>CAJNDS010002146.1:0-490805 GCA_905221605.1 Symbiodinium natans
TGTGGTTGTGTGGTTGTGTGGTTGTGTGGTTGTGTGGGTGTGTGGTTGTGTGGTTGTGTGGTTGTGTGGTTGTGTGGTTGTGTGGTTGTGTGGTTGTGTGGTTGTGTGGTTGTGTGGTTGTGTGGTTGTGTGGTTGCGTGGTTGCGTGGTTGTGTGGTTGTGTGGTTGCGTGGTTGTGTGGTTGCGTGGTTGTGTGGTTGTGTGGTTGCGTGGTTGTGTGGTTGTGTGGTTGTGTGGTTGTGTGGTTGTGTGGTTGTGTGGTTGTGTGGTTGTGTGGTTGTGTGGTTGTGTGGTTGTGTGGTTGTGTGGTTGTGTGGTTGTGTGGTTGTGTGGTTGTGTGGTTGTGTGGTTGTGTGGTTGTGTGGTGGTGTGGTTGTGTGGTTGTGTGGTTGTGTGGTTGTGTGGTTGTGTGGTTGTGTGGTTGTGTGGTTGTGTGGTTGTGTGGTTGTGTGGTTGTGTGGTTGTGTGGTTGTGTGGTTGTGTGGCTGTGTGGTTGTGTGGTTGTGTGGTTGTGTGGTTGTGTGGTTGTGTGGTTGTGTGGTTGTGTGGTTGTGTGGTTGTGTGGTTGTGTGGTTGTGTGGTTGTGTGGTTGTGTGGTTGTGTGGTTGTGTGGTTGTGTGGTTGTGTGGTTGTGTGGTTATGTGGTTGTGTGGTTGTGTGGTTGTGTGGTTGTGTGGTTGTGTGGTTGTGTGGTTGTGTGGTTGTGTGGTTGTGTGGTTGTGTGGTTGTGTGGTTGTGTGGTTGTGTGGTTGTGTGGTTGTGTGGTTGTGTGGTTGTGTGGTTGTGTGGGTGTGTGGGTGTGTGGGTGTGTGGGTGCGTGGGTGTGTGGGTGTGTGGGTGTGTGGGTGTGTGGGTGTGTGGGTGTGTGGGTGTGTGGGTGGGTGTGTGTGTGTGTGTGTGTGTGTGTGTTTGTTTTCCCAGGTTTTTAGGGCTTTTGGAGTTTTTTGGTACACCTAATTAGGGTTTTAGGGTTTGGGGTTTTGGTGTTTTTGTGTTTTGGGGTTTCGCATTTGGTGCAGCCCGCCCAGAAGAACAGCCATACTGGGATGACAGAACTACGGGTTAGGGCTTATGGGGTTTGGGGTGTACAGGTTCTCTTGGCTGAAAGAACCAAGAGCTAGGTAGCTGGGGTCGAGGGAGACAGCCACCCAGACCACAGGTTATCAACAGACCACGGTTTGTCCAAGAGCGATCCACGCCTAGGTATTTCTTTGTTGGGCTTGGGCACATCAAAAGCCTAACTCCTGGTAGCCCAGGAACCATAGTATATTACGGGTATCCTTTTTAGGTACCCAACCTTGAACCAAAAGAAAGGACAAAAGGGTACCAACTCCTAGCAGCCCCAGACAGGGCAGGAGGCGCCTTGTACTGCCTCTTCTTGCCCTCGGCTGGCGAGAATTTCGGGTTTCGGGGCTAAAAGGGTTTAGCGATCTTTTGGCCAGAAAGTGGCAAACATCAACTTGCAGCAGATGAAGCGTCTGCTCAACCTAAACCCAGAGAACCCAACACAGGCTTTAACCCTAAGTTACATGTGGATCCCGTTTCTAGTGCCTAGGAAGACGGGAGGATCGCGTGTCCAAGCGGCTCCGAGCTATACCCTTTGTCGAGCTCAAGACGCCTCAAAAGCGAAGACCAGGCCCGATAAACCGCAAAGCCCAAATAGTCTTAACCCTGATCCCAAATCATCCTTAGCCCCAAACCCAGAAACCCTAAACCCTGAACCCTAAACGGCAAGAGTCCGTGTGGAAGGTGATCTCCGACTCACCAGCCTCACCAGACACCACCTGGCTTATCGCGCGCTCGTTAGGTTCTGAACCGTAAAGCCTCGAGACCCTAAACCTTAACCCTCAACCCTAAACCCGACACGGTCTTAAGAGATGTGGGGGCTTCAAGGTCTGAGGGTGTTAAAGCTTACAAAGGTCAAAGGACTAAGGGCTTATAAGGCATTTCGACACTCACGCTCGCGGCAAGCATGGCAAAAGGGTTGCAGGGTTCCAGAAGCTTAACCGCTCTCTGCTGCAAGGAAGAGTGGGACATGGGACTGACATTCGACTCAGGGGGTGGCATGCAACTGAAAACCCTGAGGCCCCAGGCACGCACATCTTGAATTCGAATCTTGATGACAAGATGCCAAGGTTTTGCTATCCTCTTGCCAAAACGCCCTAAACCTTACACACCCCAACAAGTCCCCGAGGCAACAATGCCTGAGTGGTGCCGGCTGGCGCTACTCGCTGAGGCCCGTAGGAGATGACCAGGACCTTCCTGCGCATGAGCACCAGGGTTGAAAGTTCAGGGCTTCAGAAGCAATCTCTCAGGGCCTCAGGGTTTAGGGTTAAGCGGGTAGGATCGAGGTTCAGGGCCGGTCCCTGCAGGCATTTGTGGGGGTTTACGGTTTAGGCTTCGGGTTGGTGGGTTGCCTTTGGGCTCAGCTTCTGGTCCGTCCTGCCCCACGTTCGCAGCATCGAAGAGAAACATCTGACTTCTCTGCACATGTCTGGGTATTTCCCCAAGTAGGGGTACCCTTCATGCACCCCCGAAAGAGTATAAGCCTTCTTATACGAACCCCCTAAGTTCGCAAACCCCCATTTCGGAAACAGGAGGCAGCCCCTCGATTCGAAAGGCATGGCATCCCTCCCCCCGCTGCCTAAAGGGATGGTACACGCTGAGGCTTTGGTTGAAGCGGTCGAAGACGCCACTGGACCCATCGAAGCTGATAGCGACCAGGGATACCTCCAAAGTTGTGGGACCCTTTAGGGAGACCATAACTGAGGTCTAAGCCCAGGTAAAGGCTCAGAGCCCGATTCAGCCGTGAACTGAATCAACGCAGACATCCATGGACCCCAAGTTGCGAAGTTCGACGCTCTAAGTCCCGAAGTCCAAAGCCCCCCGGGAGCCCTTGGCACCCTCAACTCTCCAAACCCTCACCTGCGAGTCGTTCAAGTTCTCGAAGATGTTGGACGTGGCACCGTGCCGGACGTAGACCCCAGCATCAAAGCCTCACATGCCAAGGCTCAGAGGCTCCTCTGGCTAGGTTTGCTAGAGGTTTTTCTCAGGGCTTTCGTGTTCAGGGTCTAGGGCCTAGGGCCTAGGGTTTAGGGTTTAGGGTTAAGGGTCCAGGTTGAGGAAGGGTCCAGGAATCCTGCGGCGCAAGCCATGAATGAGCTCGAGGGGTAGACCTATTCTTGGCCAAGACGAAGTGTGCAACGGCAGCATTCCAAGTACCCGCTGAGCTCTGCGACCCGACCCGTCAGCTTCTCTGGGTGGAGTGTTTTTGTGATTGTTCTGTGTGCGCTGTTGTTGCTTGCAGTTGTTGACGTGGGTCAGGTTTCGCCCAGGGGCTTCCCTCGCAGGACCTCAAGCCTTGCACTCCCTGGCCCCGGCTTGATAAAACTGACCGTCTTCTGTTAACATGCAGAGGAAAATTCTAATGGAAACGCAGGATTCTTTACTGCAAAATCAAGGACTGGAGGGTTCTGGGTTTTCCTTGAAGCAACTGCAAACCCTGCGCCCTTGCCTCTCCCCTAAGCCCTAGAAATGGCCGAGAGGCTGGAGTTGAGCAAGGTGTTGGCAAAGTTGCCTTGTCTACACGAGAAAAAACGATTGCCTAGGAGGCTCCAGCTCTGAAGGACTCTTGGGCTTAGAGCAACCGAGGGCTTCTGCGTGTATGGAGAGGGGGGGTTGGGGATAGGGCGGGGGGGGGGGTAGTTATTGTTCGCTCCCGGCAAGGGGTCTTGGGTTTGGAGGGCATCAGGCATTGGCGGCCAACCCTCAAGCGAAATCCGAAAAGGCCGCAAACTTCGATTCAGCTCCGCCTCACAAGTTCCATCGGCTAAGACTGCCGTCTAAGGCTCACAGGGTGGAGGGGTCGTTCTAGGGAAGGTCAGACATACGAACCACATACCCTCTAATAAGGATGGTCACAGTCACCCCCTATGCAGTCCCTAAACCCTTTTCTAGGGGACCCTGATTTGAACCCTAAACCGTTGTCTTTTTGAGCCAGGGAACTGCGAACCCGGAACCCTAAACCCATGAACCTCCAAGTGCTGCGTGCCCAGGGTCCGACTAGCAATGAGTCCGGTCGATAGGCATCCTGGTAGGCACCAAGGGTTTAGGGTTTAGGCTTAGGGCGAGTTATCTGGTTTAGGCTTAGGGTTCGACCGGGGCAGGCATGAAGGATCGCAACCCTTTTTTGACGCCGATTTGAGGCCCTTCGTAAACGAAGGACGCATGGGCGCCGGTGGAAGTAGACCACTCGCAACCTAAACCCTCCTAAGCCTCAAGCCCAAAGACCAGAGCCCCTAGACGGACACTCATCAGTGGCCGTCCTCGTCGCTGGGCACATGCTCTGCCCAAGCCACCGCCGCAGCGCTAGAATTGGGACCTGCCCGGGGTTTAGGGTTCTCGGCTCAGGGTCTCCCATGCCTCGCAGCTCTTTAGGCTCATGGCTGCCCATCATCATACTGAGTGACTTCATTGGACTCATAATGACATACTGATATGGCAAGTTCGAATAGAATTACACATACAGTAATATAGCTACATAAATATATTAATATAAGAATGTGAAGGAGAATGGGTCATGTCGCTCCATTGCGGACACGTTACGTCTTCCTTGGGATCAACCCAGGGCTCAGGGGACTTTGGTCCCAAACTGTCAACTTCCAACTCTTCACGACCTTACCCTGGCTGAAAGCAAAACAACAAGATAACAATAGAGTAAGAACAAAAGAGGAAAATAATATAGCAAAAAAACACAATAAGACAATAATATCACAACATAATAACATAATAGCATAGTATTGGAAGGACATATTGGTAGAATGCTGCAAATAGACTTCTCTAGTATTTTTAATTCAAACATTCTTATAAGAATATAATGTAAGAATCTCATAGCAGACAGCATAATGATACAATAATTTTTTGAGCACAAAAACACAATAATAATCTGACAATGAACTACTGTGGAACAAAGCCACTGATGCCCTGAACCGCCTTCTCGACCCTCTAGTGAAAGGTTCGCCATTCGCAGATCGAAGGCGATGGCGTTGAATTCCTCAAGCATCAGCTTTCCGATGAGGACGCGCTTCTGTTTTTTACTTTGGGGTTTAGGGTTTAGGGTTTACATTTTTGCTAAACCAAGCGCAGGCTTCGTAGGTTACTCTTGGGTCAAGTAATTATATGAAGATATTGGCGTTGCAGTAGCGGCCGGCTTCCTCAAACCTTTTAGAGGGGGGCCCGTGGCAACTCCACAACCTTGTTTTGCGCAATGGCTACTGTGCCCTGAAAGCGCGCTCCGTGCTCAGCCACCCGCTGGCAAAGAACCGCAGAAACTCTGAACAGGAGGCTGAGCGACTCGAAGCCCAGCCCCCCAGCAAACCGAGCCCCCATGGCGGTTGCTTGAAGGGGGCCGCCCTTGGGGGCGTGCTCCAGCGGTCTCGTCGGAGTGAAACTTACACGCTCTCCACACAGTTGGATTCTCATCTCCCCCCGATTCAGGATTGATTCGAATTCCTGTGCACTGTGTCTTTGGGGACTACGCCGGTCTCTCCCCGAGTGCACCGAAAAAACTTCTTCTTCTTCTTCTTCTTCTTCTTCTTCTTCTTCTTCTTCTTCTTCTTCTTCTTCTTCTTCTTCTTCTTCTTCGGGGCTTGAAGGGTGCACGCACGCACCAAAAAGCTCTCTCTCTCTCTCTCTCGCACCCCCTCTCCATACACCCTTTTGAAAACCCAGCACCCTAAGCCCACGTGATTCCGCTCCAAGGTTCGGTGGACTGCTCCTCCTCCAGTTGCTCATAAAGCCAGCGGAGCCAAGGATGCCGCAAATTGTAGATGGCCTTTGGCTTCTTGAAGAGCATAGAGTCTTCTTGCACTAATATGGAACTCTATCACTAACTGATTCTTCTGTTATAGTATATAGCTGATTAAAATTATTCTGTTATAATACATAGATCATTCGGTTATACTATATCATTGTCATGTTGTACTGATAAAGGAAGGGTTGCGGAGGTCTGGGAAATAGGTCCGGCCTTGAGACTCCCCAAACTGAAAAAACGGACCTGCGGGGCTCCACTGGGGCCAAAAGACCATGCATGCTTCCGCTGTATAGGAGTCCCACGTGCCACACAACTAAGCCACCCGGAGTGAAGCCCACAATGGCATGCCAGACGATGTTCGGCTCGAGCCCCAGGTTGATCTCTCGTCCCCGTACCAAAAAACCCTCATCCCAAGGCCATGAAGGACTGGGCTGTTCCCCCCGTATGCTATCAGCTCCTTAACCTAATATGGATTCAAATAGAGGGATACTAGAATTTGAATCCCTATTCAGGAGTTCTTGGTATGTGGGTGAACATGCCAAAACACAAAGATTATTAAAGCCCTGTGCCATGGAAGGGGCATTCCCATTGATGTGTAGGAGGAGGTCGTCGGGAAGGAACGTCTGAAAGCTGTCCCAGGAGTCACCTCAGCAGAGGCTCTGGACTCCGGACACACAAAAAAAGGCACCTGTCATGACTCTGAACGCTGGGATGTCCCTCTTATACTAACAGCTCCTTAATAGGGGTTGTAGTACCCCCTACGATAATCCCTATTTAAGGACTACTAGAAACAAGGGGAACATCACAACTCGCACTAAAGCCGTCAAAACGAGGCTAGAGGGCTGCAGAGCTGGGCACGTCCGAAAGGCTGCTCGGGCTATTTTTGCGGTACCTTCACTTGGGGCTGAGGAATCAGATTCCTCGGCAGTGTGCGGACGAAATCGTGCATGACCCCTGGTATGAGAAAGCGGCAATTACCACAGCGCCTTTGTCCCCTTAGTTTCAATGTTGCGGGTGTGGGCGATGCAGGATTCGAGTGATTCGCGCGCACGCCGTTGCTGATCCTTTCTGGACTTCGATACGGCAATACAAAAACGAAGTGATGCAGGATTGCCCTGTCGATGGGATAGTTGGGAACTCAGGCTGCGAGCCCACCCAAACAAAAACATAAAGAAGAACAACCAAAACAGTAAACAATAAATTCCAAACCTGAATCTGAAATTCCGAAGCACCCTCCAGGCCCCAGGTTCCCCACCCTGGCTATTTCTGTCCCCTGCACCCTTGATACCCTTACGTAACAGGCCTCTGTACCGGCTACCCCGGATGGCGGCTCGAGGATAAATCGTCGCCTCAGGCATCAGAGGCTGTACCCATGGGACTTGGAGTTCGACATCGACATCCTCAACACTTCCCATATTTCGGGGGGAACACCTTTCAGACACATTTGTCGGCTGCGTCACGGCTCATGCCCCTTTTGAAACGAAGGGAGGGAGCCGGGATGAGCCGGGAGGGGGGGGGGGGTGGAGGAAAGGGGAGGGGAGGGGTGGGGAGGAGAGGAGGGTTGGCTTTCGGTTCGGAAGCACCCGGCCCTCAACGCCACACCTCCGCGATGAACTGATCGAGCCAGAAAGGGCGGACTGGAACTGCATCGATTTCCTCAGAACCGGAGGCCTATTTCTCTATGGGGTGATAGGATAATATCGGGACTATAGGGCCATTAAAACTTCATGAACCAGTAAAGGCTAGCTGCCTTTGGCCTTTTATTTTTGTTTGGGGGGGGGACAGGGGGGAGCACTACCAATCTCACTTGGGTTGCATGATCGGCTTGGGGTCGACTAGCTACCTTGAACCTTGAAGCCCAACTTCAAAACCGGATGCCAAAAGGAAACCTACCTTTATCATGTCTGTGTCATTGAAAGTACGGGGTTTTCCTCTGGCAGTAGGCGTGGTAGCCCAGCAACCATATTACAACAAGGGTGCCCTTTGTTGGGTTGGCTACTTTATATGGGAACCCAGAGCCAAAAAAAGGGAAAAGGGTACCACCGGGCTACCAGGTAGGATTTAGCAGAAGCCCTAAACCCTAAACCCTAAACCCTAAGACCCTTTAAGGAGGGCCTTCAGCCAGGCCAAGCTGCCATAAAATAAAAGGAGTCATAGGTCGCCGGAAAGGTCCCATTGAAGAAGCTCCCTGAGCTGAAGGGCACTTAACCGTTTCCGACCATGGGGGGGGAGGGGGTTTGGGGTTTAGAGGGCTTAGGGTTTAGGGTTTTAGGGGGCTTTTCTGAAAGGGGCCTCCAAATATTTGGGGTATAAAAGGGGCACACCCGATTTTGGGAAATGCCCATTTGATGTGGCCCTAAACCTTGGGATGTTCCCCCTTACACTAACAGTCCTTAACAGGGATTCTCATAAGGGGGGTACTAGAATCCCGACTAAGGGCGGTTAGTAGATCTGCCCATACACCCCAACTGGGCAATAGGGTCGCCACGTGAACTGGCCAGTTGAAAGTGATGGTCCCCTTTCGCGCGCCCGATAAGTATAAGGCTCCGAATTATTTTCGGACCACCCCACAGCAAAACAAGACACCCATAAAGACAACCTCTTGTCCCATCTCCTGCAGCCAGCACATGGGTTTTTTGAACCCTGTAAGCCTCGAAACCCCTAAGCTCTAAACCCCCAACTTGGGATGCTCCCCCTTATGTTAACAGTCCTTCATAGGGATTCTAATACGGGGTTTCTCGCATCCCGAATAAGGAGCAGTTAGTGTAAGGGGGAACAGTCCTCACTCAACCGCTCGGGCCCACCTCCCCCCTCCCCCCCTTCCGTCCCCCGACCCCCCCGCGTCTCAACGAAGCCCAAGATGCCCAGGATGAACCGAAAGACGCTATTTGGACCTGAGATGTTTGTTGGAAAAAGGGGGGTGGTATGACTAAGTCGTACAAGTAGGGTTTATGGATGTTTAGGGTTCTTAAGGCCCAATATAGCCATCACCAGCCGGAAGCAGCGTGCGTTTGCAACCCTCTGAATGCAGGGCTTGGTGCCCAAATTGGGCAAGTTTCAGGGTTTGTTTTGCGGCTCAGGGCCGATAGCCTTACAGCTTACCCTGGAGGGTCGTGTGACGAACGAATCCAAGCGCGGAGAAGCAAACTGAAGCCCTGCCAGAAAGCCAGTGTCTCAGCATACCCGACGTAAACCCCATACTGCAAAATCTGAACAGCAGTTAATACTGTAACAACTGGGGGCGTGGGGGTGTGTAGGTGGGACAATACGAATTCTAACCAGGTGAAGCCCTGTTAGGGCCCTTTACCCTTACCTTGCCTATATCACTGATGTCGACGCGTGCATGAACTGTCAAGTCGGGGGCAAGGACTAGGGTCTCGCGCCAGGCCCCAAGAAGAATTCAATCGAAAAGTGTTGGTCTGATCCGACAAGAGTCCATTCACCCAATCCTTGCGTATCGCGTAGCCTGGCAGGATCCATGCAGGATGAACAGGGGCTCCGAGCAAAAACCTGCACACCTCCCTCTCACTACCTCCTATGATGGCCTTTCAACACCCTGAAAAACATTCACAAATATGTTCTTCTGAAACCCAACAAGGGAAAATCTAAAATATCCCAAGGACCTACCTGGGCATGTAACCCGAGGGTCCCTAATCAGCCTATAAGCCATAAACATGACCCCCTCGGATTTCCCATCTGCAGGCCTCGGTTGTCATAAACATCCTCAGTAGCAGACCTAGGAAGCTGGGGGGTGCTCCGGGCTTTCCAGTTGGTTTTGAGTTGTCATTTGGTTGTCCTTGCGTTTGTCAGGATGCCAGGGGTGCTTCGAGTTGTCTAGGGTCTTCTGGGGCTGAGGGTTCATATGCCTTGAGGGACTTCGACTTCATGGTCCCAAACACGCCGCTAAGGAGAAAACACCGCGGAACTTCACTGCCTGGCCCTTCTAGGATGGGCGATTAGAGCCCTATCAGTTATCATGCCCACAATAAACCCTATAAAGGGCCGTTTTAAGAGGTTATTTGGGTAAAATAGCCCGTCCTGGTGTGCCCTCATTTGCTTACGAAACTTGGCAATCATCCTATACTGGTCGGCCTCTGGCAGCCGTACGTTGTCCTTCCACTTGTGCCCTCGCCCGGCAGAAGAGCTCCATGCACCCTGTGAACCCCGAACACATTGAGTATATGATCTGTATGCAACCCTTCAAACTCCAAACCTTACAGTATATAGCCGTACCTACCGCGCAAGCCTTAACTCTAAATCTACGAGACCCTAGACAGCCCTAAACCCGTGTGTGTTACCACATCAGCCTGAACGAGCCCCCCCCCCCCCCCCCCCCCCCCCCCCCCCCCCCCCCCCCCCCCCCCGCGCCAAGTTGCAAGTTAGCGGACTCGATGAACCTTTCAGGGGTTTAGGGTTTAGGGTTTAGGATTCTTGGGTTTAGGGTTTAAGGTTTTTGGGTTTTTTAGGGGTTTAGGGCAGCTTAGTGTTGCCGCTGGGGGTGTTTTTGATAGGGACGAGGTCCAGGGTTTGGGAGCTCCTGCTTAGCAGTACCAAGCCCACAGCGGCCGCAGATAGAAGTACCGGGAAGTATATATGGCTCTGGCGAGGGGAGCCTTACTTACTATCGCCCCTGTTCTAGCTGAGCAGATATCCTTGAAGGGCCACGTGGTGCGACAGACCCTTTCAGAGGACCAACCACAGGCCGGCGAAGGACCCGAAGTCAGGTTGAGGGTTGACAACTTTGGGTTAACATGGATCAACTCCAACCCCTCAAGCACAACCCTGAGGGCCTCCTTAAGATTTGCTGCCCCGAATTCCTATGGACACCATTGTGCGAGGCCTCATGCTGGAAACCCTGCCTTGAAACTCCCAAACCCGGGTTTGGACCCTGCCCCCTAAACCTTAAGCCTGCTACTGCAAAAGTGCTTCCAGACCCCCCCCCCCGCTCTCCCCCCCTCTCCCCCCCCTCCCCCCCCTCCCCCCCTTCAAAGAGGCACACGTTCGCAAAACTGTGGCAAGGAGCACGCTGCGAAAGCATGGAGCCCAGGCAGTGCCATTTTCAAAACTCGACTGAACTTCTTTCCTGTGCTGCGGGGGCTGCAAGACTCCCTAAACCCTATAACCCCTTAACCCTAAGCCCTAGGCGGGGGAAGGCTACAGACCAAGGATGTATGGCGACTTTTGGCCGCAGCGCCTTTTGTGAAGCTGCAAAGGCAGGCCACCCTCGAAAAGGCTCTGAGCTAAGCCCCGGATATGGGCTTAATAATTAGAATAGGGGTTTTGAGGGGTTATTATAGTATAAGTCCTAAGGGAAGACAATTAGTAAGTATTCCGACCGCTATTTTCGGCAGGTCTGATTTGTTGGCCGCGTCGGGGCTTTAAGGGTCTGCAGCTTGTTCGGAGGCTACTTTAAAGGTGGCAGTGAAGGCAGTTGAGATATTGGATGCCGAGTTCGGGGGCATCAAAGTTGGGTTTGAGTACCCTTGACACCCCTACACCCTACATGCGGGAGAACAGAAACCTTTTCCTTTCCTGCCCAGCGAGACTGTGCCGCAAAAAAAGCCGTAAACAATGCCCTGATTGGAGCTGGGTGCGGCTTCGGGTTCTCAGGGGAAGTCCAAAAGTCTTACTGTAGATTAAGGATATCCCTAAGTCTCAACATACAGTATGCTTAAAACTCTACCAAACACTCCACAGGTTCGAATCCCGCACGAGATTCCCCCCACCAATCCCGAACGACAACAACTAGAACCAACGAAACCCATCGAAGTGCCACGCGGGTCCCCCTCAAAAGCCAACAGCCCCCCCTGAAACTCTGCCGTGTTGCGCCGCCACCCTGCAGGATTAGGGCTCACACGTGCACTGACAGCTGCCTATTTGGCTAAGATTGTACTGATACTTAACACCAAAAGCCAAAAGTTACCACCTACAGTCGGGGACGTCGAGGATTCTGGACAAGCAGTTTTGCAGCTTGCAGCTTGCACATGCGAAAGCTGCTTCGCCGACTGATGAAGCCTGCACCCTAAGCCCCGATTTACCCTCAACCCTACACCTCATAGAAAGCAAGCTAGCGCGTAAGTCCCGGGCAACGCTGACGGTGTAAGATCGAAGTTCTGGCCTGGCACGGGAGGGTAAGGCGATGAGGGTGCGAGGTACTTGTATGCATTGTTCCCTCGACGTAGATATGCCATGGGTAGAGGGGACACATTGCGTGCGGCAAGAACCTTTGCAACTCAAAAGTGATACACTTATACAGGGAAACACAGAAAAGAAGACTCTTGTAACAGCTATAACAACGCAGCCCCTTTTTGACGAATAAAAGGCCCGCAAGTCTTTCCAATAAGGCTCGAACTAAGGAGGAGACGTCACGTCGCCGGAAATTAATATCGAATGCAGGTTTGACTTCAGCCCGCGCACGAAATTGGGCTTAGGGCTTGCGAGGGCAAAGTAACCCCCAAAGTCCATGCTGACATATCCTGACTGAGTCCACCATCATTCGCCCCCTGAAATTGCGTAAGCTTGTAAGCTCCCAGTTGGCATGTTCCACCTTAACTAACAGTCCTGAATAGGGATTACAATAAGGGAACTATAATCCCTACCAAGGACTGTTTGTATAATGGGGAGTAGTATAATGGAGAACATCCCAAGCTCCCGGTTTCAAGGAATCCAAGGGGTCTTGCCGGGAGACCCTGGAGGACGGGAGGGGGGGCCCCTTTCCATCCCGGAATTGTTACGAAAAGAAAAAATGGTATAACGGTATAGAGTATCGTAGTACAGAAATACACAAAATAAATAGAATAATATGTACAAACATACACCTAGTATAAGTGATATAAGAGACCTCAGGCTTCCCCAACAATCCCTGAACCCTAAACCCTAAACCCTAAACCCTAAACCCTAAACTGCGAAACCCTAACGCGCGACCGCGGGGCTGTAGACAAGGAGGAGATCCACCGGCACCCAGGTGGGCCCCGAACAGGGCAACAACTCGTTCCAAAGCCTTGGGTTTAGGGTTTAGGGTTTAGGGTTTAGGGTTTAGGGTTTGGGGTTTGGGGTTTAGGGTTTAGGGTTGGTGTAAGAACCTAGCTTTGGAGGCTTTGGGGGTTCGGGCTTTGGTGCTTAGAGAGCTTAGGGTGGGTTGCAGGCCTTCGGAGCTCTTGGGACTTGTATGGGCTTGTAGACTGCCAGCTCTCCAAGCTGGCTAGGGCCACTGTTCCGTGCTTACCCTTCCCATTTAAAAAAAAAACTCGAACTAGAATCCGGGCCGGGCAATCCAGGTGCCTTCCCGTCCTGTAAGCCTTCTAAACACCTACACCATCAGGAGGATTTTGCAGACCCCATCGCCCGCCCAGCCCTCGTAGCTGCTGGGCCCAAGGCCCAAGCCAAGTTTGGGTCCTCTCAAAGCCTGGTTTAGGCTTCACACGGCACCCGAAATCTCTAAGGGCCAAGCGCGATGGCTTCTGTGAGTCCCGTGACCTGGGGGGGGGGGGGGGCTAATGGGAAATGTTTCCATGAGGGGGGATTAGGGTTTCGCTTAGGGCCGACGGCTGACGGAGAGGGTTAGACGACGCCGAAGCCATGGACCGAACGTGAAGAGCCAATGACCACAAGCACGGCAAAGACTCAAATGAAAGATTCTTCTCCCTCACAGTCTTCACATGACGTGGCCCATCCAAATCTTAAGCATGGGCATGTCCCAGAAATTTGGGTCCCAGAAATGTGCGACAAGTCGACACCCCTACCAAGAGTAGCGTGAACTCACAAAAAGATCCGGGAAAAGAAGACGAGGCCTCTTGCTCGCTCGCGAAGGTGCGAACTACAGCAAGTTCTTGCGCAGCTGCGACTCCTGGGGCTTTTATTCGCTGCGAGCTGAGCACATGAAACGTCAGCGTCTGAAAGAACCAGCATGTGCTCATGTGAAGTATAGGGCTTACATTCCTTGTATCCCCAAAAGGACAGCCAATAGATACACTCACCAATGTGAAGAAGGAACCTTATATACACTCACCAAGAACAGTAATATCAAACCCTGTGTCATGTACCTGTGACACCAGCCGTCAGTCATGAGAAGCCTTCCCTGCATCGGCCAGCCCAAAGTCAAAGTCGAAGCATGTTGTTGGTAGCCCAGTAAACATACTACAACAAGGGTGCCCCTTTTGTTGAAGGTTACTGCATAAGGCAGAGGTCCCCCCCCGCCAGTAAGACCTCTCCCTAAAAACCCCTAAATCCCTCGCAGGGCCCTGACTTGCAGCGAAGGCAATGGCCACGAGGACTGACGTGAAGGCCTCCAAGCAACGCCACTGGGCAGGGCTTGGAATTTAGGGATGTGGGCGTTTGTGAGTTTGGGGCTGAAGGCTTGGGAGCTTAGGGTTGAGATGTTTCAGTGTTGGGGGTTCAGGGGAGTTTTGGTTCCGAAAGGGTATAAACTTGATATCCAGGGGGCCAACTTCCACTCCTATGCCTTCACAATGGTCAAACTGCAGGCCCGAAATCCGAAAACTCGCAGGGTTGAAACCAAAGACCGGACGAAACTCTCAAGAACAGCTAAGTCATGGTCCCCTTGTAGAACACCCTCAATATAACGTGAGTCTCCGCTGTTCTGCGTATCAGGAGCCACTTTCTCTAGGATCTCAGAAGCTGTACACCCCGAACTTGTCTCAATACCGACTCAATACCGACAACCACGTGGCCCAAATCTGGAGGTTCTTCATTGTTCTCATCGCGTGCGTTTGTGCAGTGAGGGTATGGCCAGTGGCAAGAATCATGCATACTTGAATTGGAGGTATGATACTCTGATCAAGTGGTACTACCCATGCACTACTACTAGCACCTCTTATCTGTACTAGTATAACCAAGAGCTGGAGCATTGCGCCCTCTGAGAGCCCGGCACCCGATACGGCTTCGTGAAGGTGTACTGTGCTGTATACTCCCCTGGTAAAAACACATCTTTCTGGGCAACTGTACGGGGGCCTTTCTTGAGAAGTCCCGACGGCGCCGCATCATCAATGTTGCGCGCTACCGGTGAAGTGAAACAAGCTGCCGCATTGCAGCCATGCGCGCGTTCCGATGGTCGCAAAGGAGGGCTTGCTGGCGGGGGTTGAGCTGTCCCACATCTAGTCGGATCGCAGGGTCGTGGCGCTCATGTGCGCATAGGCATCTTGGCTTGCGAGTAACCTCGGGAGAAGATCGATGTAGACATGATCGCAACGAAACCGCTGTGATGCCATTCTCGTGGGGGCACACATACTGGCACTTTCCGCACCTTCTACCCGGCGGTTTCCATCTTTGAACCGCCAATCCTTGAGCGAACGGACCGCGCATGCAGATTTGGGGCATATAGGCTTCAAGCAACTGTAGGGCATGCCCTTGTTTGGGCCTTTTGCGGCACCTTGAGGAAGCTGTGCCGCAGAGGAATGCGGATGGAATCCTTAAGCACCCCCAACGCTATAGACTCCCACAGACTCCACGGGCGAGTTCTGGTTCTGGATGGTTGGTAAACTGACAGCCATGAAGATGATGATAATAATGATCATAAAGCCGAAAAAACATGCTGATCATGATAAAAAAACAATAATCATCATCGCAATGCAAAAAATGCTCTGCACTTTGAGGGAGCCTGGGGTTTGGGGTGCTGTAGAAACCTGTCCACCGCACGCACCCACGCATCTTTTCCAAGTCGTGCGACCTGTGCAAGACCCTCATGGCCGGTGGCTGCCTTGGGGATGTTTTTGGGGTTTTTGCTGCCGTGCAGCGTGGGCAAAACGTGAAAAGTGGCCCACCTGCCTGAAGACTGCTTGACTTACGGTGCAGGTGTAGGCGTTACGCTGTTCGAGGATGCTAGACATCTGCAAGCCAAAGCCCTTAAAAAGATGCACTTGCCTGGAAAAAGCCTACACCATCGACCTAGATCTGAGCATGCTGCAGCACACTCGTGTTTTGAAACAGCGGAATCTGCGAAAGTATGACTTTGTCAGTGTTGGCAGGCTTCCGCGCCTCCGAACTAGCAACTCAATCCGAGCATGAGCTAGAGCGAGGACAGGCTTCCCGTGCCGCCGCACCAGCAAACTCAATCCGAGCATGAGCTGGAGCGAGGACGGATGAACGATCAAGGTTCAGCGCCGATTCAACAGCGCGCACTGCCGCCCTAAACTCTGTAAACCCCAGAAACCCTACAAATCCAACAAAAACCCTAAACACCGCATGATGAACCCTACAAACCTTAAGTCCCTGAACCTCAAAAGCCCGCGAACACTCTGGGCTCAGACGCGTGTCACTGTGACCTGGAGCTCTTCAGCTGCAGCTTCGGGTTTAGGCAAATGTTTCTAGGGGGGGGGGGGGGGGACGGAGGGGTCGGTCCAAATCCTGCGGCCATTTTTGGTATCAATGAGAAGAACAACTTAGATCAACTCCCAGGCAGGATGAGGGATGTCAGTCTGAGTGATGAATGTTTAGGGTATAGTCGCTCACTCTCACACAAGGCAGGCGAGGTCCGTAGGCACTAAGAACTACGGGAGTTCATGTTCAGTGTTTAGGGTTTCGACTGCAGGCAAGGCTCCAGATGTCCAGGGTTTAAGGCTTAGGGTTTAGAGTTTAGGGCTTCGGGTTTGTAGGGTTTAGGGTCGTGAGGGCCTGCCAGGACCGCCACGTTGGCAGCGCGACCCCCGGGCATGTTTAACATGCTCAAAAGCCTTCCTTGGGGACGAAATGACTATGCTCCCCTTAGAACCGTAGTAAAAAATAATATTTCTGATATCCTCTTGGGTTTATACAAACAAAAACGAACAATAATTCCCACGGGGGATATAGATGAACCCTAAAAGGGTTTCTGGTTCATATACATTAATAGGAACTATAGTAGTATGGGGTAATCTCTCTCTCTCTCTCTCTCTCTCTCAAATTTAAGGTTCACGTGGTCCCCAGGGTTAGAAGCCCTGAACCTCCCAGCGATTGAACCCGAACTTCCGGGATTGGGGCTCCTCAGTTTGGAGCCCTTTGACAGCAGGCTGTTGGAAGGTTACGCCCGGCCCTGAACCTGAAACCCTAAACCCGAAAAACTTCAGGGATTGGGCTTCGCAGCTTGGGACGAAGGGCCCCTTCTACCATTGTGCATAGGACATTCATCAAACATAGATGAACACCCGAAACCCTTGGCTACCCGCTTCAGGGTCGGTGCACGCATGGCCCGTGGCTACAGCTTGCACTTGCTGGGGCCGAGGGTCTCCGAGAACAAACCCAGAGTTTACAATCCAAGATCACTGGCCGATGCACCTCTAGCGGTTCCTCAGGAAATTCGTGTGAAGAACCCTTTTTGTTTTTGTTTCTCCTTGGACTTCTGAGGCTCCGGTGTCGAAAGCATCCCAAAACCTTGCGCTGCGGCATCGGTGCCTCGGGCACCTTCTCCGGCAGGAGAAAGGCCTCCTCGGCTCGGGATTCTTTTGTAGGGAAGTCCATTTTAGGGTTTAGGGTTTAGGGTTTAGGTTTTAGGGTTTAGGGTTTAGGGTTTTAAAAAGGGCAGTCCTTTCTAGAGTTTAGGGTTTAGGGTATTTGGGGGCAGCCTACACCGGGCCGACATGGCATATGGGAACGTTCTAAAGCATGGACCTCCCGCCAGGGCCATGCTTTAGCACACCGTCGACCTTGCTGGTCCAGCTTGTTCTGCAGCCTTGAGACAAAAACTGAAGAAATTGGAGGGTTCTCCGAAACCTTGAAGTGATCGTGTACATACATACATACATACCTACCTACCTGCCTGCCTACCTACCTACACGTACGTACGTACACACACGCACATCATACACACGCAAAGTCCCTTTTTGCCATCCGGGCTGGGTGGGCAATGCCAGAAAAAGCGGCAGCATGCACAACCTGATCAGCTCCGGGCTGTCTGAGGTGCCGGCGCTGAAGCAGAAGCATCACTGACGCTTGCAACCCTCAACCCCTCCACCCCTAAACCCCAGCTGCAAGCAAGCTGCCATCACCTTCGGCACCGGCCCAGGAGCGGCTTCGAAGTTGAACTTGGCGATGAACCTGAGAAGAACCCAAGCAGCCAGGAACCCTTTTGCAACTGGGCCGGGGGACTAGCCAGTCTGAGCCAGGAACCCTGAACCCTGAACCCGAAACCCTGCAAGTCTCCAACATTCAACACTTACACGGCTTAAGAGCTAGGTAGAGCTTCGGAATCTAGGGTATAAGGGACAGGTCATTTAGGGGGCTTAGGGTTGAGAGTTACCATCCGAACTCCTGGTCACAACCCCTACTGAAACACATTTTTTTGGCAGGTTTTATCGGGTTTGGTCATGGCGCCATCGAGGTCTCCTCGGGTCTATAGATCCGATTCTCCGAGCTCTAGGAGCCTCAACTTCAAGTGTGGGTTTAAGGTTTTAGGTTTGTTGTTCTGCCACCCGTCTAGCCAAGCTCCACGGGGCAACTGAAGAGGGAATGCTGTATTCAGGGTTTAGGGTTTAGGATTTAGGGTTTAGGCTGCTTGGAAGTTTGCCCGCTTGGAGGTTCGTCTGAGTACTTCAAGCCTTTCTAGCGGTGGTATTTCGGGCTTGGGGATTTTGCAGGGTTTTTCCGCTCCCGCATAGCGCAGGGTTTGGGGTTTACAGGCTTTGGTTTAGGGGTGAGACGGCAGTTCGATTTGCCCAACTCTAAAGCCTAAAACCATTTACAGGCCCTTATCCTAAACCCCAAACCAAGGTGCACAAACTCAAGGGGGTTCCAAACGAACTTCTCCCAAGCCGTCGCCGGGGAGACACAACTGAAACTCTCATGGCCCGTAGCGTCTCGGGTTTAGAGTCTTTCTTGTCGGGTTTAGTCTAGGGTAAACAGTTTCTAGTATGGCCCTTAGAACCCCCTGAAAATTATTCATGAGTATCATGATCCTCTTCAACCCAAGAGGGAAAATGCAAAAATATCCCAAGGGCCTGCCTAGATTTCTATTTGCTAAGATTACTTGCCCTAAACCCTATAAACCCTATAAACCCTAAACCCTGGTAATTAATCTCCTTATGCCTGGCGTCTGGGCAATCAGGATCTGGGCCTCCATCTCGGCCACGCGCGCCCCCAGGCACATGCGGGCCCCGAAGCTAAAAGGCTTCTCGATCCTTTGGGCGTTGGGTTTCGGTGGGGTTCTTGTGGGCGTTTAAGGTTTGGAGTTTTAAGGTTCTTCTAGGGCTTTAGGTTTAGAGTTTGAAGCTTCTTCCAGGGTTTTAGGGTTCTGCTGGTTTTTTCGGCTTTAGTGCTTTACAGTTCAGGCTTCTGGGTGACGCTCAGGGTGTGGTGTGGCAGCATCGATTTCAGCGTCTACAAGGACCCGAGCTGATCTTGGCGTTGTTGGCTGTGCTTTTTTGGTTGGAGCCCCAAGCAGCTCTGGTTCCACACCCGTCACACAAAAACTGCACACGGAAGCACCAGCACTAGTAAAGCTTCTGCAGGCTTGAAATCAAGAATTGCAGTTGATAGAAAAAACCTGCATGATCCAACTGGTTCCACTCGGGAATAAGGTACTTGTGGTCATCCAGGATCTGCTAAACCCCAACCCCAACTCCCAAACCTTTGATTTCCAAGACAGCCCGAAACCCCAAGCTAGGGAACCCGAGATCTGGCGTTAAACAGAAACCCCGACCCTTTCCGCACGATAACATAATGCCCTGCAATCTACATGTGCTGCAGCTGCTGAACAGACTCTCTTTGGCGCCTCTGTGCTCTAGCTTAGGGCTGATTAGCGCAGAGCGAAGATGGGTCTAGGGCTTGCGGGGACGGGCTTTGGGTAGAGGGTAGTTCGAGAAAGAGAGGAACTAGAAAGTCAGAGCCTGACTGACTGGAAGTGTAAGATGTTGGGTTAGATCAAAATGCATAGGGTCATTGATGACATGTCCCCCCGCAAAGAAAACAAAGCGAACCATCAGCTGTGAAGAGCTGCGGCCTGTGATCCATGTCCCACGCGCCATGTTGCAGGAAATTGGCATTAAGTTGCGGTCTGAGGCCCTTCCTGTAGGGTCACATTCGGGCTCAGGCGGGTTCAGGGGTTCCGACAATATATGTGTATATATATATATACAAGATTTAATACCATATCGTCAGTAGTAGTATATAATCATAAGAAAACAAGAATATTAAAATGTAACTGAATTGTCAACAACCTACAAAAAAAATTGTGTAAGTGGCCACTGCCATCCCAAGGAGCAGCTTGTGGTCGATCAAGGACTTCAGAGGGTCGCCTTTTCGCGCTTCCACAGCCTCCAAGTACCGTGGTCCCCAGAGGTCACTCGGTAGGATTAGGGCTTAGGGTTCAGGGCCAGTTTAGGGTTTTTTTTTCCCTCCTGCACAGCTGGGGCAGCAGTTTAGGGTTTAGGGTTTAGGGTTTAGAGGATCTTCATCGGTCATCGGATCGTTTCTAGACCTCCGGCAGTCCCCGCCGGTCTGAGACAGAAAGAAGGGAACGAATTCGAGCCCAATGCAAGTATCGATAAAGGCGGTTCGCGGGCCATCGCGAAACGGCAGTTGTGTCAATCTGGTCTGCAACCCGCAAGTTCATTCAGCAGCTTCCCCGTTTGCATCCAGGCGTCCGAAGCAGAAGGCTCTAAGACGGCGAGCGCCACCCCAGCTTTCATGACTTCGACCGAGAGGCCATTCCAATCAGCACCCCTAAACCTCCGCATAAACCCCAAAAACCCCTGAATCTCCCATCCACAACACCTGTCAGTGATTCCCTCCATAGGAGCCTCGGGCAGGTAACGCTCCGGCCGGAAAGCCTGCGCTGGCGAAGGAGTTCTCACAGGGAAGCCCACAAAAGGCTAGGATGCTCAGTAACCCAGGATTAACAAGGGCACCCTTTTTCCTTAAGGGGTTTGGGAACCTAAAGCCCAGAAATGTAGTAAGGGACCTACTTGCCTACCATATACCTACATTCTATATGCCGACTGTTTTCCTACATTCCTACTCTATACCTACTCTGTTCCTAGAATGCACTTCTTGGGTTCCTACAGGATTTCCCCTGTGCAGGCAGAGGGCAAGCCAGTGCGTTAACTATGGTACCCCGGCTAAACTGGGGGTTGAGGGTTCGCAGGGCATAAGATGGTATGTATGCAGAAAAAAAGTACACATGATGATGCGCGCACACATATTATAATTTTTAGAAGGCAAGCACTGGGAGTACGCCATTTGCGTAGGACAAAGCTCGAGATCCCCGCGACCTACGGCACCCTGCGACGAAGGCCCCGACATAATACCCACAAACCTCTGGAACCAAACTCTACAACCTTCAACTCACTCCCCCGAGCCCGAACTCCCAACTGGCCCAGGTCTAGTTCCTGAGGTCCGTAACATCTACTGGTCCAGCAGGTTTCCCGCAGTCAGTGCCCCTCCCTCTAAGTCAGCTGAGCCACGTGGGCGTCGTCCACAATCTTGGGATCGAGCTGAAGCTGGGTTCCCGACATATCAATCCGAGTGCCTTGGGGGGGCAAGCTGCGCTTTTACAAGCTGGCTTTCGGGTGTAGGAAAGAGGTGCGGACAAGACTCTGTGCTGCTGTACTTACTTTAAGCTCTTAGCGGGAACGCAAGCTACATGGGCTGCAGCTCTGCTTGGTACTTTGACTGACACACACACACACACACACACACACACACACACACACACACACACACACACACACACACACACACACACACACACACACACACACACACACACGCATGGGTCACCACCTGCAGCGGTTCTATTTATTACACCGGTGATATTTACTGGTTGAGTGGTGCTCCCCGACAGCAACCCGCGCTCACGTCGTGGATCACGTGTTCTTGGGCCCAAAGATCTGGGATCTGAAATTCTGGGCCCTTAGAAGCCTTGATCGGGGCACATGAATCTGAGGTCTCCTGGACGAAGGTTGGGGGGGGGGGAGGCAGATCATGAAATGACGTCGAGCAAGTCAGGTGGTACAAATGTAGTCGAATGGGGTCTTCGCAAATTGTATATGCAAATCACGAAATAGTTGAGCACACAAACACTAGGGTGGTTCAACGATATGGTTTGTTGAACTTGTTTGTTAGTTCTACTTGGTTCTCCGCATTTTGACAGTTCGTATTCTTTAGCTCGTTTCAAGAAGGGAAGGGGGTTGCAAATACATGAGTTAAATTCATCAAGCGACACCAAGCGAAATATGCGACCCACGTCATGAATTTGACTAGCAGAATTGGAGGCCGAATACATTCATTAAACAAGACGATAAAAACAAAAGGCCGGAAACATGGGAACATGCCGAAGGACACTGGGCTTTTGGCGCTCGAGGCGAAAACTTCAAAACCCGGCGGCTGAGACCCCATGGTGCATTTGTTTCAGGCCCGTTTGCTATGCGAATGTGTTGCAGTACTATTTGTAGCCCTACATCTATGGCCCTGGAACCCAAAATGTCAACTCAAAACCCCAACCCAACAAAAAAACAAAAGCGGAAGCCTGCGGGAACATTGTAGCCGCAGAGGTCCAAGTCGGTGTCTAGGATGCCTGGGCTGAGAGCTCAGAGCTTGTGTAGGTTTAAGGCTTGGGGTTCGGGTTTGGCCTTTTTGCCGCCCACATAGCTGGACGAACCACTCCGCAAAGAAGGAAAGAGAGAAGCTGAGAGGAGGAGAGAAGGAGAGACAGAGAGAGACGAAGAGAGAAGGAGGTTTAGGGCTTTTAGTTTTGGGAGGGCTTCTTCAGCCGGGAGCAGTCCAGGCAAGTGCAAAAGGCCCATAGACAACACGGGGTTTGCTTGAAAGTATGATGACCGGCCTCATATGGAAAGATGAGCAGCCGCTTCTCGGCAATGTGGCGTTTACTCAGCAGGTAAGAATGGCAGGCCAACGTGGGCAGGCTCGATGGTTCAGGGCCTGGCGTGATTTGATGTCCGGGCTCCCACTTGACATCGTTTGGGATTTATAGGGTTTTGGGTCAAGGGTTTAGCGCCACCCCTCGGAAACGGAATCCTCAGCATGAGCGGCTGCTGTTCTTACCCCTCAGGCCCGAAACCCGAAACCCTAAACCCTAAACCCCCACAAACCTCGAAGGGCTTCCAAGAGGCGGAAAGTCAGGCCAGGGCCGGGCGGCGTGACCCGATGTGACTCCTTGCTTGCTCAACCCCGGGCAGTCCTTTGGTATGGCTGGCTTTGAGGTTCAGGGGGTTTGAGGGATTAAACCCTATACTGAACTTGGAACCCTGGAAAAAATGATAATTTTAGCAGGTTCTTAGGAGTTAATGTACCCAACAGTTAACAACTACTTCCAAGCATCCCTAAGAATTAAGGGGGTCCTTTGGCTTGGAGGGCTGTTGGTCTTCGGCTTGGGTTTAGGGGGGTTGAGGGAGTCAAGCTCCAGGGTTTCATGGGTTGGGGTCGACGAGCATTTCGATTTTGAATGCCTGTTTGTTTGATGTACCATACATATGACTTTGTTTACTTCAGGTGTGCAACTTCTCAAACGGAACATTGGGTACTCAAAATGCTCCTACTACAGGTTAGCCCTTGAAACCGTGATGAACAGGATTCCGAAAAACCATCCCCCTCGATCCCACAAAACGTCCAACTTGAAGCCCGAGATACCCGCATTCAGGTTCCTATCTGCGCCGATACAGTTAAAGAGGCAAGGGTCAACACATTCCGAGGTCTGCCTGCCTGTTCTCTGGCAGCCAAAACAAGAAACAAGAGCCACCTCCCCCATCTAGCCTTCACCATAAGCTCTAACTCCAAACCCTAAACTTCAGCGCACTGGTTGCTAACAACATCAGCCCACTCGCCGAGCATCTCTCATCACAGCTTTGAGATAAGGCATCTCGGACCTGACATCAGGCACAGGTGGGTCTGGAGCCCCAGTCGACAGCTTCGGGCCTTGACTGCCCTACTCCCCTTAGAACCAGGCGGGATCCTTTTTTTGCGGCTGAACAAGAGACGCAAGACTATGTCTAGGGAGACTCAGAGGAGCCACCCACACACACACACACAGACAGAGAGAAATGAACGGCAACGCGGCAATGCTTTGGTCGTGCGTCCAGGGCAAGATTTACTGTCTAGGGTTTAGGGTCTAGGGGGCCGCACCAATGCAGAGCCACATGGGCCAGCTCTGGCATCGATCCCCACCTAACCCCCAAAAGTCTTGATGCGGGGGCCTCACTCAAACTACCAACGGCCTGTCCAGCGCAAGGCCTGTATGCGATTTGTTCAACCTGTATAAACTAGTGTAATTATGGTGATGTGATACACATAGTTCAGGTGGAAGCGTCTCAGCTAGGAGTTTTGGGCACCTATATATATATATATATATAAATCCGGTACACCGCGAGGCTCCCCAGCAACCCACAAGCGGTCTATAAGCGAACGAAACCTCAACAAAAGGGATAAGCGGACAATTCCTGCTTGCTGGGCACCCTAGCCATGTACAGGATATACCTTGGTAAAGTATCCGAAAAGGTCCACCCATCACACAACACAGCCAAGGCGCAACTTATCCCGGGTGAACTTACCCGAGGGCCCCAACACCTGGCTTGGTGGATGCTCAACTTGTTTCTGCGTTTTAGGGATTATGCCTACTTGGGCATTTATGGTTCCATGTACGGCTACTAGCTATGGCAAAAGACGCCAAAAAATGTTGTAACTTGCAATTTCCAGATGTTTGGTCAAGGGCCGGGGTTCAAGATCTCGGGTATGGGTGCACCAGATAAAGGCCACAAAGGACTCGACAACAATCCCGAAAGTCAAGAACCAGGGGGCCTAAGATATTGCACCTCGAACATCTAGCGGTTGCGAAGGCAAACTTCAAGCTCGGATGGCAAGTTCTCCAAAAAACCCTGAACCCTAAACCCCTAAACCCTGATGTCCATTCGGGGGTTCCTATGGTAAGATGGAGCCCTGCACCCAAAAGGCAGCCAAGATGCCTGCGCACATGGGTTCTTCAGGCCACCGACTGTCTGCCGACTGACACTCCAGTTGCTCATGGGAGCAGCTACCAGCAACCAATGCACCCGAAACCCTGAAAAGGGTTCAGGCTTCAGGCTTAGACATGCGGGTATTTCACAGAAGAGGCGTCCCTTCTTATACCCCAAACAGACTAGAATCCCCTTAAAGGGACCCCAAAAAAAGGTACCCCTATTTTCGGAAACCCCCCATAGAGACCCTTGAGTCCAAACCCTTGAAAGGCTCGCCCACCTGAACAATCTCTTCGCGGAGCTTTTGCTGCGCCTGACACCGTGGGATGGGGAGCTGAGACTGTGAATGCTTAGGTTTTCTTGGGTAGGCAGAAACATAAGGATTCCACAAACCATGGTTCTCCGGAATCCCCCCTTATAGGGGGCCTTATACCCCAATAGCGACCAGAGCTAAATTTGCTTTTTGAGTCCGCCCGGTTCGATTCACTTCACGAGGCTCAGCTTGTGAACCCCAAACCCTTGCCTAAACCCTGCCGTAACCTGTGCATTGGCGGCACTTTTGAAGCTGGCGTTTGGTATCTTAGATGCTCTGGAGGCTCCGTTGCGCTTTTGGGGGCTGAGCTTGGGCACCCGGTATGCTGAGAGGTGTTTTTTGACTGCATTGTTTAAACGGCATGTTCAAGGCGATTTAGGCTCCGCGGCATTTTTGGGGGCATGTTCCGCAGTGTTTTCTGAAAGCATCTCAGCGGCAGCATTACAGGCGTGGGAATGACACTGATGTGATCTACGCTGCATGTACATTCTGACAGAGGCGCCGCGATGTTGGTAACCCTACCTGAGGTCTCGGACAGAATCATTGTTCGGGCACTGATGCTTTGGATGCGCCAGCAGCATTCACGCAATCGTCATCGTACGTGCATCTCCAACTTGAAGTGTCCAAGCATGCTGTGATCCGCAGACAAGAAAGTGTGGGCAAGCCGGGCTAAACTCCGTAGACCCTTTCGCTTCCGGACTCCGGCCTGGGACAGCCAGTGACCCTCTGACCGCGTGCAACCTCACCCCTACAGTCCCCTACAGACATAAACCTAGCGGGCCACAAGTCTATGAAGCCTTATTTGAACCGACTTGAAAAATCTAAAACAATGAATCGAATACATATTGATGCTATAAAGCTTGAAGCATCCATGGAAACCCCATAGCGCCTCTGGGTGCTGTGCCAGATTGATCATGGCCCACAGAAGCCTTGGAATCGCGCGTGGGCGCAGCGTTGGCATGAAGAGCTGGGGCCATGGCTTAGGGAGTTTAGGACTTATAGCTTGGGATGTTCCGCCTTATACTATCAGTCCTTAACAGGGATTGTAGTAGGGGGTACTATAACAACAATACAAGAATAACAATAATAATAATAATAATAATAATAATAATAATATACTAATAATAATGTACTAATAATAATATACTAATAATAATATACTAATAATAATATACTAATAATAATAATAATCATGATACACATCCTGGATCCCAGGAGCACGGTGTAGGTCGTGTCCAGTCCGGCGATGATCAAGCCTCCGGCTTCCTTTGCTTTGGCTCAGAGTTTCGGGGTTTAAGAGTTGCAGGGTTTAGGGGGTTTTGGGGCTCTCAACGGTTTAGGGCTTAGAAAACTTTGGGGTTTAGGGGTTTAGGCTTGAGAGGTACGAAGTACGAAGATCGGGGCACTTCACGCGCACTGAACCTAGGAGCAACCACACAGTCGAACAAGCACTGCGCCAGGGGCTCCTGGAGGACCCGACGATCATGCATGAGGTGCCATCTGCATCTACTGTCTAAGCCAGATAATATCAAGAGTATACTCTTCAGACTTAACGATCCTTCGGTTTGGTCCCCTCCCTTTGGGGTTAACAGCCGTTGGGATGTTTTGCTCTGAGTCTGTCTTCAGGCTGTTACATCTCTCTTGTAACCGGGTCTCTTGGCCGTGAAGAGCCCTAAGCTCCTTGTGGGTTAGGGGAGTCCCTACTGGGCGCACTGTGCTCAGGGGCAACCATGATCCTACACACTTTAGGTAGCCCTACAACTTCCTACAACCTTTTGAAGTTTGAGAGAGTTAAGATTGGGCGAAATATTCAAGTCAGGCCTACACACGATGATCCCGCGAGCGGTGGCACGTGGAACTCCTCATCCAAAAAGCCTAATTGATGATTGATGCTTCATTGGTGCGTAGAGGTAGAGTTACAAGTAGGGCAGGCAGGCCCCGCAACCCTACGACCACTGCAAGATTCGAAAACCCAAGGAAAACTGCTGTCCGCATACGCTTAGGGTCGACATAAAGGGGCTTGAGGGCCTTAGGACTCCCAGGAAAGGCCGACATGCTCTTTGGGCTCGTCCCATTGCAGTAATCTGTTTCCGAAATATATGCTGCTTGCCAGACGTCTGGGACCGTTGCCCTCAAGCAAGCCATTGGTCTGGAACAACCTTTTTTTGTCGCTCCGCATAGCTGACCAAAGTCACACAGCAGGGTTTGACCCCAAACCACGCCGTTGGGGCCTCAGGGTATGGCGAAGCAGACTTGCTTGTAATCCTAGTCAGGACTACCAGCCACCCTGCTTCTTCAAAGGCTGCGCACAAAGCCACAAACATGGAGATCTTGCCTGGAACAGCCACACGTGGCGGACTCCAGTTGCCGTCTACGTGAGACGGTATACAGTGCCGTGGCTTCGTGACACCAGTCGGCCCATGGTTGCTGAGAAAGATCCTCCCGACACAACGAGGAATCGGCTTCCCAGAATGTAGAGCACCTCCGGGGCGCAGCCGGTTTAGGGTTTAGGGTTTAGGCTTTAGGCTTTAGGGTCTAGGGTTTAGGGTTTAGGGTAAGACGAAGGGACTTCAATTGCATGCTGCGTGCTTTGGGGAATGGCTGAAGGGGATGGTGAGCTTGGGCCACTGCCTTCAACTGGAGATGTGCAACCTTGCAGGGAAACCACTCACATTCGTCCCGGCTAAGACCCCAAATAGCATGGACGTGGATGCCCCACCCATCCAAACCTGGGGGCCCTCAGCTCCAGAGCCGTCGGCTGACTCTAAATTAATCTATAGCTTAGCTGAGCTCAGCTTTTACATACAGTGCCAACATTCAGACAATGTTTGTCCCTGCCTGCGAGCTACTTTGAACATCTGCTATTGTCATTGGCACCAAGTCCCAAGTGAAGCCTCAAGCAGATCAAACAAAAAACAATGCCGCACAGGCGCGTCGTCATCGGGGGCATGACCAAGGCGATACGATACATCTATGGCACCGAGACGTCGAAAATGCTCACCGACAGCCTGCAGGTAATGGCAGGACTTCAGCTGCTTTGGAAGCCTGACGCTCGTGTTCCTTCCAGCGTGAACGGCCGAAGCAACGAGTATGACGCGGTGGCTCTGCACCAGTGTTTGAGGAACTGCCCTGCTGAATGATGAAAGAGGCCTGACATAGATGTTCCAGCTGAAGTTTTCGTTCTCTCCCCCGTAGAAAGGAACGGGATGATCCAGCATCTCTTGGACTGAAGCGGCCGACTCTTCGAGCACGTCACCCAAGCGCAGGTGGACGACAAGTGCATCGCGAGGCGGAGTTTCGTGCGGTTTGGACATGCTCAGGTTGCGAACCACCATCTCAAATGCCCTAAACCACCATCTGTCCCGAAACCGCGCCTCAGCAGTTTCGCAGAACGTCCGCGCAAGCCCCACCAAGCTGTCGGGGGGGTAGCGCTTCAAATCGTGGAAGACCTCCTGCAAGCAGTCGGGCAAAGGCAAGCACGTTCTGTTGCCACAGACCATTTGCACAGCATCCATCAAATTGTAATGCTCCCATCGGCGATCGCCCATTTGATCCAGAGTTCCTGCGCAGCTCTGCCAATAGCTTGAGCTCGCTGGCTGTTCCAATTCGAGGTCTTCTGCCATGGCGTGTTCTTGTGTAACGCAGCTTGCCTTCATCCACACGTGCTCCGCACAGCTACCGTTAAGTACAACAGTCTCGCCAAAGGGGACGTGGTCGGGCAAGCCTGGACAAGCCTTACTCCGCAACTGGCGGAAGCCTCCGTGGGCTCGAAATTTACAAGCGAGCTTGTTGTTCCGCAGTGTTCTTGTAACCAAGCTGGTTGACGGGGCTTCATCTGCAGAGTTCACGGACGAGGCTCGATTCTCCGGACCTCCTGCGCCCACATCCCAGCTTGCAGGAGACTCGGAGGTGCCCTGGGGCTCTTCGGCTCTCTCCACAGCGAATGAGAATTCAGCAACTCCCTGATCCAGTTTCTGGGGACCGTGACGAGTCGGAGTGGCGGACTGGAGCCGGAAGAGTTGAATGAACATCCCCCAGACTCCCCAGACCCCCAGAAAAAACACCAGCAGCAGCGCCTTGAAAGAGCAGCGCTTCGCAAAAGTGCAAAGCATTGTGCGAGATGCAAATCCCCAAGCCGGGCCTCTGGGACCCTCTTGACCTGCAGTCTTATGGGTTATACCTACTAACTCAAGGGGTATAGCTACTGCTAAACTGTAGGTAAGTAGAGTCCCAGGGGACCAGGAGCCACTCGGGAGAGTTCGACGGTCAAAAACCACGGGCTCGAGGGATCGGTGGTGGCCATGGCATGACAGTATAGGGTTTTAGGGTTTAGGGTTTGGGGTTTGGGTTTTGGGTTTAGGGTTTGGGTTTTTTTTGCCACCCGCCTAGCGTTTAGGGTTTAGGGTTTAGGGTTTAGAGTTTAGGGTCGCATCTCAGCCCTGCATGCGGCAGTGTAGTTAGCCATCATGATTCTGCACATCGAGGGTGTCCGAAATTAGGGGGTCCCTGCTTGGGGTCCTTATGATAGGGGGGTCGTGCTACTTGGGGATCTATTTTAGGGGCCCCCTATTTTCGTAAACACCCGTATGCCTTGGGCAAACACGCTACAAGTATGTGGGGTGTAGGTCATGGTGTCATGGTGTCATGGTGTCATGTGTCCACCTTTGGGCTTTTTGACAGATACCACCTGAGCAGCGCAGGCGAACTGGCCCCCCAAACTTATATCGTAGGGCGCTGTACCCTAAGCCCTTTTAAAAACGAAAGCCGTCCGGTGACTTCATATTCAAGCCCGAAGCGCTCCTAAACCTAAGGGGTTGCTTTCCACAAGCTCGTTAACTTGTTAACCCGAAACCTTGGCAGCAGATCTTGCGCTCCCAAACCCAACCAAACTTGGAGATTTCCAGGTAGGGAGTTGTCAGTCGGCACCGCAGGCCTACCTAAGGCTGCTACATGAAATCTCCCACACCAAATATACTGCCCCTACAAAGCCCTCCCAAGATTAGGGCTCGCACCAAAACAAGATCAAGAAGGAACCTGCAAAATCATGAACATCGGTCCCGAAGCACAACCCCTGCCTTTGTCAACTCGAAGCGTAAGAACTGCAAGAATCTAGGGCCAGGGTCCTGGCCCTTTCCCGTGACTCGAATTAGGGTTGAGGCTTTTCAATCTTATGGTGTACGGTTTGTATAAAGTTTCTTCAGTTTAGGGAGACAGTAAAGCCCACAAACGCACACGCACACACACACACACACACACACACACACACACACACAAAATTCTAACTATACCTGAAAGCGCACAGGACGTGTAAACCGTGAAAACCGTGTAAACCTTGAATCCCCCCACCCCCCACCCCTTTTTATCGGGTTTGTGGTTTACTGAGCGACTCTCTGCTGTAAAGTGATGCCGGTCCTGTGCTTAAGAGCTCAGAAGCTCTCTTACCGGCGCCAAACTCCTACTTCTGAGGGAGGCACCAAGCCACGCCTACTTTTGAGGGCAGCGCCAAAACTAGACAGAAAACGTCGCACTACGCTACCCTCCAAGCAGCTACCAAGTCCGACACCCAATGATGCAGCATGCGTCCACACTGACATCAAGGCAGAGAGCATGGTGGGCCGTAGGGCGAACCCCCGACACCCGCACGAGTCCCCGGCGTCCCGCGAGAACACCCACGCCATGCATGCCCACGGGCCGCAACAAGAGGAGCTCGACGGACCCAAGCGGAGGCCCTGTTGAAGGAAGAGCTGGACAGACCCGGCCAGCGAGGAAGGAAAGACTCAAGGTGCCCCGGCCAGGGCGGAGGCCTCCGCCCGGCGGCGGAGAGCCGCTCGAGCGTGGTGGCTCCGGAGCAACACAGAGAGCAGGCCAGCACGCAGCAGGCCGCTGTCAGAGCCGGTGCGGGCAGCCACCGCACGTGAGATGAGCTGCAGGGTCTTGGCGGCCGCCGGTTCCCAAGCTCCAGTGGACTCAACAACCAGGGGCACGAAGCGCACCCCTTGAGCTGCACAGGCTTGAGCAGTGCTCAGGTACGTGGTCTTGAACTCAGCGTACTGACACGCCGACGCCAAGGCTTTCTGGCCTGCCTGTGCCAGGGATTCCTGCCGCTGCGGGGCCGTTACGGCCAGGTCAAGTGCAGCAGGGCCCCCTGATAAGGAAGGCAAAAAGATGTCAGAGGTTTACTTTCCTCAAGGGTTGTTCTCCTTGTACTTAGGGTCACTGTCGTTGTAACTGGTTGTAGCCATGTGTGGGGTACTAGTCTCTCACCCTACTTACAACCGCCCATAAACCCCCCTAAACCCAGATTTCTGAACCCCTTGGCTTCCCGCGAGTTTTCAAGCAGGGGAGTGGGCGGGGGGGGGGGGACCCTAAACCCTAAAGCCTAAACCCTTGGGGGGGAGGCTCTGGTCTCCCTCACGCAGCCAGGCTTCCCGCGTCAAGCTCTCCACGTCGAGATCGCCACGGCGCCGCGCGCGCTCCACCCAAGGCAGCTGCTCCTCTTGGGTGTGGGGTTTAGGGTTTAAGGTTTCGGGTTTAGGCTTTAGGGTCTTGGGGTCCAGGAATTTTAGTGTCGGGGTTTGGGGTTTCTAGGGCTTCGGGATTATTCAGCCTTTGATAGGGTAAGCACGCAGCTCAGGCTGTTTGAAGGCTCATGTGCACTATGAGCAGGGGAATTGAGTAACTGACTTGTGCCGAAATTATTATGCTGTATGTCAAGCATGAATCTCCGAGTAGGGCTCACGTTTCGCAAGGGCTCATGCTTGGCAAGTTACTGGAACACAATGAACGGCAGTGGAAGGGGGCGGCTACAAGCAGGGTAACCGTAAATATTTCTGGCCCATATTCTCCTCATCTGGCTTTCGCAATGAGCTACTTGCGCAGTTTTCCGAGGCAAGGCGGACTGGATTCCTGCCAAACCCTCGACCCTTTCAACTCCCTCAGAGACTCCAAAAGCCAAGGGCACGGGGAAAGGCCAATGCACATCGATGCCCTGTCCATGTACGCATCTTCTCAGCTCACTTGGAGAAAGGCCCGCAAGCACCGGACCACAAGCCCCTGAGGATCCTCCGGGCCATCAAAGTTCTCGTATTGCTCTAAGGCCCTGAGCTGCGAGGGTTGGGGGAGTTTCGGAGGGAGTGGGGGGGGCCTTTGGGGGTTTAGGAAGTCTAGGACCTTGGGAGCTGAGGTCCTTCAGACTTGTCAAGGGTTCATGAGGATCATGAGGATGGGCTGCGGGTGTCGTCATGAGGCTTGGCCCCCTAGGTTTCTGACTACAGCCGAAATCAGCCTGAACAGTGAGAAGCATCACGCCAGGATGCGGAATCTATCCTCCCTGTCCTGATCCGGATCCTTCAGCACTGAACCCACACAGACAAGGCGTGTGGCGTTTCGCACTGTGCCATGTCGCGAAAGCGCACAGTCCACGGGCACTCACACCTACTTTTATGCGTTCCGGACTTTCAAGATGGGCTTCGCGCGTCCGATCCCAGGGACTGCTTGGCATGCTCACTTTTTGGGGTCACGCCGGCATTATTGGGGAAGCTATGGACCATGACATACCAGTAGTAGTTGTATATACAGCGACTTCGCATGTGGAGAAAATCAGCACAGATGGAATCACAAAAACAAGCACTGACACGCCATGTGGGTTCATGAAGACTCGGTGAAGACCATGATAACAACTACGCTTCAAGGATTACAATGAGTTGGATGACAGGCACATCAGAGAGAAAAAACCAATTCTTACATTGCAAACCTTGTCAGGAAGGACTTCGCAAGCGACGTTTATCAAGCACCGATTCATTACAATGTTGTACGAGAAACGAGGTGCAAGCGAAAAGTGCTGTGTAGCCACAGTTAATATCACAGCCCCCTCCAGGTCATCTGAGAGTCGTGGTCACCATCTTCCTGCTCAGCTCATCGATTCTGTTCTGGACGGCCTCGAACCTTCGGCTTTGGGGTCGGGTTCAAACTTCAAAACCTGGTTGTTTGGGGATCGGCCCCGACCTGAAGATGAAACTGATGGCCACTGCGATGGGATGCCATGGGCAACAGTTTGGGTAGACCCGGGTAGACAGCAAGAGACCTCTGCCAAGGTAGACAAGTGCCCCTATGCTGCCGGTCACGCACGTAACATCCTGCATGTGCCTGTGTCTACGGGCACATGCTATGTGCGAAGCTTCGCCTCAGTAGCAATGCTAAACGCCATGAAGCCTTAATCTTCCACCCTTCCGGCGTTGTACCAAGGCAGCTAAAACATCTCTGGAAGGACCACGGAAGAGGTTTTGAGTTTAGAGATCTTTGGAGTTCAAAGGGTCTATGCTATGCTCAGAACTTCAGGGGCTTGTGGCCAAGGTGTGCATAGGGTTTCATTGGCATCCTCGAGTCTCTACGATGTGGACAGAGAAAGCCAGCATCAGAAACTACCGAGCGTGCCCGAAGATTCGTTTCTTCAAGAGCTTCAGGTGTTGTGGGCTTATAGGGTCCAGGGCACTCACCTGGCCGCAGATATAACAGATTCCCAGATTCCCACAACATTGACATACACAATTGGTGCTGAATATTTGCCCAGCAGCTCCCTGTAGGTCTTGAAGGCCTTGAGCGGGACAAGGGTGCAATCTAGGGCTCTAATCCATGTGCCTTGAATAGAGGTCCACGGTAATAAGGAGCCCGAATAGAAACCCGTATACTAGGATCCCCTTGAAATAAGGACCCCAGTAAGGTACCCCCAATATTGCAAACCCCCAAATAGAGGTCAACTCCAAGCCACTACATGCCTGGAACATTTCGAGCAAGATCCTAGCAACGAACACGTTCCTTCGGATCCAGGGTTAAGTTTTGAAGTGGTTTGGGGCCTCACACTGTACAAGCTGAGCTCCCTTCTCCTTCTCCTTCTTCTACTGCCACTGCGACCGCGACTGCGACTGCGACTTCGACTGCTACTGCTACTGCTACTGCTACTGCTACTGCTGCTGCTACTGCTGCTACTACTACTACTACTACTACTACTACTACTACTACTACTACTACTACTACTACTACTACTACTACTACTAGTACTACTACTACTACTACTACCCCCCCCCCCCCCCCCCCCCCCAGTGCACGGATGCCGTTTGATCCGTCAAGATGAAGCCGTAAAACCGCGAAACTCTACAGGCCGAAGAATATTCTCATGGTTTCAGGGTTCAGGTTTTGAAGGCAGAAGGTTTGGGTTTGAGAAGTATTCGGTGTTCGCGGCAACGGGTTTAGGGCAGCAGTGTTTTGGGCTTGCAGTCTTCGCCTGCCTGAAACGCAGTTACCCCCTCACCCGACCCCCGACAAAGAAAATGCACTGGGAACCTGGACAGAATCTTCCGCCGAGCACGAAATTGTGGCCGTCGACTCTGTGGCGCTTAAACAAACATGCTGCTATTTACAAATTTTCGGCAACACAACCACAGAAATTACACAAAATCGCAAGAATCTTGACGAGGCAACCCCCAATTTCAAATGTGGTCTTTTGTACAATTTCAAGAAACGAAAATGACGACCAAATGTGAAAAAATCAACGCGAATGCTGACATTTACAGTACTTTGCTTAAAATTGCAAAACATCTGCAAAAACAAACACAAAATCTATGTTTTCACAAATGCCTACGCAAGGTTTGAAAAACGACCCCAACACTCGAGCAAAACTCGCGTTTTGAAAAAAACAATACAACGTGCGAAAGAGTAGCGTTCTTCCCGTCGCAGGGGGGGTACTACTACTACTACTACTACTACTACCTACTACCTACTACCTACTACCTACTACCTACTACCTACTACCTACTACCTACTACCTACTACCTACTACCTACTACCTACTACCTACTACCTACTACCTACTACCTACTACCTACTACCTACTGCCTACTGCCTACTACCTACTACCTACTACCTACTACCTACTACCTACTACCTACTACCTACTACCTACTACCTACTACCTACTACCTACTACCTACTACCTACTACCTACGACCCACTACCTACTACCTACTACCTACTACCTACTACCTACTACCTACTACCTACTACCTACTACCTACTACCTACTACCTACTACCTACTACCAACTACCAACTACCACTACCACTACCACTACTACCACCACGACAACCACCACCAGCACCACTCCCTACTACGAGGACTACTGCTACTGCTACTGCTACTGCTACTGCTACTGCTACTGCTACTGCTACTGCTACTGCTACTGCTGCAGCTGCAGCTGCAGCTACTGCTACTACTGCTACTACAAGTAGTACTTGTGCTATCACAGAGGCAGACCCCGCAATAGCGCAATCAACTATCACGATGCTCGACCGAAAACTCGGATAACTGAAGCTGCAGGTATATCTACTGGCTCATAGGCTCTTTGCGACTTACTTGTAACTATTCAGGACCCTTCAAGCACCTTCAAGCCAAATAGGCAACAGGCCTCTGGCCAAACGCTCATCCAGGGCTGCTGGATGAGTCTTGCGAAGCCTCTGACCCTTAGTGCCAGGGGGTTCATTGGGTTTTGGAATTTTCCAGTCGGGGCTCAAATTTAGAGTTTTTGCTAGCTGCCAAGCCCGCTAGGCTCCAGTCCCGGTTTCCACGGCTGACATCGACATCCCGAGCTCCTTTATCAAGCGTTTGGTATCCCACTGGTAAAACGGAACACCTAAGCAACCGTGACCCACCGTCCACTTTCAAGATGCCATCTCTTGACGGAAACCCTGCGCAAGATCCTACGCCAGAGCGCATGCAATTTGAAGACAGCAGCGGCATTGACTGAACATCAGGTCTCTCAGGCGAATCGGCGAAGCTGACACCTCATGCCCTAAGAAAACCCAAACCCTATACATGCAGCCAGCTGTCGATTCTATGCTGAGCTCCGCCCACTCAGACTCTTCTGCAGTGAGGCCTCCCCAGCCTTGATCCAACAGTCTATGTGGGAGCTAGCTTATCAAGGAGGGAGCATGCCCCCCCGTGTGAGCCTCCTCCCTGTAGGCTTGAGTTTTCCGTGCTCGCAGGGTACAGTACAAGTTTGGGCTCTTTTTAAGCCACCCTGGGCACACTGATTGGCTAGTCCCGGATCAATGCCCACCGTCAGAAGAATTTGGTAGCTCCGTAGCCCCCAGCTTCCCGTTGCGGAAAGTAGCCTTTCCCGGATCTGAAAGGGGTCCCGAAGTCAAGATCCCGCTTCCGCCCACAGTGACCCGCCAAGCAGACCAGCCGCACTGCAGGGGATTTGGGTTTAGGGCAGAGGGTTCAGCGCTCCGGGTGAGGTAAGGCCCAAGCCTGGGCTTTAGAGCCACAAAGGAATGCAGTAGCAGATGGGGCCAACCCTACTCTTGAGGGCAGCACAAAAGCACAAGACTACACCGCACTGCGAACAGCGCCAAACCCGATCCAGCTTAGCGGCTGAATCCGAATGGCCGCCCCAACATGGCGCTGGTGAAGACATCGGCGACCGAGCCCTCGTAAGGTTGAAGGGTTTTGAGGCAATCAGGGATTGGGCTGGGTGCAGAAGAGGCTGGTGTTCTGGAGTTCTTTGCTCTAGGCCCCTGACTGAGCCCCCCAACCTAAAAAATGAACCGGAAACCTGTCAACTCACTGAACCTCCCTAAGCCCTCAATCGTAAACCTTCATCGAATTCCAGCTAGGTCGCCTTCAGGACCTCTTCAAAATTGCACGTGCCTCTGGGCGCAGGGCGTGCACAAGGCAGCTCGGTTTGGAGGATTTAAGTTTTTGTTGACCGGGGCTTTGGGTTCTCTAGCCTTCTCCAGCTGTCAGGGTGGGGGTCTCTCGAAACGATCTTAGGACGTCCTACCTCCTCCTCACCCCTCAACCGAAGCCGATGGCTTTCTCCCTAACCCACCAGGCCAGCCAGCTTCTCCAGACCCTTAGCCCCTTTGTCCGCACCTCGCACCTGGCTCTAAGCCTGCGGGCCCTTCGTAGTGAGGGAATTAGGTACCTTGTATCTCCCTCTGCGAACCTTTTCAGGGAAACTACAGGGTACCGTCCTCCCTCGTTCAACCCAGGCTGTTCGAGGATCTTCAAGGCTGGGTAAATCGCGTCAGAAGGCGTTTGAAATGTCCAGGGTTGAAGCTGTATAGGTCCCGTGCAAAGCCAGCCACCCCGCCAAGCCCAGACCGAAAAACGTCTTGCTGGAGCCTGCCGCCACTTTGGCTTCGGTTGCTTCCATGACCTTGTCGCCTTGGCTCCCAAGAGGGTTAAGGGGTTTACGTCAGTCTTTGGATTACAAAGATGTAAGCTGCCCCTGCCCTACGGTTGAGCCCAGATTAGCCCAGTAGCCTTAGAATCTTGAACCATCAAGTTTAAGTGTCAGCGAGCCACTGGCGGCGGTCATGAGATTGCAATAGCTGCTGGCGGCAGCATGCTTGAAGAGGTCCTGGCTTTGGATGGTTTAGGGCTTACGTAAGGCTTAGGAGCCTCAGAGCAATGGCACAAGGTTAAACACGAAGCTTCCCTGTGTATATATATATATATTGGGTAGTTTCCTAAGTTATGGTCCCTTTTTGGGTCCCTTTTTAAAGGGCGCCGCCCTCTCACGGGTACCCCAAAAAGGACCCTAATTCAGGAAGCCACCCATGTCCGAGTAGCTAGGGAAACGGTCGCAGGCTAAGAGCAGACCGACCGGCAAGAGTGAAAGTTAATTAGTTGATGTGCATGGCAGGAATTGCATATGCCAAAAAGGGGGGAGCCCCAAGAATTCCTTGTTGCCAGCGCATTGTCGGAGAATTTGATGAAACAATACCACGTGCTAGCCCGAGGCAGCTCTGCTGAGGATTTGGGGCTTGGGGGCCCAACTTCCAAGTTTTGGGGACGTGGCAGGGCTTCGGGTCCTTCTGCAGCAGATGCCGATTCTTCTGCCAGTGTTCGCCGGATGCCGTGATCAGCGCAGGCTCCTCTGCAACAGGCTTGAACCAGGATACACACAACCAAGCTCTCCCTGAAGGGTCTCTGCCATCGAAGTGTGTGCCCGAAAGCACCCGAAGACTCCCAGGCTTCCTTCATGCCTCTGAACCGACAAGCACCTGTAAATGCTGGGGGTTGGAGGCTCGGGAGCACAAGTTTACAAACATCAACACAGAAACCTACAGCACCACAAGCCCTTTGCATCAGCATCAAGAGGACTACAAACCGCCACATAGCCTTCATGCCTCCCACGAGAGCCTGAGCGCGAGTAGTATGATCACACCGCCTACTATCCACACTCTCTCGACCTCGTCAAATTGCTTGAGGGGCAACTTCAGGTAACGAAAGCTAGCCTAGCTTCTAGGTGGCATAACGGCCGGCTCAATGAAAGCTAGCCTAGCTTCTAGGCGACAAGCAAAACCGACCCATCTGCCGACCTCCACCACCACGTGCAAACCCCACTACAAACCAGAGAACGCCCCATACGCCACCATCATCACGTGCAATCGCCACACTCGCACACTACCACCACACATCACCACACGTCGCCACCACACACCACCACAAGCCATGCGCGAGATCGCGCTCCACCACCACACTCCACACTCCACTTCGAACCGGCACATGCCGCCACGCCCCACCATCGCACATCACCACGCGCTACCGCCCCTACCGCGTGCTGGTAGAGATCGCGATCTGGACCTCAAGATCCATCCAAAACACGCGATTGAGAGAAACACGTACGAACGGCATGTTTTTGAGCAAGACCCAGGTCCGCGGAGCTCTCCAGAACATGCGGTTGAGACAAGAACTAAGAAGACGTACCAACGCGCTCACTTACACACCGCGATCTTCTGCGTAACCCTCAAGTATACCCCAAATATGTCGTATCGATAGGGTCAACGCTGACCACTCAGGGAAAGCTATTGAAAGTTCAGTCGCTGTGAAAACCGTTCAATACCCCCCCCCCCCCCTCCGCACTCGCCGTTTTCCTTATCAGTAAAAGACAACTCTGAGGGGGGTTGGTCCGACAAGCCTGCTAAAAGCAGAGGCCATGATTTATTATGTAAGAAGTATGAAAATTCATGATAACTCCAATTGAGTGACGATTTCAGGCTCCTGTCTGAAACCTCTCCAACCACGGTCGTTGCAAGCAATGCTCGGGTCCTTGCCGTATTTCTTCGCCCAGTGCTTCATGGCCCACAAGTCGTTGGTAGGACCCTTGGGGTACTTGCCTGTCCCAGCTCTTATTTGGATATTAAGGGATGTTTGGACTTCGGAGTGGCAACTCAGTCCCTGAGCTTTGCAACCGTACGGACTGCAGGATTTTCAGCTTAAATACTCGGGTTGAAGTTGTGAGAGTAGGCGTTGACATACAAGTGGCTTTTAACCCTAAACGCTAGACCCTAAACGCTACTAAACCCTAAACCCCAAAGACCCTAAGTGGAAGGCAGGGCCCTCATACCCCAGGCGCAGGTTCGCCGCCTTCATGCAGGAAGACCTTTCGCGCCTCACGCGGGTCGAAGAGGCTGACCTGGTTGTCACGAGACATTCGCAGCTCTCAAGCCACTAGAGCTCGGTGTGTAGGGCAAGCCCAAGATACCTGTAAAATGTGAAGGTTTTTCGTCGACACACTCGGTCTGGAGAGATTTCTCATCATCAGCCTTCCTTCTGATTTGACCGCAAACTGAACAAAAGCAGTCGAGTCACTGACTGGTCTCCCCCAATGCTGGTGTTGACAATCGGCCCGTATGTGTCGTAGAGGTGCGCAGTGAACTTCTCCTAACGACAGGCATCGACGTTTTTGTCTAAGTAGCTTCCCTGCAGCCTGGGGTCCTTGGGATTCGCCGGCTCGGCTGCTGTTTAGGGGTTATAGGGCAGTTGACGAAACAGCCTCTGCACAAGCAGCATGACACCTAGGAACGTGTGCTGCGCATTGCTGCGCAGCAGACGCGGGCTCTACAGTGCTCGAGGTTTTAGGGTTTAGGGTCACAGGCCCTGTGACAGAACTTGAGGGGTAAGATGTTGGAGGCTAATTCTATGGGCCGACAGCACACCGACAGCAGGACCAGAAGAATTCTGCCCGAGGCTCAAGGCCCTTCACGCCCCCGAAGGACAAAAACGTGGGCAGTGCGCCGAGAATGGGCCACTTCCTTGGTTGGCTCCAAATATAAAAATATGATGTAGCAATCTATAGCAATATATAGCTATATATATATATATATATAGCAATGTATAGTAATATCTGCTTAACTTAATTATTTGTCATTGTCGTTGTGCTATGATGTACTACTAAACATAATTGGATGCTGATATGATGGTCCATGGGCCTTGCGCCTCTCAAATAGGATGTGGCCAGCAACAAATTGCAGGCCAGGTGGCCCCATCGCTGCGTGATAGACTTCAAGCCATCAATGTTGCACCCGGTTTGGTATCGGCCCCCGCTTTAAAGACAAACTGGCCGAATTATTCAGGACATGCTGACTGTTTGGGACTCCCGCTATAAAGACAAACCACCCCCGAAATCCGGGTTTTTTTTTTTGATTTGGGGCTTGTTTCGGCCCGGAGGCTCCGGCTTAAAGCCGGGCCTTATGATTTTAAAGCCGGACCTTGTCATTTTACAGGCCGACCTCATCCATTCCAACCGGCCCGAAACCATGAATTCCCTTTAAGAAACCATTTGAAAAATTGGTTTCGTTCAATCCGACAAAGGGGTGGTCCAGGACCCCCCTCGGCTCATCCGTTTTAAATTCACACGGACCCCGTTTATATTCATATAAGCTCTTCCCTTTTAACTGCATATGGATCCCTTTTAAACTCAGAATATAAGCTCATCCCGTTTAAGTTCATAATTATGGACTCCTTTTGAATTCATATAAACCATCCCTCTTAGATGCATATGAATCCTTTTTAAACTCATATAAGCTCATCCCTATTAAATTCACATGATCCCCTCTAAGTTCGTATAAGCTCATCCCTTCTAAATTAATATGGATCCCTGTTAAATGTGTATAAACTCCTCGCTATTAAAATCACACAAACCCCCGGGCCCAAAGAGGAACAATAACAGCTTCGACTGTTCTGGGGGGTGGGACCCCCACACTAAAGAGGATCTAACATTAAACTACAAGGGATCGATCTGGTCGGCCTTTAGACTCACAAAGCCCGGCCTTTATTATCATCAGGCCCGGCTTTAAGCCAAGAGACCAAAGGCATCCAAATTCGGAGCCTCCGGGCCGAAACAAGCCCCAAATCCTTGAAAAAGAATTGCCGGATTTCGGGAACGATTTGACTTTAAAGCGGGACCTGGTCTGTACCCCCTAACAGTCAGGGTGTCCTGAATAACCCAACCAAATGGACTTTAATCAGGAGGCCCCTACTAAACAGGGTCCAAAATAATAATTAACTTGCATAGGAAGTTCCAGTCCTAGCTGGTGCCTTTGCATCAACATGGGTTTGGCCCCGCACTCATTCCACAAGCTCGAATCCCCACTACTGCAGCCAAAGTGACGGTCCCGGCATTTGGGAAAACGGCAGGGCAGTTCCCTCGAACCCACGCTGCCTTCGTCAAGTCTGTCACTTACTTTTCAACTCTGCGGGGGGGAGGGTGTGCGTGTGTCTGTGTGGATTTTCGCCACCTGCCCATCACACACGCACACTGCGGGGACTAGTTCAGAAAACTAAAATGACAAACAATGCTGGTGTAGATTGGGATCGGGCTTCGGTGGCTACAAGTACGGGGTCTTGTTTACGGAGGCACCATAGCCCGGGCTAAGTCAGGAGACTGAGGCCTACGTCAACTTCTGGCCAGAGGTGAACACATGAGCCCGGTGGCAGCATCTCCGCCGCCGAGACCGCTGCAGATGCCGACCGTCGAACATTTCCTTATATCTCTGAGCCAACGCGAGGGCTATGGCGGCTATGATTGCAACCTCTTATCTGGGGCACCCCAAACATCCCTAAATCTGTATGGGCAGAAGTTCCCCATCTACCTGTTTCCCCCATCCCTTGCCCCCCCCGGCCATTGGGAGCCTCTCTCAACCCTAAGCTCCGAAGCCCGCGTCTCCGAAAGCCTCAATAGGGGCCAAGTAGCCGGAAACCCGCAGCACCATGGCTCTAAAGATACGGGGTGTGGAGGGGGGCGGAATCAGCTGAGAGCCGGCAGTTTCCAAACCTGCTACATATTGAAATTCTTTGGAAGGCAAGAGGGAAACATGCGGCTAGCTCCCATCACGTGTTCGTGTGCCGTTGTGGTCATCCACGCAAGCAAGACAGACAAAGCTTAAACACCCTACCCCCAAGCCCGAACCAAACCATAAAACCAAGTAGCTATAGCCCCTAAATATATATATATATATATATATATAGATATAGAGAAAGATATAGACATATATATATATATAGATATAGATATATACGTATATGTGTAGCAGGGGGACCCAGGAAAAGCCTCGAAGGCCATTCTTAGTCCACCTCTTACAAGACCGAAGCACGCAGACTGAAAGTCAGTCAGGCAGTCAGACGCCCAGATAGTCTCTTGAAAAGGAGACCTCACAGCACGCACGACCTTGAATCGCCTAAAAACCCTAAACCCTAAACTAACCCTAAACCCTAAAGCAACCTCGGAGGACTTTTGAGAGGCGGAGTCGCTGCTCGGCGGTGCAGCACGCACCATGCAGTCAAGTCGGCAGGTTGTTTCGGCCGGAAGCTCAGAAAATCTCCTCCTCATAGCTGATCCGACGCTTTCGCTGCGTCAGCCGCCTCATTTCACATCTGTTCTTCAAACGAGTCTGAAACTGAGGTTCGGTCGGAGGAGCATACAGGATCATAAAGGCTTCCTTTGAATTCATGTCGTCATCCATAGTGCGTAAAGGTTTTATTGCAAGCTGCTCGGCGAAAGGCAGCTGAGGTGCTGCGCAGGCGACAACACATATCGAAGCTTGCTAGAACCGCGGCCAACCTATCTGCGCCTGCTCAATCCACATGCAAAGCATGCCCTGCAAGGGCCCGAACTGGGCAGCCTGTTCCTCATCTTCCACGGATTCCTGTGGTTTGGCGTGCGTTTCGGGATTTCCTGGCTTAGGCCTCAGAGGGTTCAAGCCGTGGGGATTCGGACTGGTGGGATTGGACGGTGCAGGGACGTTTATAGTGTCCAACCGCTTGCAATTCGGGCATTCGCGCTGAGAGCCTTAGGCGGAGAGCAATCAATTTTCTGAAGTCTCGCTGGGGCCCGAAGTGAAGTCAACATGCATTAACATGCGGGGGTGCTGGGGTTCGGGAATGCTGAGGATTTGGTTTTCAGCGAAAACTACATCGCACAGTCTGCACAGTCTGCACAGTCAGCTGGACCTCCGCACTCTGCAAAGCTAAGAACTCTATCCAGGCACCAAGTAGACCGTGGGCGGGAGACTTCTAGATTTGGGTTCAGGGTGGCCAAATCTAGATTCCCTGCAAAAGCATGGCCTTCTCCTCGTGCTCCGAGCTGGGTTCCGCAGGGTCCAGGCCTTCTTGCGACGAGACCGGTGGCCCAGGGCCAACTTTATGAGCAGTGCTACCTACCGCCCCGGGGGGCAGGGCGCATGATCCTTTCTTTGCTACTATGCTGTTTCAGAAGGAGCCCCCAAGACAAAAGGGAACAAGGGCAGAGGCTTCTCCTATCGGTACGAGTATCACCCTACAACTCCAAAGAAGCAACACATGGGGGATTCTCCGAAAAAGGGTCTTCTGGGGCTACCATTAACAGGCGGCCCGTAGGGTACTCAAAAAAAGACCACAATTTTGAGAAATGACCACATAGACCTCTGCGAATCCGCGTCACAAGGTTTCAAAGGCCAGCAACAGATAGGTTGGATAAACAATCACTGCTTCAGGCAGTGTGCCCATCCGTCCGTATCCTCCGAATGGTCATTCTAACTGTCGTGTGGCCCGAAGGGAAGCAGGCGGGTGAGCATTGACTGAAATACTCGGGTACATGCTGGTCTTCGAAAACGGGCGCAACAAAACAACACAGCAACTAACTGGCATCCCAAAGCTGACTCGAAGCCCAAGGTCCGCCAAAGATCTTTGAGGCCCTCACCGCTGAAGAGATCAAGGCCACCGGCCATGGATGCCCAGTAGCGCCTTGCTCAAGGTGAGGACGATTCAGGGCATTCCATAAACGCACACCCCGATGACTTAGAAGGGGGTTTCCGAAATTAGGGGTGCCTTCTTGAAGCCCTTAGTGCACGGGGATCCCACTATTTGGGTATCTATATCTTTGCCATTCTTAACGTCTGCCAAAGAGCATGCTTGCCCTGCTGAAGCGACTTACGAAACAAAAAGCTCAAGCCCTCGGCTAGAATAAGACAACGAAACAATATGTCCCTAGGTAGACTTAGCTACGTCCATCAAGTAGCTCTGCCTAGCTTCCTGCAACTGCTGTATCTGCAATCTGCGCCCCTGCAGTGCCTAAGCCAGGCCTCTTGGATCCTTAATTCCCTGACACCTGAAACATTTAACATGGGGGTTTACGACAATAGGGGATCTTCTTCCTCTTAGCCCCCTGATCCCGTTTAGTATGACCGCACTTACCTTATGATTAGCCCAACTCGTGACCAGATCTCAGAACACCAACTTGGCCCCGATTGGACCGCCATCATCGGCTGGGGCTGCAGCCTCTCCTCCTCCTCTGGGGACACACGCCGTACTTCAACCTGAGGGGATGGGAGGAGGTTGGGAGTAACTGCCAAAGCTTCGAGGCATGAGGCGGGCACGTGCCGCTTGTCTATGGAGGTTCTCAATGCTCTTCCGTGTTCTTTTGGGTATCGGCGCTCTAACACCATAAAACCCCTTGGCATCTTTTCAACCCTGCCGCTGGACTTGGTAATTAGTGGAGCTCCCACAGCTCTGCGCAGCCTCTAATGACTCTAATGCCAACACGCTCTGGGCGTCCCGCTGTCTCGTCGACATCTTCGTTCTCGATGGATGGGTGCTGCTTGCGCGCTCCTGCAAAACAAGCTTCGTCGTTTTGATGGAAAATTTCTACACCCGACTCCCAAGCCAGGCTTTCACTTCAGACAACTCGAGCAGGCAAATTCAGGAGCGAAACCGTTCAGGGGTTTCTAGTCTGTGGCCAAAAGCTTTGAAATGACTTAAATCTCTCCCAATCCTGCTACGCCAAAAACGTTTGCGATCGCGCCCATGTGCACCGGGATAGGACGCTGGCCCTCATCCCTTGCTGCCCTAAACGTGGCAAAGCAGCGTGCCTTGCCCCTGACGTGGGGGGGCTGAAGGTCCCGCCTGAGGTCTGCCGGGCCCGGATCGGTCTGGGAACGCTGATGCTGGATGGACTGCCCCCTCTCGTCTTTGGTTTGCAGCATGTGCAAGCTCGAGCAACTCGTACACAAATAGGTACGATGGACTCATCGAAAACCAGGGCTGGCCTTTTTTTGTTTTTTTTTTGTTCCTTTATTGGAGCTTCTTTCACTACTTTTCGAGTCCGGTATAGCCTTCAATTTTGTGGCTGCAGCTACGGTTCCCTATTTTAGAGGCGAAGTGGCCCAGTACTTTGGTTTAGGGTAAATCTGGGGGATCTGGGACCTCCGACTCGGAAGCCCGTTTTCAGAGTTCCCACAGACGAGACCTTGATTAATTGCATTCCCCTTTCCTGAGCTCTGGGCCCTGTGCGTCACCCCCCCCCCCCCCCGGAAAACCCCCCCCAAACTGCACTGAAACTTGAGGAAATTCACCTTACCCCTGACATGTCCCAATATACCCACTTTGCTTCAGGGCTCCTGCGTTGTCCTGCCTCACCCTAAACGGACAAAACGGACAACCTCTTTGCAACTGGACTGCAATCCGCTGCCAGGAAAAGGCCCCAAACCTAAACCCCAAACCCGAAACCCTAAACCCTCCTTTGAGACACAGGACCGGAATCCTAAGCCTCCGACGCTGCAACTCGATGCCAGGAGCCCGAGGGCCATCAACCTGGGCACGTTCGTTGGGATTTGGGTCTTGGGTTTTGGGTTTAGGGTTTTGGGCTTAGGGCTTAGGGTTTAGGGTTTACGGCCAAAGTTCAGGATTTACAGTTTAGGGTTTTGGGTTTGTTAATTGACTCTTCATAGGGAAGGAGGGAATGAGGTGCCTACATCACTCCCTGAAAGGCTTTATATAGGGTCAACATAAGGTACCCTCACTCCCCTAGAGCCACTAGACTGTCAGGCTTTTGGGGCTCCTAGAAGTTTCAGGGTTCAGGGCCGAGGGCTTGAGGACTTTTTGGGGGATTACAGGGTTCATGGGTTGCTGCTAACAATTTGCAAAAACAGCTACAAGAATAAATAGACCGACGCTGTTTACCAACTTGGAATCCATTCAATGGTGGTAGCTTCGTCTTAAGTACGTCGAGACCCTGACGAATGTAGCTGTTGAGGACCGAGACTCGGACTTCGGAGAATCGGGTTTACTTACTGGCTCACCATAATATAATATGATAATAATACATATATATATATGTGTATATATATATATATATTATTGGGAACTGGGGACAAGGCACCTATAAGTCTACCAGCCTCAAGCAAACATCCTCCTTGGCCCAATGCCGGAAAATGGAACATGTCCCAAGGGCCAAACCCTAATGCAGGGCCTGAATGTATCATAGTACAAAATTATGTTTGGACCAGAAGGGAATACATTTAGAAATTAGTAGTAATGGTTCCGACCCCTTATTCAAGCCTTCCAAACCTCAAAGCAGGGTTCCCAGGCCCTTTGTCCAGGTCTGAGGGCTCGCGCACCTGCGTGGGGATTGAGTCGTCGGCGCTGAGGTTCCCAGTCGTAAACTATGGCACCCGCCATTTTGGCACTCTTACTTCTTCCTCTTGCGGTTGCGATTCTTTCCATGGTTCGAGCTTCTTGTCATGTCTTCATACTCTTGCCATCATCATTAAGATTCACACTGCACAGGTGAGAAGGCCTTTCTTTGGATTTCTGTCCATTTTGGTCCTGATCGAACCCGATGTCCGGCAACCCTTGACGAATGCACTGAAACACCTCGCATAAGAACAGATCATTCAACGGATTCCCCAAGCCATCCAAGGATATCTATGAATGGGCAGGTATACAGCCGGTACGCGCACTCTTCTTGCTAAAGCCCTGGTGGAAGATCTTGGTGTGTGTTAGGCGGCTTATGTGTCTCACACAGAGCCGACTTGGCCTCATCGGTCTCGGTGATTCCAGGTGTCAGCGTTTACTAAGACTTCACATCGCGAGGGCTGCTGGGCGACAGGAAGCACCAATGTGACCCCAGGGGTGCGTTCTCTTTTTGTCCGCAATGCCGCCATGTTGAGCTGGTGTCGTCGATCAGTATCCTTGGCCATCAGGAGGAATCACTTGTTGGCCGGGCGCGACTTGGCACCATGTGATAAGTTTGACAAGGCCTCTCATGGTAACCCATGCTTGCCTCCATATGTTCCCTGTGCTAAGAATGTTCTCGACAGCGTTCCCTGTCGAAACTGAAAGTGCGCAAGCCAGCCTGACGCAATTACAGGTTGACCTAGGGTTGTTCTAGATTAGGGTCTGTTTTGGGGCCCTTGAATAAGGGAGTTCATTAAACCAGCGATTCTTGCTTGAAGAACACGTTCGAGCACAACCCTACTCGAAGGCAGGTGGACGTTGCTTGAAGGAACTTAAACAAACTTACCATAACATGGTTGTTACGTAGCATATCATTCGTCGGTCTTCATTCAAACTCCTGAAGATCGAAGCTCGAAACCTGCAGCCTTGTCCCAAATCTTGAAGAACCGAACTGGAGCGCGCTGTCCTACTTCAAGGTCCATGGGCAGCCAACGCAGCTGGCTTTATAGTTATGGCAACTGTAGACTCAGCAGAGTAAAAGGCTCGTACTTATTACTACTCTAACTTCCCACGAACCTTCAAGCTAGCATAGACCACTCGTCAGGGAGCCCTGGTTGTCATAGCCGCCTTCGCCGTAACCCTGGTCCTGGACGACAGTCTTTTCGGGGGGGTTGTTCAAAGATCTTCAAGGCGCTACGGAAGGCTTACAGGGTTTCAACGGGCTTTCTTTGGGGGTGGGTTTTGCCGTTGAGGTTCAGGAGGCTGGGGCTGCGCGAACAGAATTGCATGATGGGGGCTGAGCTCGAAAGTCTGTCGTTCTTCTGCGCTTCACAATGGTAGCTTTCTACGCCTTCGTGGATGCAAATCCGGACCTCAACCCGAATCAGGCTTGTGATTGCGCCAGTTATGAGAACGATCTGCGAGCACCGAACCCTGAACCCGAAACCCTAAACCGCAAAAAGGTCTCCTCTGCTGGCATCATGGGGGGCGCCTCCTCCTGAGGCAGGAGACAAAGTGGGGTATTCAGGGCGGTTTCTTAAGCTTTAGGGCTCGACTCTCACTCTCGCGCACTTGCAGGCAGGAGGCTTCGATGTGTATCGGTTCTCTGTGAGTTAGTGTTATGCCCTGTGCCCTTCACGACAAGAGAGTTACCACAATACAGCCCATCAGCTGCACAAGGCCACAGGCTCTCTTCTGTTCTACAACAGGTCAGACCTTTGTGTCCTTCTAGCATCTTCCCTCGCAGCAAGAACGCGCACCAGCAAGGCAGTTTCTCAGTTTCTCAATCATGGTTTAGGGCTTGATTATAGGGTTTTAGGTTTTTTTTTTTTAACAACCCTTCACTCCTTTTCGGGCGAGCTTGGTTTTAGGGTTTAGGGTTTAGGGTTCAGGGTTTAGGGTTTAGGGCTTAGGGTTTAGGATGACCAGAAGAAGCTGCGACCCGAGCAAGAAAGTCCTTCGGCTCGTGGACGATCACGTTGTCGGGCAGCTGCATCTTGGGTCCCATCTTGCCTTCTGGGTCGTGCGACATCATGATCTTCACCTCAAGGGTTTAGGGTTTAGGGTTTAGGGTTTAGGGTTTAGGGTTTAGGGTTTAGGGTTTAGGGTTTAGGGTTTAGGGTCGGTTCTGGAGATTCTGGTTTAGGTCCGGCTGGAAGCTCCGACGGCGCCAGGGTGAGCTATACAAACTCCTTTCAGGTGGTACGAACCTCATGGATCTTGCAGGAGAGCCTCGTTTGTCAGTCGAATCGATGTGGAGCAAGAGCCATGTGAAACCAAGAAACTGTATTTTCCTGCACTGAGTAGTGTCAGAGAGCCTTTAACTACGCCTGCTGCGGATTTGATAGTTAGATATTTGTTGGAGTATGTCGTGCGTTGCTGGTCTTGCAGATCTTTTCGACTCGAAACGAAGGTGAAGCATTGCCACCTGCAACGAACATGCGCCGAGCCCACGCCAAACTCCGCAGCCAAACGCGGACACACCAAAGCCTTGAATCCGAATGGCCCTGGGAAGATACTCCCCCAAGACGAGACGAAAGTTCCAAGGGGCCTTGATCCCGATAGTTCCCTGTCGCATCTGCACGTGGCGCACGGCCTCAGAGATGTAGTGCCTGGACCGCAGCTCTGGGGCTCAGTGTGCGCTTTCTGAGCCTCGTACATGACATGTTTCGGGGTTCACCTACGACCTACAGGTCCTCGCATGGACCCAGAAGGGAAATATACAGCACTTTGATCAACTACCATTTGCCTTGTGCACGGCTTGTGTATACAAGGTATGCAGTGAAGTGCTGCGAGCTCCTGCTCCCAAAGTGCGCGTTCCACCGCTTTGGCCTCGGGCACGCCTAACATCGTCGGCGCGCAAGTCTAATTCCGCCCTGCCCCCGTCCATCACCTGTGAGAATACTTGAACCGCCCCTGGACCTATATCTGATGCTAGAGGGGTGGGGGGGGGGCCTCGGCCCCCTTAGAGACTACAAAGTACAGCCATTGAGCAGCACGGGGCCCTACTTGCAGGGTCCCCTCAAGACTCAGGATACTGCAGCGCAGGGATCCACAGAAGCTTCTTGAAGACTGGCCCAACCCGAAACTCCCAACCCCTACAGCCGAAACTCCCCAAAACGGGTGCCTCTTGGGCTCGCCAGTGGAGATAAGGTAGCCCTGCCTTCGCAACCATCGGAGGGCGCCGATTCTTGGGGCTTGAGGCTGTTCGAGGTTATGTCTGCTTCTGTTGTTATCGTTAATGACCATTTTTCTTCTTGTTGCTGCTGATGCTACTGCTGTCGCTTGCTTGTGTCTAACCCTGAATTGTGGCAAAGCAAGGAAGTCGCTAGCACTGCTTCCGGTGATATCAGAAGCAATACGTAAGCGCATATCTAGTTGAAATGGCTCAGAAGCCCTGCAGGGTTGCGATGCTCAACACAGTCAAAGTCATTGATACGCCCTGTACCAAAGACGCTGCTACAAGACGTGGCAGGAAGACCCAGCTCACTCAAGCTGCCCCGACAAGAATCAGGATTTGGGCATAGGGCCCAGTGTCCTTTTTGGTAGGGCCCTGTGGCGCCTGAACTTCATCGCCTTGGCTCGCTGTGCACGGAGCTTGCCGCTGATGATAACCTCCACGCCCTTGGCGCCATTCTCCATGATGAACCTGCAAGCAAGCACTGTACCATTATGTGGATGCTTTGCCACCCGCCCTTGAAAGGGTTTGAGGTTTTAGGTGCAGGGAAGCCCGCAGGGCCCTTGACTTTATAAGGGGTGCACATCCCTCAGCTCCACGGAATTCGGGTGGGCCACTGCCGCCCCCTTCACTGATTCATGGGCCATGGCATGGACATGCGCCGCGCGCCTCAGCACACCATAGCAGGCGCGGCGCACGGCCAGGCCTCCGATGAGCTTGAAGCCTGGGCGGGTCGTTCATGGGTAAGTCGTGAACTCCAGAATCCAGAAACCTTGCTGTACAGCAGATTTAGCTTGAGCTTCATGTTGGGGTCTCGCACGCGGTGCGATGCAGCCTTCAGGACGCTTGCTGTTGCCTCCGGCACATCGAGCTGTTAGGAGGTCCGCAACACACAAGCCACAGACGAAAGCAGCTTGAGGTCCATGGAAAAGGGTGGAAGTGCTGTGGTATTTCGAACTTGGGTCTGCCGATGTCTGTCGTGTTGACCTTTCAACCTTGCCTAGACCCCAAACCCTCAACCCTAAAGGCCCCAACAGCCTCTTACCTTGCACTAAAAATGGATAGCAGCGATAATGACAATTATACATTATACAATATTTAAAAACAAAATTTATATATATATATATATATCATCGAGAATAACAGTAAAAGCTAACTGTACCAACAATGAATATATAATAATAATAATAATAATCATTATTATTATTACTATTATACTAATAATAATCATAATAATTATACTGAGGGCCTGGGCATGCTGGGGCCTCCGACGCAGCGACTCGCACTGAGCCATGGCGCAGCTCGCGCGGTTCCTGGGGGGCATCTTTTTTTGGGGGATCCTTAATGGGGATTCTAATAGGGGGTACTATAATCCCTATTGAGAATAGGGACTTTAATATGGGGGTACTATAGTATAAGGAGGAGCATCTCAAGTTCAGGGGCTCTTTTTTTCGGCCCGCCTTAGGGTTCTAGTGGTTTTTAAGGGGTCGGGATGCTTGGGGTTTCAACTCGGTTGGAGGTCTATTCTTTGATTTTGGGGTCGGGGGTGGGAAGGGTGGGGGTTTACTTGTTTTGGTGAGGGGTGAGAGTTAGCATGGCTTGAGGACCCTCTTCAGCCATTCCCATGAGGTGGGATGGTGGAAAAATCTTCGTTGAACTGAACCCCTGGCCCTTTTACAACCCTCTTTTGCGTCCAGGAATCCTACCCCTTTTGATTGTAAACCCAAACTCCCCTCTCTCTCCAAATCCCCAAACCCTTGTCCCCGAATGCTGTTAACCCCCTGGTGCCAAGCGACTCCACACGCTCGGCGAAGAGCTCCACGCTGTTTTCAGGGAACCCGAAGCGCTTCTGGACCTGCGAATCGAAAGTCTCGGAATAGCAAAAGTCGGGTTAGTTCAAGCTGGGTGGTTGAGCCATTAAGTCAGCAAGAACGTTGTGCCCTTTTCAAAGAAACTTACTCCTCCAGCCGCAAGAGCCCTCCTATGCATTACGAGACTCAGGCTTCCGAAGTTCCGGCTTCCCAGCTGCACAGAAGAGCGACCGAAAGATGAGCACGACCTTGGCCCTAGATTTTTACTAACCCTAAACCCTAAACCCTATTAGCCCACTACCCAAAGTCCAACAGCCAATCAAATCCCAGACGAAAAAACTGAGAAAGCTGATGGCCCTGGCTCCAAGATGCTGGCCACCTAATATAGGGGTCGGAGAAACTGCGAACAGCTTATGGTCCCTTGATAAGAATACTACAATAACCCCCCCAAAAACCCTATTCCGACTATTCAGGCCCCTATAGCAGAAACCCACCAAGATGAGCTCTCAAGCTTTGCAAACCCTAGCCCTGCCAGGGCAGTGAGCTCTCGGATGCGTCGGCCCTTCTCGCCCAGAACCTCGCGGGTCCTGCGCCGGTGGGGGAAGGGGGGGTGGGGGAGTGGGGGGGGTGGGGGGAGGGGGGGAGGGGTGCGATGAGGAACCTTGAACTTCTGGCCCCTTTTTTGGACCCTGAACTCGGGTGTACCTCAACCTAGCTGAGTGAGAGCGAGAGACAAACAGAGAGAGACAGAGACAGAGAGAGAGAGAGAGATACATAGAACAATGCTGTCCCCCCAAACCCCACCCCCCCCAACCTGTTTTTGAGCACGGGCTTTGGACGTACACCAGCAAACTTGAAACCGAACTCATTGCACAGCTTCTGAATTTAGGTATCAGGCTCAGGGACTTTACAACGAGCCATGTGCAGTTCGCAATAAACCCCAAACCTTTTTGCTACTGGGCTGAAGGTCTAGCCAGTCTCCAGACCTCAATCTTCTTGACCGAGGCTGACATGCAAAAAGCCCTGATGCTTGCATCCAGGCTTAAGCCGCTTGTAAGAACTATACTGTAGCATAGCAGCCATAGCAAAAGCATGCACGGAATAACGTCAGCCAACAGACAAACCTGCACGGATGCGCCTACGTTCTTCCTTGAGTGCGAGGCGCTGTGCTCTGTGCTGATTCCGTAGAATTTGTATAGACTCAAGCTGGAAGGCAGGCTCACTCTGACGGAGATCCTTGAACGAACCATGTCGAACGGTGGGTTGACCCGCACGTGGTGGTATCATGGATTGATCTGACCCTGAGGTTCGTAAAGTAACTTCCGATGGTGCAGCACGTTCCTGCACTAAAAGTCTGCGATCAAAGTCAGTCACTTCCCGAATGACCGTCTGAAGAGCCTCCTCGTATCTCTGCACGAGAGCTTTGCATTGTCGTTCGGAGAGTAGTTCTTCATATGTCTGAGTGCTCACATGACAAGCCTTGACGCTCTGATGGCTTTCCCGGGAACAAGTCTGGGAGCTGCGCGCGGCCTCATCCGATTCCTGAAGGTTCAGTCCCTCGAACAGGCTGATTTTTCGTTTTGGTTTTCCGGTGGAGTCTTCAACCAGTTCTCGCAGCACCTGATTCAGCTTTGGAGTGGCGGAAGCGCATCCCAACTTAGAAGAAAGACGCAGCGCGTAAGCCAAGCAGGATACCAAGCTCCTCCGGAGTTTTCCTTCTCCGTCATCCATGGCAGCAAAGGAATTCCTAATTAGAAATGCTCACTAGAGCCTCGTAGCCAAGATGTCTTGAGCCGTAGCCAAACCTTAAACCCTAAACCTTAAACTCAACCCCAACCCCTATAAACCTTAAACCCTGAACCCAGGCACCGTGTGACAGGTTAGAAACCCTAAATCTCGAACCCTGACCCAACCCTGACCCAAACCAACCGCACCACAGGAGGGGGGGGGGGGGGATGCAACCCATCAGAATATGTGATTATATAATGATAAAACACCAATACAGATACACACTTTATTATACACATACATATACAGTATAAGTATAAGTATAACCACACACACAAAAGAAAGACTTGTTCATTCATTTAAATAAATATAAATAAAGAAATAAATAAGTAATATGTATATATGTATATATATTCATTAGTTTTTTTATATATACATACACATACTTATTTACGTGCTTTTTATGAATGTGATTAAAAAACAAATATATACATATATATATATATATTAATTAATTTAGTTATGTATTTATTCATTTTATCTACACACATACACACGCCAGCGTATAGGGGGGGAGCCTTGGGACGGCCTGGGAACCTAAACCTGGAGCTTAGCAGCCCGAGGCGCAGCACAAGCGAGTACCAAAAGAAACTGGGCTGGGATTTTATGGGGCTTAGGTTCGGGATTTAGGGTTGAGGGTTTGGGAGTTAGGGTTTAGGGTTTGGAATTTAGGGTTTAGGGACTATTTGGGGCGACACAAACAAGTGCTGGGCCTGGTCGCCCGGATGATGATCTCCGTGCGGATGGGGGTCACGCGAACCTCCACAACACAAGCGAGCGGATGGCAAACGCCACAAATTCTAAGTCGCTAAGCCAAGAGACGCATGACCCCACCACCTGATGTGAAACTGGCCCCCCCAACTTCTGCATCCTGTTTTTGCTTCCGGTCTCTAAGCGAGACAGGCCTGCAGCCAAAAGGCATCCTTGAACCCTTAACTTCAACCTTAGCTTCTTCAAACCCTGAACTGATCCCTGAAACTTCAGTAAAAGCGCTAGCATCTTAGGCTTCGCCCGAAAATTCAGAGGGGTTGCAAACTTCTCGCTTGCGCCTCGACGCCGGCGTAGCCATCCTGTTCAGGGGCTGCTGCGGGCATCACTCCGCGCGCTTGCGACTCGAGGGAAAGCCACGGAGTATGGGTCTAATCACCCTATAATAACCCTAAAACCCTCGAACAACTGTAATAAACCCCATAAACCGCGCTCCAGCAGCAGCTTGCACGCCGGCCCGAGCTCAACGTCTCATACTGAACATGTGGCCGAAACTCAACACTAAATCTTGTGGTTCGCATGCAAGCAGTACAATCGTTCTATTTCTGCATATTCAATCAAAAGCGTCAATTTAGAAGTGCCTACAGCTCCTCGGAGCTACGGAAAACACAGTGCCTTGGTGGTTTTGCAAACCCACCTGGCTGACTGCCTCCATAGTAGGCTGCGTCCCCCAAACCCCCCTGAACCCTTCATGGCCTCTCCCAGCGTTCGTGCCAGGAATTCGTTGAGCTCTGCATTGAAGACGCCGTCGGCGACGAACTTCCTCTTCTTGGACACCTGCCCCATGCGTGTCACAGTCTGCAGGACTCAGTGGTGATTCTTCTGAGGGTCTCAGTGGAGCCCGGTTTTACACCCACAAAAAAGTTCTGACCAGGGTTCAGGGGTTGTGGTTCGAACCCAGGGCCCGCAACCTCTCGCCTGGGCGGAGCTCATGGCTTCGAGTCGAGGGGGAGCAGCCCAGAATCTGCGGACTTGAGACCTACACCCTGCGGGTGCTGCTGGCATGCGCTGTTGCAAATGCAGGCGGGAGGGACGGCACGTGGTCCCTTTAATGAAAACGCAACGCACGCCGTGTGGTCAAGATCAACAACCTTTACACTTTCACAGACGATGGCTTCCTGTCGCTTGTAACCTGTGAGTATTAACGAGACTAACGAGACCTTCAAAGAGAATATTCCTTGGCTAGCTTCCTATCGTGTGTTGATGGGCTCCCACATGTCGAGCTCCTTGAGGTGGTGCCTTTCTGCAAGGGCATCACAGGCCCCGGACTGAAGTCGCGGTCTGCGTGTTTTCGCCCGCAGTCGTTTCTGAGTCGCCGCACTCCGATTTCGATTCTCGATCAGTAGCCTGACGCAGGGATTCATCCTCATGCGGTATGTGCCTTAAAAGCACTAAAAGGCCTTTTTTTTGCATCCGGACTGCCGGAGCCAATCAGCCAGAGCACTAAAGGCCTAAAACCCTAAATCCCATAATAAGCTCGGCCCAAGGGCCCTGGTTGTCGTAGCCGCCCTGGTTGTCGTAGCCCTGGTTGTAGCCCTGGTCCTGCCCGGCACAAGTCAGTGCAGGCACGAGCACGGAAGGTGAAAGAGGCTCTGAAGCTCAGCGTTCAGGGTTCATGGGCTCAGGACTTAGGATTGAAGGTCTGGGTTTCGACCTGACGAACTGCTAATTATTGGTACTAGGCTTGGGATCCAGGGCATAAGAGCCCTGAAGCTTATAAGTCGGTTCAAATAGTCTGTGCCGGAGCTTGAGGCTGTTTCCAGGTCATTGACCATGCTGGCGTACACCACCTGGGAGGATCAAAGAGGTTCCTGTCGCTCAGCAGAAGCGCATGAGCTCTCAGCTTGAGATCGTGAGTTTGAGGGTCCAAGGGGCGGGCACCACATCGAAGTAGGCTTAGATCATAGGTCTTGTGGGCGATATCGCAGGAGCCGGATTTGCATGGGCATAGGGAGCGGGCACAGGCGTAGGCACTTGCTCAAATTTGCTTGATCGCGCGACCTCGGGCTTAAGTACTTTGGACTGGATTCCATGGCAGAGATGCTCCACCTGCCCCCTTTGCATCTGGGCTCGCTGTGATAGCCCCTGCCCCCAATCCCAAGGCAGCACCAAGATGATGCTCAAAAACAACATCCTTTCAAAACGCCCCGAACTCCTCAGCGGGCGGCATCATCGGCGGGGCCTCGTCCTTCTTCGGGGGCCGAATTACAGGGAACTGCGGCTACTTAGGCCTTCGGGGGGATGTGCAGCTGTTCGCGGTCCAGGTTTATGGCTCATATCCCAAAGATGACGGTTCAAAGGCCTGCGCGGTTGAGAACCCCTAAGCCCTAAGCATCCCGAAGTTGAAGTTAGGGCAGTTAGAGGGAAAATCGCACGATACGGAGGGTACCAAGAACTCTTTCTAACACACCTCTTGATAAGAAAGCTGACGACGGCACCTCCCGAAGACACGCGGCTAGCCGTTTCTGCCACGGCGAAATCATCGCAACGGAGTCCCCCTCAACCCCTGAACCCAGAATCCCCAGAGGCATCCAGTGGGCTCCCATCCATTCCCCCCTCTCCGTCACCCCTAATTACGCCTGAAATCCTACGCGAAGGCTTATGGACCGTCAGGGAACAGGTTTATTGGAAACCCCCCCTCACCCAGGTTGCACAACCTTACAACCCCAAACACCTTACAACCCCAAACCCGAAAAAAAGGATGTGTGTGGGGGGGGGGGGGGGTGCCTTCGGCTCATGCACGATCACGGCATCCGGCAGCTGCATCTTCGGACCCATCTTTCCTTCGGGGTCGTGGGACATCATGATCTTGACCTCAGGGCTTCGACTCGAGGGTTTAGGGTTTAGGCTTAAGGGTCAGGGGGCCTTCGGGGTTGTTCTGAAGGGTGTAGGCTTCGGGGTGAACAAGGCTCCGATGCTGTTGACCTGCCGGACCTGCCGGCCAGGAAATACTTTTCGTGGCCCTGAAGAGGAGATGCTTCACAGCACGCGCAAAGCTACAAAAAACCCACTGCTTTGTGAGAGGGAGAGGCAGGGGAACAAAGGACATCAACTCTGAAGAAGAGGCTCTGGGGTTTAGGGCGAGGGCTTGTTGTAGTGTTTTGGGGTTTTTTGGGGGGGCTTTTTCGGGTTTACAGAGAGTTGATTGTCGGAGCTAGAGCTGCAGAAGCCAACTTCATCCTTACGCTCCATGCCAGCCTTGATCCCGATCGTGCCCTGTCGCATCTGCACGTGGCGGACGGCCTCCGAGATGTAGTGCCTCTCTGCAAGAACTCCGCTCTTTTTATCTGAGCTTTTCAAGAGGTGCTGTGTGCCTAATTCAAGCTTCAATCGTAACCGTCTATTGCAACATGGCTGCCTGATTCTGTGAGCACCTCTCACTTTCAGGCGGAATTTGCAACGCCAACGATCGTGAAAGAGCTGTAGCTGCTTAACACCCGTTTGCAGAACTGTCGTCGCAGTCGCAGTCGATAGTCTTAATTGCAGAATCAAGAGCCCTGGAACCCTGACTTGAAGGCTCAGGGGTATTTGGTACCAGTAAGTCGGGTAACAAACGGTCATAGGCAGAGGCAAGTGATTCAGGTGCACATCTGAAGCTGAACGTACCCAAAGCTACCCATCAACAGGCACATGGGCACTCAGCCTCTTTGGCTCACCAGTGGAGATCAAGTAGCCCTGCCTGTGATGCAGCTACTCTCTGTCAGCGGACTCAGCGGACTTTCAGACATCTGCGAAAGTGCTCCGAGAGAAAGGCCCCTGTGCATTCGAAGCACTGAGAATGCTAAGCTCTCCGGAACCGGACAGCAACGGCACCAAAGCCTCGCTACAGCACGCCGTAACCCCTCCACATTGAAACGTCAACCTGACCCACAACAAAAAGAAAAACCCTGCACTCCAACTCTAATCTGTGGGGCGCGCTCAAAGCAGAATCAAAATCTGAGCCTTACAGCGTCTGTAGGCCATTGATGCTTGTGAGAACACTGCAAGACTTCTTTCGCGGTTTTAATGTTCAGGGCTACGAAGCAGGTTGCGCCTGAACTTCATGGCCTTTGCTCGCTGCGCGCGGAGCTTTCCGCTGATGATGACCTCCACACCTTTGGCGCCATTCTCCATGATGAACCTGCTGATCTCTACGGGGCCCGGCTCGAAGGAGGGCTTGAGCTTGGCTATAGCCCTGTGGCCCTTAACCCCTACACCCCTCCAAGTCTCCCCCCTACAGCAGCCCCTTGAACCGGGACACCTGACGAGGTAGACATCTAAGCACCCCAAGAGTAGAAGCACCTCGAGCTGGCGTCACCCTACACCTAACCCCAGTTCTAAGCGCCCACGAACCGAAGCAAAGTCGGAAAAAGCCCTCCTGAAAGTTGGAATCATCTGAAAAAAACCCGCTTCGAATCTTCGATGTCCTCAGGCCTCAGGACGCCGTAGCAGGCGCGGCGGACTGCCAGGCCGCCAATGAGCTTGAAGCCTAATGGAGGATTCCCGATGACGGGGGAAGGGCTTAGGGCTTTGGGCTAGGGGAAGGGGGTATGTGGGGTTTCGGGCTTAGGGTGTCTCTAGGGTTTAGGGCTGCGCTTGGCAAAGGGAGTGGTTGGTGGTCTTGCGGCACAGATTTCAACGAAGTTGGGGTTGAGAGTCTGTCCGGCGGATGTAGGACACCTTCTGCTTCTTCTGGTCAGGGCTTCGTAGCCGTCATAGCGAAAGGTAGAGTGGACTTGACCTTTGTCAGTTGCCTTTTGAAATGAAGGGCATGCAGGGATGGTTCCTCACCATGTAGACGGTCCCTCGTAGGCTCCCGCAGGGCGGGGATCTCTTACATCACGCTTGGTCTAATCTACTTACATTGACTTGCATCTCGCTCCATACCCACACCTCCCCCCTTTGCCAGCATCGCGGGGAAAAGTCCTTTCGGCCCGACCTTTCCTTGAAAATCAGTGAGCAAACTCAGCCTCGGTGTACACGCCGACGAATGCCGCGTTGAGCGTAGAGATTTAAAGGTTTGGGGCCCGAAGTACCCAAGCTGGCGGGCTGCGAGTGGAACTACCAACCTGGAGCACACGGGCAGCACAAATTCATGCTGACAGGTCACGCAGGGACTCGCACTGGGCCATGGCGCAGCTGGCACGATTCCTTATCTCGCCGATCTTTTTGGGAGGAGGCACAAAACTTGACCAGGAGCACAAAACTTGGCCAGGATTTCAAGCGGGACTCTTTAGGGTTGTTACCAGGATTTTAGGGTTGTATCCGGATTTCTTGGTTCAACGTGGGCCATACATGCAGGTCATAGGGTGATGATTACGTTTACCCTGTTGCCTCTTAGGCCTTTTAAGAACACCCAAGAACCTTCAAGTAGGGTGTCGAGTTGGGTGATGGTGAAGATTCTGCAGACAGGTGACTCCACACGCTCGGCAAAGAGCTCCACACTGTTCTCTGGGAAGCCAAATCGCTTCTGGACCTGGAAGGTTTAAGGCTTCGTGGTTTTAGGGGCTGTTCTGCCGTTAGGGCTTCGGGCTTCCGGCCTGTCCTGGAAACAAAACTCTAAACCCAGCCTTCAGGATGATTCGAGTTCTCGCACGTGGGGTTTACGAAATTAAGGGACCCTAATATACACCCCACCCCCAAATAGTAGGATTCCTTTCAAATATGGACCCCCGATAAGGTGCTCCTCAATTCGGAAACCCCCCCATGTGTTGCCAAGGCTCCAAGGCGGTCAGCTCGCGAATCCGGCGGCCCTTCTCGCCGAGGACCTCGCGGGTCCTCCGGTCTGGAAGAAGGCCAACACACATGGGGGCTTCCGAAATTAGGGGTACCTTCTTGGGGTCCTGATTATAAGATATTATAAGGGGATTCTACTATTTGGGGGCCAGGGGTCTCTTACAGAGGGGTGGGTGGCAACGAGTAGTTCATTCAACAGAGACTTACTTTGAGGCACTGCTGTCACTCTCACAATGGCATGTGCGAACGAGCATAGTGGCTTGAAGTCTACACGCAGCGATGGGGCCACCTGGCCTGCAATTTGTTGCTGGCCCCATCCTATTTGAGAGGCACAAGGCCCATGGACCATAATGCATAATGACATATAGTAGCATATAATAACATATAATCCTGTAAAATCGCATGTCGGAACATGTCAGAACATGTAACAATATGTACATGCAACAATAAAGGTTGTCAGGCCATCTCTGAAACTTTAACTGCTGCTCTCCGCTTCCAGAGGGCCAACCGCGCATTCGGCAACAAACGGAGGGCACTGTTGTGAAACCCCTCCCGGTACATGGGCTTAGGGTTTCGACAGCGTTTAGGGTTGCAGGAGGAGAGGAGTTCAGGCAGAAGCCCCTCAACAATGCTCCATGAAATTGTGTAGGGCTAATGCGTTCTCATTTTAATGAGGCCGGCCCCGAAGCACCGGCCACGTTGCACCTCACAGATACAAGACACCCCACCCCACACAGTGCTGCCGCAGCTTGAGTCAAAACCCTCATTCCAAAACATCCCCAAACCCAAGTTGACTCTCTGTCACGTAACCTGTTTCGCTTTCGGTCGGGGGCTTGTCACCGAAAAACTGTAACAAAGAAATCGGAACAACGGTCCTGGTGGCGCGGATGATGATCTCCGTGCGGATCGGCGTTACTCGGACCTCGCGGTGTGTATCCCCCCCTCCCCCCCGCCTTCTCGATACAGCTGGCTAAATCACGCTCTAGCCTTATTCTTGAAGGAAGCAGAAGAACACGTCGCAACAGGCGGCCAAGGCTTCTTAGAGGCCAGGTGTTAGTCCAGGGTTGGGCCGACTCTGCTTGGAGGCTAACGGCCATTTGAAGAAGCGAAAGCCATGAGCACAGACCCACAACAAAATTGTTGGCAACCCGTTGTAAGTTAGAACTACCTCACCTCCAAGTCATGGGGCTCTGAGCTCCGAAGCTCCAAAACACAGCGATTTTGTGTCCAGAGTCCGGTCTGGGTGTCGGGTTGTTTTTTTGGGTGCGCCTCGACCCCAGCGTAGCCATCTTCACCTGCAGGAAAGCGGTGAGGAGCCGAACCGCCTAGAAGGATATGTTATACTATCCATCTGTCTATCTATCTATGTTATATTTATATATATATATATATATGTATATATATATATAGACATTGGTGTTTATACCATATTCGACATTGAATTTATAGTACGTTTATTCTATTGTTTGCTGATATTATATAGAATAACCACAACCACACTTGCAGCACGCGGTCTCACATACAGAGCCCCTTCACATGCCACGTCACCGAGGGTTCGCGCCAGGAACTCATTGAGCTCGGCGTTGAAGACGCCGTCGGCCACAAACTTCCTCTTCTTGGACACCTGCTGCAGGGTTTGGGATGCCGGGCGTCCAAGGCGTTCAAGGCTGAATTCAAGTGTGTATAGCTCAACACGCCAGCCAAAGACTTGCTTCCGGCGGGTTCATGGACAAACTGCTCCACTTGCTCGCATTCAGAACACCGCCGTCGTCCTCACCCCTTCCTCAACCAATGAAACTAATGCTGACGTCAACTTTCTGTACCTATGCTGCAAAGCCTAGCTCGGGCCGCAAGATGCCAGCCTGTGCACCACTCATGGCTCTGTCAGGGCAGGCGAGGGAGGCAAGTGAGGGGCCCGCTGCGGTCTGAGCCTAATGCGGCGATCAGTCGGAGGACATTTGATGGACGCTCAACCGGAACCATACCGAATCATTGCTTTTGCCGGAGCACCCGAAGCCCCGAAAGGCTCGGAAACCCCTGAATCCCAAAACTGGGACTCTGCATTGCGGCGTGGGCTTGTGAGCAGGGCAGCTTCGCAGTATTTATACCAATATCATATAAAGAAGAGGTTCGCTCCTGGAGGTATGGGGACCTTATCGGGTTGCGACCTATAACAGCGGCTGGCACTACATCCCCCCGAAGCCCTACCGGTCGTGCGCAGCAGCTGTGAAACTGCGGATCTCGGCTTTTCTTGGTTCTGAAAGATGCTGAAGCCAGCACAAGCTACGGCTCATGCCTTCTTTGGGCTCATCTGCCGCCGGAGACGATCAAACAGGCCTCAGGCACTATCATGTGGGATTCATCTAAGCTGTGGTCCCTTCTGAACACCATGAGATGTTGCAGGCCCCTTTTCTCTAGGGTACCCCAAAACGGACCATCACCTAGGAGAGGTGACCATGTGCAGCATGGTAGTGGGTTGTCCTGTGCATAGGACACCAAGACCAAGACGTGGTGAACACAAATCAATGTGAATGTAGGGTTTAGTGTTTAGGGTTTAGGGTTTTTCCCACCCGACTAGCAAGCAGCAATGCGGGGTCATCACTACAGGGTTTAGGGTTTAGGGCTCAAGGAAGTCGTGGTTGCCGAAACCCCAGCATTGATCAAGACAAGTCGCTGAACTGGCTGGCATCTGGCCTGAGCTTGTGCAGAGGCCATCTCCCCTGCCCTAAACCCTAAACACTAAATACCCTAAACCCCAAACCCTTTTTGCAACTGGGCTTGAGGACTAGCCAGATACTTGCAACCCTAAACCCTAAACCCTAAACATCCCTAAACCCTAAACCCCAAACCCAAAGCAAGCTCAGGGGCAGAGGGGGCAGCGGATGTGGCGGGATTTCCTTGCCGCCTCAGGTCCCACATCAGAAAAGCAGTCCCGGACAGGCATGTGTTATATATATATATGTATATTGACCCTCAACCCCACTTGCTTTAGGGTGGAGTTTTTTTTTCTTCCCTTTTTTTTTTTGCTTCCCTTTTTTTTTTGGTTTTCTTGGCTTTTGCTAGGAAAGCCACCATTCCCTCCGTATTTTCAAAGGATTCTTACTACTCTTACTCGGATTAGGAGCTGGTTATTTTTTGGGGGTATTTTTTTGGGTTTTTTGTTGGGTGTTTTTTGTGGTTTTCATGTGTCATCTAGAAAAGTCCTCTATTTACTATATGCGAAAAGGTATATATGTATATATGTATATATGTATATATGTATATATGTATATATGTATATATGTATATATGTATATATGTATATATGTATATATGTATATGTTTATATTTGTATGTATATATGTATACTTATATATATATATTGTTTAATTATTTAGCTATCTATATTTACATATATTTATGTCTTTATATATATTCATATATATTTATATACATTGAGATATACATATATATATTATATATACATTTATATATATATAATCTTATTTGATACGTATTATGTATTTTTTATATATATATATATATATATTTATTTATATTTATATGTGTTTATATGTGTTTGTAAGTGTCTATATATATATATTTATATTTATATATACATATATATAATTATGGATAATTCTATATATGTCTATAATGTATATATACATATAGCTTTATGTATATTTATATATTTATGTATTCATGTACTTATGTATTTGTGTATTTGTGTATTTGTGTATTTGTGTATTTATGTATTTATGTATTTTTGTATTTATGTATTTATGTATTCATATATTTATATATTTACATATGTATATATTTATATAGTTATGTATTTATACATTTATGTATTTATATCTTTCTATATTTCTATATTTATACAAGTTTCATATGCTTTGAAGCAAGCTTGCACGGCTTAAAAAAAGCGGGGGGGTTAGGGGGGGGCGCAGCCCCCCCCCCCATTTGCAAAAGATTCAGATGATTTGCATGATGGGTTTCAAAAAAAGTTTATGCTTTGAAGCAAGCTTGCACGGCTTAAAAAAAGCGGGGGGGTTGGGGGCGGCGCAGACCCCCCCCCATTTGCAAACACAATGCGTGCATGATGGGTTTCAAAAAAAGTTTCATATGCTTTGAAGCAAGCTTGCACGGCTTAAAAAAAGCGGGGGGGTTGGGGGGGACGCAGCCCCCCCCCCATTTGCAAACACAATGCCTGCATGATGGGTTTCAAAAAAAGTTTCATATGCTTTGAAGCAAGCTTGCACGGCTAAAAAAAAAGCGGGGGGGTTGGGGGGGGGGGCAGCCCCCCCCATTTGCAAACACAATGCTTGCATGATGGGTTTCAAAAAAGTTTCATATGCTTTGAAGCAAGCTTGCACGGCTTAAAAAAAGCGGGGGGGTTGGGGGGGGCGCAGCCCCCCCCATTTGCAAACACAATGCTTGCATGATGGGTTTCAAAAAAAGTTATGCTTTGAAGCAAGCTTGCACGGCTTAAAAAAAGGGGGGGGGTTGGGGGCGGCGCAGCCCCCCCCATTTGCAAACACAATGCTTGCATGATGGGTTTCAAAAAAAGTTTCATATGCTTTGAAGCAAGCTTGCACGGCTTAAAAAAAAGCGGGGGGGTTAGGGGGGGGCGCAGCCCCCCCCCATTTGCAAACGCAATGCTTGCATGATGTGTTTCAAAAAGTTTCATATGCTTTGAAGCAAGTTTGCACGGCTTAGAAAAGCGGGGGGGTTGGGGGGGGGGGGGGGGGGGGGGCGCAGCCCCCCCCATTTGCAAACACAATGCTTGCATGATGGGTTTCAAAAAAAGTTTCATATGCTTTGAAGCAAGCTTGCACGGCTTTAAAAAAAGCGGGGGGGTTGGGGGGGGCGCAGCCCCCCCCATTTGCAAACACAATGCTTGCATGATGGGTTTCAAAAAAAGTTTCATATGCTTTGCAGCAAGCTTGCATGGCTTAAAAAAAGCGGGGGGGTTGGGGGGGGGGGGGGGCGCAGCCCCCCCCCATTTGCAAACACAATGCTTGCATGATGGGTTTCAAAAAAAGTTTCATGTGCTTTGAAGCAAGCTTGCACGTTCAAGGCTTCGGGGTTCAGGGCTTACTTTCGTTCTTTCTTTCATTCTTTCATTCTTTCCTTCTCTATTGTTGGCTTCCTTTCTTTACTCCTTTCTGTTGTTTGTGTTTCCTTCTTTTTTTCTTTCTGGCTGACTTTCTTTCGTTCTTTCTTTCCTATTGTTTGCCTCCTTTCTTTACTCCTTTCTGTTCTTGCCGTCTTTCATTCTTTCTAGTAGTAGTAGTAGTAGTAGTAGTAGTAGTAGTAGTAGTAGTAGTAGTAGTAGTAGTAGTAGTAGTAGTTTCTTTCTTTCTCTCTCCCTTTCTTTCTTTCTTTATTTCTTTCTTTCTTTCTCTCTTCCTTTCTGTCTTTCTTGCTGTCTTTTTTTCGTTCTTTCTTTCTTCTTTCTGTCTTTCTGCCTGCTTCTCGTTCTTTCTTTCTTTCTTTCCTTCTGTCTTTCTTTCTTTCTCTCTTTCTCTCGTTCTTTCTTTCTTCCTTGCTTTCTTTCTTTCTTTCTTTCTTCTTTCTGTCTTTCTGCCTGTTCTTTCTTTCTTTCTTTCTTTCTTTCTTTCTTTCTTTCTTTCTTTCTTTCTTTCTTTCTTTCTTTCTTTCTTTTTTTCTTTCTTTCTTTCTTTCTTTCTCTCTTTCGTTCTTTCTTCCTTGCTTTCTTTCTTTCTTTCTTTCTTTCTTTCCTTCTCTCTGGTTTGCTTCCTGTCTTGAGACTGGAGAACACGAGGACCCCCCCAAAAAAAAGGGAAGCAAAAAAAAAAAAAAGGAAGCAAAAAACACACCCTCCCTTGCTTTACCACCGGCATTTGGGCCATCGAAATTAAAATTGTGTCCCAGCGAAGTAAACCCTACAGCCTCTGGGCTTGCCATTCGTTCCTCCTACACGACTTCGAGACACTACAGCTTACACACCTTCAAGCTTAGACACGTTGAAGGTCTGTCCCTCCCTTGAAGGCACACCCAGCTGATGCTCGTGATGCTCGCGCGCCTGGTCCTTCCCTTGAGGGCACTCCTGCTCGCCACCACTTGAGGGCACACGCAGCTGCCGCTCATGATGCTCGCCACGCTTGGTCCCTCCCTTGAAGGTACACCCAGCTGATGCTCGTGATGCTCGCTGCACCTGGTCCTTCCCTTGAGGGCACACGCAGCTGATGCTCCTGATGCTCGCCACGCTTGGTCCCTCCCTTGAAGGCACACCCAGCTGATGCTCGTGATGCTCGCTGCGCCTGGTCCTTTTCTTGAGGGCACACGCAGCTGATGCTCGTGATGCTCGCCTCGCTTGGTCCTTCCCGTGAAGGCACACCCAGCTGATGCTCGTGATGCTCGCTGCACCTGGTCCTTCCCTTAAGGGCACACGCAGCTGATGCTCCTGATGCTCGCCACGCTTGGTCCCTCCCTTGAAGGCACACCCAGCTGATGCTCGTGATGCTCGCTGCACCTGGTCCTTCCCTTGAGGGCACACGCAGCTGATGCTCCTGATGCTCGCCACGCTTGGTCCCTCCCTTGAAGGCACACCCAGCTGATGCTCGTGATGCTCGCTGCGCCTGGTCCTTCCCTTGAGGGCTCACGCAGCTGATGCTCGTGATGCTCGCCTCGCTTGGTCCTTCCCGTGAAGGCACACCCAGCTGATGCTCGTGATGCTGCGCCTGGTCCTTCCCTTGAGGGCACATGCAGCTGATGCTCATCATGAGCATCAGCTGAGCTGTGTGCCCTCGCGGCAGTCGACAAGTCGTCGGACTTTCGGTTCCTGCAGATGCTTCCGACTGTCTCAGTCTCCACAGTGCTTGTGCCCTCAAGGGAGGGAACAGGCGCAGTGAGCATCATGAGCATCAGCTGGGTGCTCCTTCAAGGGAGGGACCAGGCGCAGCCATCTGCGTGTGCCCTCGAGGGAGGCACCAAGCGTGGCGAGCATCATGAGCATCAGCTCAGGCGCAGGGAGCACCATGAGCATCAGCTGGGTGTGCCTTCAAGGGAGGGACCAAGCGTGGCGAGCATCAGGAGCATCAGCTGTGTGTGCCCTCAAGGGAGTGACCAGGCGCAGCGAGCATCACGAGCATCCGCTGGGTGTGCCTTCAATGGAGGGACCAAGCGTGGCGAGCATCATGAGCATCAGCTGCGTGTGCCCTCAAGGGAGGGACCAGGCGCAGCGAGATGAGCATCAGCTGCGTATGCCCTCAAGGGAGGGACCAGGCGCAGCGAGCATCACGAGCATCAGCTGCTTGTGCCCTCAAGGGAGGGACCAGGCGCAGCGAGCATCACGAGCATCAGCTGGGTGTGCCTTCAAGGGAGGGACCAGGCGCAGCGAGCATCATGAGCATCAGCTGCGTGTGCCCTCAAGGGAAGGACCAGGCGCAGCGAGCATCACGAGCATCAGCTGGGTGTGCCTTCAAGGGAGGGACAAGGCGCAGCGAGCATCATGAGCATCAGCTGCGTGTGCCCTCAAGGGAAGGACCAGGCGCAGCGAGCACCACGAGCATCAGCTGCGTGTGCCTTCAAGGGACCAAGCGTGGCGAGCATCATGAGCATCAGCTGCGTGTGCCCTCAAGGGAGGGACCAGGCGCAGCGAGCATCAGCTGCGTGTGCCCTCAAGGGAGGGACCAGGCGCAGCGAGCATCACGAGCATCAGCTGGGTGTGCCTTCAAGGGAGGGACCAAGCGTGGCGAGCATCATGAGCATCAGCTGCGTGTGCCCTCAAGGGAGGGACCAGGCGCAGCGAGCATCACGAGCATCAGCTGGGTGTGCCTTCAAGGGAGGGACCAAGCGTGGCGAGCATCATGAGCATCAGCTGCGTGCGCCCTCAAGGGAGGGACCAGGCGCAGTGAGCATCACGAGCATCACATCAGCTGCGCGTGCCCTCAAGGGAGGGACCAGGCGCAGCGAGCATCACGAGCATCAGCTGCGTGTGCCCTCAAGGGAGGGACCAGGCGCAGTGAGCATCACGAGCATCAGCTGGGTGTACCTTCAAGGGAGGGACCAAGCGTGGCGAGCATCATGAGCAGCAGCTGCGTGTGCCCTCAAGGGAGGGACCAGGCTCAGCGAGCATCACGAGCATCAGCTTGGTGTGCCTTCAAGGGAGGGACCAAGCGTGGCGAGCATCATGAGCATCAGCTGCGTGTGCCCTCAAGGGAGGGACCAGGCACAGCGAGCATCACGAGCATCAGCTGGGTGTGCCTTCAAGGGAGGGATCAAGCGTGGCGAGCATCATGAGCATCAGCTGCGTGTGCCCTCAAGGGAGGGATCAGGCGCAGCGAGATGAGCATCAGCTGCGTGTGCCCTCAAGGGAGGGACCAGGCGCAGCGAGCATCACGAGCATCAGCTGGGTGTGCCTTCAAGGGAGGGACCAGGCGCAGCGAGCATCATGAGCATCAGCTGGGTGTGCCTTCAAGGGAGGGACCAAACCAGATTCAGCAAGATACATAAGACCAATTGCGCTGCAAACCGGGAGAGACGGACACAAAACTCGGGCCTCCTAGGCTCTCTCTTCTTCCTCTTCTTCTTCTTCTTTTTCTTCTTCTTCTTCTTCTTCTTCTTCTTCTTCTTCTTCGGGGCTTCTTCTTCTTCGGGGCATGAAGGGCGCACCAGATGCCCTCCGCGCAGAATGCGCCCCCAATCCATGCTCAGTCGGCGTGAGAAGTCGCCCCGGGAGGGAAAGAGACCACCAGAACCATCAGACCGAAAGGGCGTACATGTAATTCCAACCTTGCATTCCCCTTTCCCCCTTGAATGGGCTTGTGTGAACCTAGGCTCTCTCTCTCTCACTCACTTCCTGTCATGGGGCGTGAGGTCAGGGATTTCCCCCCTCCCGCGCGCTCTAGGAGCACCCCCACGTGTTGCACACCAGCGTGCGGGCGCAAAGCCCCTAAGTCCAGCGAGCTTCCACAACGCCAAAGACTGAGCTTGCAGCTGTGCCCATGCTGCGACCTCTGGGGGTTTAGGGTATTCGTTTCTTCTGCCATCTGCCCACCCTGGTCACTGCCAAAAAGTCAGGGTTGAGGGCCTCTGGGCTGTGAGGAAAATGAGAAGAAGGGGCATGCTAGACCCGAAGCAGAAGTCGGGGTTCTCTACGCACAACGCGGCTGCCATGGGCCCATGCGAAGAAGCCTTTTTATGCCTTTTTAGCTGACAAACATGGAGCCGACATCCTCAGCCCTAAGCTCTCAGAGCGACCACCCGCCAAGAAAACCTTGCTCCCTCCCTCCCCTCCCGCCCCTACAATCCTACAAAAGACCCTCAATCCCCAGATGTGCCCTGAACCCTAATGATGCCTGTCCCACAGAGCAGACCGGTCCGGCCAAGCCCGATCCTCAAGCTGCCAGGCTTGCGAGGAACGGTCCGGGGCTTCTGGTCTAGGATGGCCCTTAAAACCCTCTGAAAAAATATTCCTGAATATGATCCTTTTAAACCCAATAAGGTAAAAATGTCCCAAGGCCCTACCTAGTAGTGTGTTTTGCGCCACCCGTCGAGCTCAGCTCCACGAGGGTTTATTGGGCTAAGGGTTTAGTGGCCTCTGGCCTGGGAATGGGTATGCTGAGTACTTGATCTTGAGTTTCTTGAATCTCACAGGGATTGGGGAGACTATTCATGTTGGGAAATACCAGGGGACCTATGTCTAGGTTTTAGCTCCGTTTAGTGAGGGCTATAGGGTTTAAGTTTTCGGTTTAAGCTTGGAGGTTTTCTGCAGCGGGTTTGGGTAGTGGAAGTTTCAAGGACTTGAGAGGGGTAAGAGACTCTGGGGGCCTGACTTTCAAGGGCAACCGAAACCCTAAACTACGATTTGCTGAAGAACCACCCAAAAACAAAAGCATATTCTTCCTTAGAAGGGTAATGTAGAGAGAATTGTTGTCTCTTTTGTGGGGTTCCTAAGCGTAGTTACCTGGCCTCAGGAGTTCCCTGCCTCTGTTTCCCTTGTAATGCGTCAGGCTCAGGACGTGTAGACTGTTGGAGCTTTCGAGGCTTCAAGGGTCTTTAGGTGCACTCGCGAGCGGCAGGGTTGATGACTCTGTCCGACTGTTCAAGAAGTTGGTCTTCTCTCCCTCCCTCTCTCCTTCCCTCTCTCCCTCCCTCTCTCCCTCCCTCTCTCCCTCCCTCTCTCCCTCCCTCTCTCCCTCCCTCTCTCCCTCCCTCTCTCCCTTTAATCCCCAGCAACCCAGTGCACTTGCCAAAACCCTCAAGCAACAAACTTGATAGACTCAAAGACTCTAAAAGTCTGCAACACCCAGGCACATCACATCCTCCCTTCCCAGCCGCTTTCCACGCTGTATCTGCACCATGCTCGAGACATGTTTGGCTCTTTCGAGCCTTTTCCGTTACCTTGCCGGGGGTGAAAGAAATGGCCAGGATGCAGCACACTGCCTCCACAGCTTTGTTGGGCGTGGAGGCTCTGCCATTGCTATGCCTTGATTTCAGAAGCTTTGGGTAGCTTGCCCCTGAGGCCGCGGGGCAATCACACTCCGCTGGAGGCCAGGTATACAACTCGCAATGGTCTTCCAAGCGCTCTCAGGCCCAAAAGCTTCACCATCTCCGTTGCACTGCCGCTCTCCCGCTGTATCATAGCAAAGAGGGCTGCGGGTTGAGGGCTTATGGCACCTTCGGGCAACTTGCGACATATGATTTATCCTGAAAGCCTTCTCTGATGTCGCCTTCTCCATGCAAGAGCACGGCTGCAACTGTCTGTCGGGAGACGGAACCCTCGAAATCTTTGGTGGGTCCGTGAAAAGCTTAAACACCGCAGAAGCGAGCACCCTCCCCCCCTAGTTAATTCAGAGCTGTCATGGTGTTACATGGCAGGGAGTTCTGAGGAGGTTTTAACTCGTATTTGGGTTTGGACGTCAAGCCCTGGCCGGCTGAGAGACTCTGTGGAGTCAGTACCTGGTTCATAGACTCATAAGAGGGCTGTCAGTGTCCCCTTTCCGTCAGGAAAACATGAGAATATGCAGACATGCTGGACAGGGGTTGGGGGTTCAGAGCCTAGAGCTAGAAAAAGTCCTGATCAACCCTATATAAACCCTTAACTGCAATCCACAGGCCACAGGGTCTATCCTCCTAACTCCTGATGTGGCGCTTACGTCGCCGTGCGATGGGAGAGGGCTGCTGGTACGTATGGCTCGGCTTTGTTTTTGCGAAGTCCTAGAGGCACGCATTTAAAGGTTTCTTTCGTTTGAGGCCTGTGTGGTCGTTCTATACTTGTAGCATTGGCAAACTCATGTTGTAGGCTCCTATACCACAGTACAAATCCAAGCTTGAATAACATGCTCTCCTGGGCTCTATAGAAAATAAGACATACTTCCTAAGGAGGGCATTAAGTATGTCCCTGTCACAAAAATGGCACACACCAAGGGCCGTCAGACCCGGCGCGCGAGGAAAGCGCTGGGTGCCTTCAGGGCAGAAGGGGCCAGGCGTTCAGGGCTGTTATTGCCGGGCAAGGGTGTTGTCCCTCCGAGTTTGGGGCTTAGAGCTTGGGCTGAGGGCTTTTTTTAACCTGTGATATTCCACAACAAAAAACCCACTAGTAAGAGCCCTCCGAATGAGTAAGAGCCCTCCGAATGAGAACGAGAATCAACAGACGAGACCCACTGAGACACACTCATGATCTCACCGCGCTGCGCCAAACCAAGGCAGTCCCAAGACCCTAAACTTCTGAGCAGATAATGAAAGGCCTAGGGCCTAGCTTCTACGACAAGATTCTAGGAGTTCCTTAATTCCACCCTCTAAAGCCGTGGCGCAAGCACCAAGTCGGAGGCTCCATGGTGCATGGGCCCATCGTGGCGCAGCGCGAAGCTGCCGAACTGCATGCTGTTCAGCACCTTGGGGAGGGTGGGTGGGGGGGGCGGGAAGTTTCTGAACCTCAGAACCGCGCAGCTCTAACACCTCGGGCTTCAGGCTTCTCCAGAATGAGGGGCACACATGGGGTGTCACATGCAGAAGCAGCAAGCAGCAAGACGCGCAGGCATTGCAAGTCTTGGAAGCTGCGCGTCAGCTAGGCAACTCTACTCCGCGCCTATCAGCGACAAGCGAAAGACACCCTGAACAACCGTGCCTTCATCTCCAAAGACACACCAATCCCCACAATTCGAAGTCAATCGATCACGAAAACTGCCCGGATCCAGAGCTTGAACTTGAATTCGAAATCCCAAGCCGCAGGCCCTGCTCAGGTAAGACCCGCACCATTCGGAACCCCACGATGACCATGACTAAAAGGAGGTTGTCGTAGGCGCCACCGATGGCCTTGATGTTGGGGCTTTAGGGCTGAGGAAAGTTTAGGGTTTAGCAACCGACGCAGAGAGTTGGAAAAGCAAGGGGGGGAGAAGCCGCATGGATAACCGCTCTGCCTGCAATAGCCCGACGTAACACCGTGAAGTGTCGATAATCACCGTACGTAAGCCCCCCAAATCTCCAACCCCATTTCTTGCAAACGGGACATTGACAGCCTAAACAAGGCCTGGTGGAACTAGACGAGCTGCAGCACTCAATATGCTCGAAACCATGCTCTGGACCCTCATTCCACAACCCTATCTCCCACGCTGACCTCAACCCTAAACCCTGAACTTCCCCCTCCTCGGCCAGCACCGCGACAACACCCACGAGCAGCCGCTCGGAGACGGTGGCGGGGCCTGCGAAGGTGATCCTGGGCCCGGCATGCCAGGAATCCTACATACCCGTACATATCCCTGACCTCTGTCACTACATCCACAAAACCCCTGAACCCCAGACCCTAACCCCTTTTTTGTATCCTGGCCTGTGGAACTGCCGGGTAAAGAAAATGCACTAACCCTAAAAACCCCCATTCCCGAAACCCGCCGCAGAGGCTCATCGTGAAGAACAAGACGGCAGCGCTACCGCCTGCGGTTGCCAGGCGGTCTCGGGTGTTCGGGTTGAGGCGTATAGGGTTTGCGGGACCCTGAATCCTGCTACCCCATAGAGCCCCTACACATGCAACTGTGACAAAACCCCTAAACACAACCCTAAACCCTAAACCCTAAACCCTAAACCCTAAACCCTTATCCAGGAACCGATCGGCCGATCTAATCTCATGCGGATGGCCCCGGAATTCTGGAGGCCTTCAGGACGTTTGGCAGCTTGAGGGTTGTGGTCGTGAAGTTGATCTAGGGGTTTCGGGAGACGTCGCCCCGCCCAACAGCCTCGCACTCTGCAGGAATTCGGGTTTAGGGTGTATCCTTCACTTGGCAGATGTCCCCAAACCCTCGACCTCCCTCCTAATCCCTAAACACTTTTAAACTACAGACTGGTGTCGACATCTCATCGACCCTTTTTTAAGCACGGACTGAGGCTGCCGGCAACACCTGATCAACCCTAAACCCTAAACTCTAAACTCCAAACCCCAAAATAAACCCTGACCCTCTAAAGCCTCAACCCGAACCCCCTGGCTTCTGACTACAGGGCCGCACCTATGGTCTTGGTCACGCCGCCCCGACTCCACCACACAGGGTTCACCACGCCCTTGTCCTGCGGCTCTCGACAACTTCTCAGGAATCCAAAACCTCTTCAGCTCCTCATGGTCCGCCACTTTTTTTGGGACAGGGATGTTTATGCGAAAAGCGCTCTGAAACCGGGGACCCGAGGGCCTCGGACTAGGCGCCTCTCAAGGGTAACACACATCCCCGGCACGAACTCCGGCGCAGAAGGTTGGGGAGGTCTATGTTGCTCTTTTTTTTCTCCGCGGGGCGTCGCGACGGTCTCCCAAGGTCTAAAAGCAAAGTTGGCCACATCATCCTAACATGGGGGAGCTGGTTGCGAGGGCGTGTGCTTTCTTGGGCCAAGCCGGAGCTCCACTATGCCAGGTGCCGATGTGGAGAACAGCTCCTGAGAGCTCCCTCCCGATAGGGATCGTGGAGTGTGGGCTCCTCTTCCACTCGAGAAGAAGTAGGTAAAAGGAAGTCTTGAATCCCGATCGAAAGGGCATGCACCAGGTGCAGCTGAAGCGAACCCGGAGGCAGCCTTTTGTAAAGCCAAGACCGGGTTGTGGGGGGGAACGAAATGGACGTCAACTGGTGGCAAGCCTCTCCAGACCTGATCTCCCTCACGGGTTTTTTGGGTGGCAGCTCTGTTTGAAGGGATAGGGTCCAGGGAATTTAGGGTTTTAAACCCGAAACCCTAAACCCGAGAGGGGTTGCAGATCAGCCTAAGCAGTGCACCAGGGACACCATCTGCTCAAAATGCAGCCTCCGCAGCAGCAGCCACGGTGAACGTGGGATCTCAGAACTATCAAAAGCAACCAAGATGGAGCTCACAGCTCTCTTAGGGTTTAGGGCCGTTTAGGGTTTAGGTTTAGGGCCTAAAGAGTCCAAGGCTGTCTGCAGCAGGCTGCGAGCAGCAAGCATCTGAAACCAAAAATCCTGCTCTCGCGCGCGGCGCATCTTTCACAAACCGCTTGCGCTCAAATTTGTGATGGCGAGGCTCCTCCCAAACTGGAGGCTCACGCCAGTGAGACAGGGCCCACCTGCAAAGCCCGGGCAGGGTCCTCAGTCTCTTAGACCTTCTCGAGGCGCTCGCGGACCTTGGTCACCAGGGCATCGGCCGTCTTCTTGCCGTCTCCCAGAAGCATCTCAGTATTCGACTTGTAGAAGACCGGGTTGTCAAGGTCGGCATATCCTCCACCCATGGAACGCTTGCAGAAGATGACCTTCTTGGCCCGCCAGACCTCGATGACAGGCATGCCCCAAATGGCGCAGCCCTCCAACTCCTGGGCCGCAGAGTTCACGACGTCATTTGCGCCCATGACCAGCACCACATCGAAGTTCTCCATGTCGGGATTCACCTCGTCCATCTCGAGCACCCATTCGTGGGGCACGCCCGCCTCTGCCAGCAGCACGTTCATCTGGCCAGGCATGCGTCCGGCGACGGGGTGGACGCCGAACTTGAGGACGATATTGTTCTTCCGCAGCATGGAGGCCAACTCGCCCATGGGGGTCTGGGCGCGCGCCATCGCCATACCGTAACCAGGCACGACCAGCACCTCCTTCGCGTTCACCAGCATCTCAGCGCAGAGATCGACGTTGCATTCGACGTGCTCCTTCGGGCCATCGTCGGCGCCCTTCACCACCGGGGCGTTGTTCAGGCCGCCGAAGAGGACATTGAAGATGTCGCGGTTCATTGCATCGCACATGATCTTGGTGAGGATGGCTCCTGAGAAGCCGATCAGGGAGCCCACGATGGTGAGCACATTGCTGTTCAGCAGGAAGCCCTCGGCCACAAGAGCCCAGCCGGAGTAGGAGTTCAGCACCGTGATGCACACGGGCATGTCGCCACCGCCCACGCTGGCCACCAGGTGGAGCCCCATGAGGCACGCCAGGGCCGCCACCACCCAAAGGTTCAGGATGCCATGCTCGCAGCCTGGCTGCAGGAAGAGGTACATCAAGGAGATGAACAGGAAGAGCCCGAAGAGGTTCAGGTAGTTCTTTCCCGGCAGGGACAGCTCTTTCGAACTCAGGTTTCCGTTCAGCTTGCCGAAGGCGATGAGGCTGCCAGTCAGCGTCACGCCGCCGATGAAGTCACCGAGGATGGCCGAGGTGTTCTCCATCGTGGCGCCAGAGACGGGGCGATTGACGTAGGATCCGATGGACGTGCACATGGCCGCCAAACCCACCAGGGAGTGGAAGGCAGCCACTGTTTGTGGCAGAGCGATGGGCGAAACCTTCATGCCCAGGCCCACGCCTGCAGTGCCACCGATGACCAGCAGGATGGAGCTGATGATCAAGTTCTCCTCCGACAGGTCTACCATGGTGGCCACCATCGCGCCGAAGACGCCGACAATTCCGAACTTGCAGCCCGCGTTGGCCGTGGACATGGTTGCGAGCCCGCCGATGGCGGCCACGCAGAGGAGGGCGGAGACAGTGGTCACAGCCTTCAGCAGCTCGGGGCGGGTCAGTGCCACCAGCAAGAAGACCACACCGGGGAACAGCATGAGTCCTGAGAAGTCCTTGTCGCCTGGCTTCTTGAACAAGTCCAGCATGCGCTGGGACACCACGAAGCCGCCAAAGATGTTCACGGCGGAGACGAGGACGGCAATAACCGCCAAGAACCAGGCGGGGCCTGAGTCGGTCTTGTCCAGAAGTAAGAGGCCTCCCACGGCCGTGCATCCGGAGATGGCGTTGGTCACCGACATCAGCGGGGTGTGGAGCGCGTGCGCGACGCCCCAGACGGCCTGGTAGCCTGCAGCCCCAGCCTGCTGACACGACACAGTCGCGAGGATTAGGCAGGCAATTACGAGGATGCTTCTTGAAACTTATACTTTGTTTCCAAGATGCACTCAGCATTTCGGCTTGTTCCATGGGGTTCTCAATCTATGCAGTGCTCATGAAAACTGTTTGGCAGCCCCAGCCAGCAGGAACGTGGTCAGCAATGAGGTCTTCACGCCTTCGCCCATCGCCAGCATGCAGCCGACGCCGATCGTCAGCGCCAGCGCCGCGATGGCCGCGGCCTTCATGGGCTCCTCCTTGGGCGCCGCCTTCTTCTCGCCCGCGGCGGGCGCCGCTTTCGGCTTCACCGGCGTGGGCTGCGGGGGAGGGGGCATCTTCACCAGCTGCCCACCGCGGGTGCACACGATGCTTCGGGAGACGATGTCCCCCTCCTCACCTGCGTCCAGGGCGCCCAACAGGTTCTTCATGAACTCGCCCGCCTTCCCCTTGCCGTGGATGTGGCGGAGGAGGTTGCACATGTTCTGGGCGTACATGGTGCTGGCCTGGTTGGACATGCGTGCCGGCATGTCGGAGTACCCGATGATGGTCACGCCGTTGGCCGTCGTGTAGATCTCACCAGGCTTGGTCAACTCGCAGTTGCCGCCGCCAGCAGCCGCCAGGTCCACAATGACGCTGCCCGGGCGCATCGCGGAAACGGCGTCCTTGGTGATCAGAAGCGGCGAAGGGCGGCCCGGAATGGCGGCGGTGCTGATGGCAATGTCGCACTCGGACAGAACTTTCTTGAAGGTCTCCTGCTGGACCTTCTTGAAGGCGTCGGAGCTTTCCTTGGCGTAGCCTCCCTGGCCCTCGCCGCTCTCCTTGAAGTCGACGCTCACCCACTTCGCTCCCATGGAGTGGACCTGGTCGGAGACGTCACGAACATCCCAGGCTCGCACGACGGAGCCCATGGCCTTGGAGGTGCCAATGGCCGCGAGGCCCGCGACGCCGCAGCCCAGGACGAAGGTCTGGGAGGGCGGGTACTTGCCTGCAGCGGTCATCTCGGCTGTGTGGAAGCGGCCAAAGGCATAGGAGGCCTCGATGACCGCGCGGTGGCCTGCGACTTTAGCCTGGGAGCTGAGGACGTCCAACTTCTGCGCGATGGTGATGCGTGGCACCGCGGTCACGTCGATGAGGGTCACGCCGGCGGCCTTGGCCTTTTCGCAGATGTCCTTGCCCTTGTCCAGCAGTCGTCCAACCCACGAGATGATGACCTTGTCCTTGCACTTCGGAAAGTCCGCCGTGGGCGGCTCGATGGAGAACAGGACGCTGCTCTTCTGGATCACACCGGCTCGGTCTGCAATTTTGCAGCCCTTCGCTGCGTAGGCCTCGTCAGTGAACCCAGAGTACACTCCAGCACCCTTCTCCACGATAACTCCATAGCCGTCCTTGATGAGCTGCTCGGCGACGTCCGGCACCATGCTGATGCGCTGGTCGCCTTTTGAGATGCGGCTGTCAGGGCTGAAGCCCTCGTGCAGGACACCGAGCTCCAACATCACGGCAGCACCCGCGGTCGCTTGAGGCAGCGCATCGTTCTTAAGGAGCGGTGCACTGGTGGCCATGACCTCTTCCAACCTTGGATGACAAAATCGGAGCAGCGCTGAGTCAGGAAATGCTGAGTGGGCTTGAGCCAAATGCAGCATTAGGGTTTAGGGTTTAGTTTAGGGTTTCCCAGGGTTTAGTTTAGGGTTTCCCAGGGATATTTAGGGGTTCTTTAGGCCTCAGGGGCCTTGTCTACGGGCTACATGCGGATGGAAACATGGTGCAGCGCAGTGCCCGCCACCTTCATTCCGCTCAAGTACTTGCCCACGACTGCACCCATTGGGTCGGCGAAGAACCTCGGTTTCAGAACTATAGCCTCAACAAGTACCCTGCCGCCTTCAACCCGATTTTCCGAACCTTGTTAGGAACACAAAGGCAAAGGCCTGCCCCAACAAAAGACGTGGCTCACGTGTATCATGTTGCTTCTCAAGCCTGGCTTGAACTCTTGACACTCTAACACTTCGGCCGTGAACATCTCAGGCAACTGCTCTAAGACTACAAGCGCAGGGGCGGAGATGCTCTTCTAAACAAACAGGTGCCTAAACCTCATAAACAGGGAACAAGGGCCCACTGGAGGCCTTGGCCTTCACACCTTGGACACTGCCAGCCTTAGACCCAAAAAAATCCTCAATCCCAAAACGGCCCCAAACCTGACCTGTGCAATCCATGCGGCATAGGCCCGAGTACATGGATCGGCAAGGATAGGGCAAACCATAGCCTTGGTTGGGGGAGGGGCCTCGGGTAGATTGTTACGAAGATGGAGTCGCCCCACTTTGGGGAAGGCATGATGAACCTCTACACTCATCATGCCAGTTAGCACTAGAATCAAGAATGCTTCATGATCTAAGCGCAATTAAGGAGAATACATCTTTATAACCCTCACGTTTCTGTCCAGCTTGGCTCCTCCTCGGGCTCTTGGGCCGCCCTTCTGCCCTTGCTTCGAAGCGTTTCGTCAGGAGGAAATCGGGCGCAGTAGCTGTAGGGGCTAGCTTTGAAGGTGTAGGGTCTCACATGGCTTCAGGGTGCACATATGTACACATCGCGCCCGGGATGAACACTTGGTGGGGCCGAGGGCTGCCATGACCCTTCGGGATCCTTAGGCTCAAGCTCTGGGCTTCTAACCATTTAGTTGTCTGCACCCCTCAAAGCCAGAGCCCTCAAAAGCCGGAATATATGAGCTCCCCGGACCCTGAACCCTGAACCCTAAACGCTAAGCCCTCAATGACTCAAGCCAGCCCCAAACTGCACCCACAAAGCATCACCACCAGCATGTACACGGTCATCCCAATGTCACGGGCCTGCTGGAAAGGCTCGTGGGTTGCCATAGTGACTATTGAACCACCCGAGTGAGGGCCTTCTTAAACCTAAATGCTGCTTCATGAGGCCCCAAGCTGGGAAGCTCTTTACTTGGACGTCCCGGGCTGCTTCTCACTAGGGTTGGAAATAGGGGGACAAGTTATAACCTTGTTTGCGCTTCGGCTTGGGGTTTGGTAGGTCTAGGGCTTAGGGGCAGAGGCGCTTGTAGCTGGGGTTTCTTACAGCACTGCGTTACCGTATCTTACCATAAGACATTGAGGTACTCCATTTCGATTCATCTTTTATCTAACCTGGTACTCCGAACGACGTCTATTTCTTGGTCGTTTCGAGAACGCCCGTAAAATTTGTAGACGCCCGTAATTTTACAAAACGCCCGCAATTTGGCATTGCCTGCCACAGCGCCGCTGGACGCCCATAAATATGCGTAGAAAAACCGTAGAAAATCCGTAGAACGCCCGTAAAAACCCGTAGAAATGGGGCAGCACGACCACATTTTTTGGTTGTTTTACCCCCCGCCTATAATTTTCCCAAACGGGCGTAAAACCACTTCTTCAACCATAATTACGCGTAAGAACGCGTCACGCCCATAATTTAGCCGTAATTGGAGTTCCAGGAAGACATTGCATACACTTTGATGTTGCTTTTGCACCTGCATAATTCACCCACTACCCATGAGCCTTCAAGCAAGTTGAGGGTTCGTAGGCCCACCCCCCCCCCCCCCTGTGAGCCCTTAATTCCGGGCGGTTCTCCAACTGGAGAGTCCTCTTTTGCGGGTACCCGAATTAAGGGGATGCAAAACAAGACAGATGTTTGTAAAGGAACGTTGCGTCTCAAAAGTGTCCGAAAAGTGTCGGGGCTCCTAGACCTGCCAGTTACTGGTAGTCACGGCCTAGATACCCCCCTTGATGAGAGCGCCACTCATACGGTAGTGGATCACAACAACTGTTCCCAAAATAGCCCCATATTCTCCTTTGTAAACCAAAACAGGAACCCTGAATCGTTTCCCGACAAGGACCACCTAGACCAACCCCGGGCAGTTCGGGGGCCCAGGTACTGCAAGTGCCCCCCTGCCTTGCCGTAGCGGAAGGGCCTGAGCTTCGGGTGCACCTGGCAACTGGCGATTTGTTCTCGCATCGAGGTTCCCAAACAAGCAGAAACAGAAGGGGGCTAACCCCCGCACAAGCCTAAGTTGCGAAGCCGCCACCCTCAGCTCACAGACACAAAGCTGGAGCAACTGGACCTCCCGACTAGAGCAAGCCTCGGGCTCCTCAGAAGCAAGGAGCACAAGTCCTACTTCGAGGGTGCATGGATACTTTTGGGCTCGAAGTAGAGCTGCAAGTAAGGCGGCCTCCCCATTTGTAAGCATTCCTGCGCCTACGCCCCCGAGTTCCTCAAACCTGAGCGAGACATGCCCGCTCCAATGTCAAGCCAGCGCGGCCTCCCAGGTTAACGCCAGAGCGCCCAAACCAATCAGGTAGACCTCGGATTGGGTTTAGGGAAGTTTAGGGTCAGGTGTTTCTGTTCTCCTTTGCGTTTTGAGAATAAGGGGCGTCTCTGAATTCTCAACTCGGGGGCCGCGGGGCCTTTAGATCAGCAGGAATGAATACCACAGGGTGTCGTGAGTCGTGACGGTCTCATGTGCCGTGTGGTTGCTGAGGTTTCGACGTTAAACTCTTCTCAACTATTGGCGGGGGCCTCCCAGTCCCAGAATGGCCCCAACACCAGGAAGGCCTTCCTTTTGCCAACTTGTTGCTGGGCACGCCAAAGGACATGTCATTTCAAGCAATGCTGCCCTCAAGAGGGGGTGTAAAACCTCCAAGAACCCTAAACCCCTGAGCACCCAAACGACGACCAACCCCCGGTGGCCCCACAAAGGGGTCCGAGGCACGAAGTAGCGCGTGTGCTCGTCCCTGGAGTCGAGCTGCAGAAGCATCCTCGGAGAAATGGTTCGTTTATTTCGACTCTCGGATTCGGACAATCCTATAGGTCCTAGGGTGAGTTTAACCTACTTGCCGTGTCCAGAAGAGGCGCCAACGCTTTACCTTCAAAGACATAGTTGCGTTGCCTGCAAGACAAGGATGGAGTGTACGGCTTGCAACAAGTTGGGACTCCACAGGTCTGGACAAGAAGATGCCCAGGTCGTTTCCTTCACACCGTGCCGCGAGCAGCGGCATTTTGCTTGATCATCCCTACTTCGTTTGTCTCATCAAAGCTGCTTCCAGGACAATACACAACCACGTGCTGAGGCTGCCCCCTACCCTGACAAAGCCTGTCTTACCGCAAACGTGGAAGTGCTTGGAAGCCTGAAGCCCTTAACCCCAACGCGCTGGGCCGCACTCTTGATGAGTGCTTCTGCTTCAAAGAAATGCAAACCTCTTGAACCCTCAAAGGGAAACCAAAAAACACCAAGGGCCCGGGTAGGAGCCATTCTTCGCTGAATTTATCCGTGTATACTTCCTGATTGTGTGTGTTTTCTGCCGGTAAGGCTTAGGGTCTAAGGCTTTCGACTTCAGGGCGTCGAAGGTTTTCTTTCTTCCTTACCTTCTTCTTTCTTTCGTTGAATTATGACTTCCAGAACAGAAGACCAAAAACAAAACAGCAAGTAGAGAACAGAACTACGGGTACCCTCACAACTAGCGGGGTGAACAGCCAGCCCTGAACAGCGCCCCAACTTGAGCCTCGGGTTCTACAAGGCCTTACAATACTTGGGGCTGGGGCGCAGGTCTAGGGTTTAGGGTTTGGGGTTTAGGGTTTAGGGTTTCGGGTTTCGGGTTTAGGGGTGAGTGGCCTTAGGGTCTTCTGGGTGGTAGGGACGTGGCTTCGGCTGACCCCACACCTTACTATGACCACGCAAAGCGGCAGGCCGGTGCCCGCGTGGCACAGCTTGCGGGCCTGCGGGGTTTTTGGGTCGCAGACCTTTCAGCTCGTGTGGAACTGTGATGTTCTGCTACTGGCGTGACTGACCCTGGCCTGCTTTGTTTCCCTACTCAGAAGCACCCATGAACCTTCAAGTCCTCCAGGCATATTTTGGGGTTTCGACTCTCAGGGGTCAGAGGTGATGATTCTCCATTCGTTGGAGAGGGTCCCTTTCGCAACTCCGTAAGGCACCGGGCTCGTGCCTGGCACCGAAACTGAGGTTGGAGGCAGTGTTTCAAGGGTTTGGGATACTGATGCCAACGACCCTGCCCCGAACCTAACCCCAAAGCAGCAGGCTCCGCTGCCTGCCTGGAAATTCGACAAACACTTGGTACCTCAAAGCGGGGCCAGGGGCTTGGGGCATCTCAGGTTACAGGGGCTTGGGGCATCTCAGGTTAGAGAAGGTTCCCGGTTACCATATCTAGGGGTTCGTGCACCAGGCCAAGGGCTGATGCAGGATGTTTTGTAGTTCTGGCAACGGGGAAGGCTTCGGGAATCATCCAGGAAAGACTCGAAGGCGCCAGCGCTGCAGTCGGCCGGGGCAGTAAGAGAACAAGTCTGGGAAAAACCGCTTCCCGGGCATAAGATGATGTGCGGATTTGCTGCGAGGCCTTTCTGGGCAAAAAGAACGCACACGAGTCCCTGTAGAAGCAAATTTCGGGCTTCTGAAAGCCCGAAGACTAACAATCCGGGGGCTGCAGATCTCCATTGTGCCAGACTCCATTGTGGCGGAGAGGGGTCGGGGGTAGCTTAGTTCCTGAGAAACTACAAGTTTGGCTACATGGTCCTTGAAGCTATACCCCTGGACCCTGGCCACGGTACTCTTTTCCAGGAAGGCCAGCAAGCAGCATTCGAATGCAGCGCACAGGACCAAGAGTTGGAGATCCATCCTCCAGACCCCAACCCTAAACCCGAAACCTTCAACCCTAAACCCTAAGTCTCAGGATCAAGGTCCATGGGGTAGGGGTGTAGCTTTGACTGAGGTTATCATGGAGGGAAGCTGGAGTTCTGACTGGTTGTTCTGATGAACTCTATTTCCATTTCCAGGTTTAGGATGAGGCCAGGAGTCTTGTGTCTAGGGGTGCTTCGGGCTTCGCCACCTCGCTGCCCCGAATGCAGGCTCGTCTTTGGGATGTGGGAGCATCGGGAGTTTAATTTCACTTGGACTGGTGGGAGCACGTAGCGCATGCAAAACCTCGAAAGCCCGGCTCCAAACCTGAAGTCGCTGGTTTTGCAGTTGGGACTGCGCTCCTGGCGGTGGACCACAGCACCGAAACTTGAACAGGTCAAATCATCGGAATTCTGACTGGCCCGAACCCCGGCACTTTGTTCAGGATTAAGGGTTCAGGGCTTGCTGGGGCTTCGGAGCCTTCAAGTCCGCAGGAAAGGGACACGCTTGGGCACTGGACGTGCCGCGTCCCCCCACGGGGCGGGCTTTCAAATGACGTGGCCCTGGGTCTATCTTTGAGCACACACAGCTGCGAAGGCAGCATGGCCACATTCCCAGCCCTGAACGTCGAAACAGCTGCCAAAGCCCCCTACTGGTAGCCGTTTAGGGGGCAGGGGCTGTCGGCTTTTAGGCTCTATTTCACTGCAAGGGGGGTTTGCTGGGCTCCCCGTCTTTCTGTCAAGACACTGCTACGATGTTTTGGTGCAGCTCACTACCAGTTGCTATTCATAGAGATCCCCTTTGTGGAGCTCATGCAAACCGATGCGCCTCCCGAACTTGGGTTCACGTCATAAATTGTAGGGTCTGTGGGGCTCTACTCACTACTACTCACTACTACTCACTACTACTCACTACTACTCACTACTACTCACTACTACTCACTACTACTCCTTACGACTCCTACTCCTACTCCTACCCCTACTCCTACTCCTACTCCTACAAAAAATGACAAGAAGAACGAGAATGAGAAATAGACCTAGAATAAACCTAACAACGATAATGCAGGATGTAAAGCTTCCTTAGACATTCTTGGGCCCTTGAAGAAGGGCCGGGACCCGTTCTTACCCGCAGGCTTCCGAGTTGTCTGGTTGAGGCTGAAGCCCAACCTCTAAACCCCTTCTTGCTTCCGGTCTCCGGCTCTAACCTGTTGTTTTTTTAACCCAATGTCCTAAACCCGATCCCGAAGAAAAGTGTAGACTTGAACGCTGAAACTCCATCAAAAAGCTAGCATAGGGGTCATAGTGCTCCCTTAGGGTCCCTATATATGATTATACCATAATAGCCGAGCAAAACCCTATTCTAATTATGAAGGCCCCTACATTAAGGATCCTAAATCCTCCAAACCGAACCCTCGCCCGGTCTTTTGTCTGCCCCTAGCCCTGCACAGCGCCTCCTGTCCCAATTCTCCATCTCATGCCTCGGGTTTAGGGTTTAGGGTTCAGGGTTTCGGGCAGCCACCGGACAGGCCTTCTTCGTACTAGGGCGACCCTTTCATTGAAACCCACTGAAAAATATTCCTGAATATGATCCGTTTAAACCCAATAAGGGAAAGCAAAAAATTATCCCAAGGGCCTACCTAGTATACTGGGAAGTAGGAACATACCGGGAAGTAGGGAACCCGGGAGTCGCCCTAAAAAAGTTATGGGCTTAGGGTTGAGGGACCAAAGTCCCCTCATTCGGCACTAAGAAGCAGCGAGTTGGTCTGCAGTTTCTGGCTTCGTCTTGCAGCCACTTAGGTTTTGCCCAAGACCCCGAGGGTCCAGGTTTGTTTTTCGTGTTTTCTCTGGTTTTTTTCGTGTTTTTTCATGGTCTTGGGTTTAGGGTTTAGGGTTTAGGGTTTAGGGTTTAGGGTTTAGGGTTTAGGGTTTAGGGTTTAGGGATTAGGGTTTAGGGTTTAGGGTTCACCTGAAACCATAAAAAGTACTAAAAAAAAACAGAAAAAATTGCGAAAAAAGAACCATCAGCCAGACCCCGAATACACAAATGGGACTGGATGGCAAAACCTTGTGATGGAAAGTGTCCTGGAAAGGCCGAGGCTCTTCTCTTAATCGCGCTGAGATGGAAAACTACCAACCCTTTCCCTCAACCCGCCTAACACATCCCCATGCGAACTCCACACCCCTAGCCCTAACCCTGACCCTGTATCCTCACCATCCAAAGCCCACACGTACGAATGCCGTCTCACGGCGCCCCCACTACCCTAATCTCCAACCCCTTGTTCAGCCCGAAGCCCAGAATTGCAGCTCTAACTTCGGGCGAGCGACTTTCTCAGTAGCCTCCCTCCTGGTTGTAGCCGCCATAGCCCTGGTCCTCCTGCACGGCATGGCAGGGCCGGTTTCGGCTTTAGTCGCTCACGGCACACTTCAGTCTCAGTCTTCGATGCGCGGCTGTGTGGCCTTTTTGTTCCTGCACCATCGTGCAAGTCGCGAGTGTAGGCCAGGCAATGTTAAACGGACAAGACTGTACAACAGTCCTTTAGGAGGTTCCGAGCCGCTCATGCAACCTCTAGTTCCGCTTGGAGGAGCGATGACGCCTACCTCAACCTCCTAACGATCTTTACAGCACTGGCTGGCCTCAGGTGTGGCATGGCACAGTGGCCCGCCCTGTACATCGCAAGGAAGACTCCTGCCTTCTGAGACCGATCAAAGCCCAAGAACCAGAAAACAGCAGCGCAGGGGTTTCGGCTAGGTTACCAGGTTTCAAAAACCCGACCAGCATGAGAAAGCTGCCTAGATGTTCCCAGCATGAGGTGGCCTGGCTCTGCCATTTCAAGCGCAAGGGCCATGGAATTCAAGTCTATTCAACTTGCACGCTGCTGGACGGGGCCTTGAGCAGGTCCAGCAGCCAGATGGGCTGCACAAGCCGCAAGGAAATCGCACCAACCTCTCAGACGCAGGAAGCCGCCTCAGCTGTCTGCGAAGAGCCTCTTCGACACATGCGCCACGAAAGGCCTCTTCAGCAACCTCCCAAGGCTGCCCGTCCTTGGTCCTCGGCCTCCTGGGCCATGGCCACAAGACGCTCGGCTAGGCGAGGGGCGCCGCCCGCGAGTTCAGCGCGGGCGCACTGCACCGCCTGACGATAAGTGCTGCCCTCATTGCAGATCTGTCTCAACGCCTTGGCCAAGGCATCGCTGGTCACTGTGTCCATTGGCTTGAAGAAGGCTTGACCCCACCCACGCTCTTGCACCTTGCGGGCATTCGCTGGCTGATCCACGGCTTGGGGGATCGCCACCAGCGGAACGCCGGCCATCAGGCTCTCCTGGAGGCTGTTGAAGCCGACGTGCGAGATGAACACCGAAGTGTAGTTGTTCAGCATCTCCACCTGCGGCACGAAGCCGCGGATCAGCACGTTGGAAGGCACCTGGTCGAAGATCTCCTGCTCACTGCTGCCCAAAAAATCGAGCGCATCAGGCTGCTTGCCCACGGAGAGAAGGCAGAAGTAATCATCGCCCAACTCCTCCAAGGCACCAAGGAGGGCCTTCCACACGTGCTGGCAGAAGGCCTTGCCAGTGGTCCCAATGGGGAGGTTGTAGCCGCTAACGCGTCCGAGGTCGATGCTCCACCGATCTGACAGCGCCATTGTGCCGAGGGCGGCGTAGATGATCTTCCGGCCCTTGGCCAGCTCCTCCGAGAGCTCCAGCACAGGCAAGGCATGGCCGAAGCTCTTGACACGTGGGATGAAGCTGTCGGACCGGGCTGTGATTACATGCGGCGCGGTGCTGCTAACCAGGCAGCCGACGGGGGTGAAGCTGAACTCGCTGCGCAGCTCATCGGCCCACTGATGCTGTCCTGGCGCCGGCAGCTCGGCCACAAGGTCTTCGCATGTAGTGACGAAGTTCGTCTTCGCGTAGAACTGCCGCCGGGTCAGGAAGTGGCAAGACAGGTCCACGCCAAATTTGTCCTGGATGGCCTTGGCGTAGGGCTCGCGGATGCTTGCGGCATAGGCGAGCCGGCCCTCTGCCTCCAGCGCGCACATCAGGTCGGAGAGACTTCCCATGCCAGGATAGGTGACCAAGGATGCACATGGAACCCCGAGCTTGCCGGCAGTGACGAGCCCAAGGGGCACGAAGGGGTCGTAGAGGATCACGCTGACGCCCAACTCGCGGCAACGGGCTACCACATGCTCGCCACAGCGGAGGACTGTGGCCAGGGGCCAGACAGCTTTCTCCCACAAGGCGCGATCCTCCTCAAGGATCTCCTGCACAGGATGGTACATCGGCTCGTCAATGCCACATTTCTCCATGACAAAGTCCGCTGGATCATCTGGAAGGTAGCCTTCCGGGACTGCCCCAGACTCGACGGCGGCAGCACGGATGGATGAAACCGGAGGCAGGAAGTAATGCACCTTGCAGCTGCGTTTCCGGAGCTCCTGGACCAATGCGAAGGTCGGATTCACGTGCCCGATCATCGCCACATTGAAGATGGCCACCACAGGCCCCGCCTCAGTGATGGGCTGGCTCATGGGCTGGTTCATAGGCGCCATGGTGGAAGGCGAGCTGAAAAACCAGATCAGAGGTGCACAGCCTGGGCGTTTGCAAGAGAGTAGCTTCTTGAGCCGCAGCCATTTTTCGGGTTTGGAGCACGATCCAAAACCCAAGGATCACCTGCTGAACGCCTCGGACTGTCGGACAGCGGCAAGCGCTGGAGGCGCTTGTTGTTGGGGTCTGCACTACGGGGCCTATTTCAATGAAATGACTAGTTTCAAAACGCACGCTACACTTATGAAAAGAGACTACAAGGGAAGTATTGACAACCTTCAGTCCATGATGCGATCGTGCACACCTTCGTTTCTTGAAGGGGTATGACAATGCAGAGGGGCACCATGGTGGAAAGAGTGGGACACGAAAAGCATGCCAACCACTTGGCCAGTCATCACACTAAGCACAAACATAAACCTTGCGAGCTGCCAGGCCACAAACACTGACAACATGCGGAGGTATCGGACGAGACCCCTTCAAGCAGACCACGTCCCACTCCAACAGGTTGAGGGCTTCGAGCTGCGATGTTATCTTAGATCGGTTTCTCAAGCCCACAAAGGCCTCCTGAGGAGGCATCATCGGCGGGGCCTCTTCCTGCTGAAATGCAGCATGAGCTACCGCTTCGAGATTCACGGGTAGTGCTAAGTGCCTAAGAGGTGAGAGAACTCAGTTGGCTGCAGTTGCCCTATGTTATGAACGTCTCAATTACAGTCAACCCACGCACCACGTCAAAGCGTGCAGCCTCCCTGATACTCGCCCTCACCTCCTCCATTCTGTCTGAGACTAGAGTTCATGTAGTAGGGACTCCGCTACTTCATACCTCACAGGCCATTATGTGTCTGTGTGTCTGCGTCTTTGCGTGTGAGTGCGATGTGCTGGTGCATACGCTTCTTGCGTGCGCGAAGCAGGAGGTATAGGAGCCGAGTGCGGGGCTGCAGGCCTACCTGAAACAATCCATCACATCTAGAACCCTTGTCTTCGAACCACCCAAAGTCAATTCCAGTTTAGGTACCATCAGCCCACTCAGACGCCTTGGGCTCATGGACGATGACGTTGTCGGGCAGCTGCATCTTTGGGCCCATCTTGCCCTCTGGGTCATGGGACATCATGATCTTCACCTCTCAAGATTTGTTGAAGCGTGCAAGGTTTGGGGTTCTTTTTTCCACCCGACTAGCCAGCAGCAATGCGGGGTCATCATTACGTGGGTTTAGGGTGTATGGTTTAGGACGTCGGGTCCTTAAGGTTTTTCAGGGCTGCCCGCATCAAAGCTGCGGCCGGGGGGGTTACGGATGACCCAAAATCGGAAGTATGTACCCCGGGAACCATGCAAACCTAGAAACCCAGCTTGATATCATGGTTCCTGCATGTGTCTTGGTGCGCAACGCTTTGTGCTGTCGCCACAAATGAGGTTCAACCGGAAGAGCCACCCTTTCTTGTTTTCAACGGCATGGGACATGCAGAGGGAGCCCCAGCTCGACCGTGCTCCACGTGCAGCTGGGGTTTCGCGCGTGGCTTTGTCGAGTCATCGCCTGACTTCGCGACAACACCGCCCCGTTTCTCGAGAAGTGTTGCGAAATTCCCGTCGTCCAGCGCACCCGCAAGGCTGACCATCATCCCACATATGAAATCCCATGCGCTCGCGAAAATCTCAACGATTAGCAGAGGAGCACCCACTACCTCCGCAAGCAGGCGTGACCACGATGGGTCAAGTAGGCCCCAATTGTGTCGGAAGCGCGGCTCTTGGGGCTTACGGCAGTTTTTGCCCACAACCCCCCCCCCCCCGCCCCCCCCAAAGAATCCTAAACCCGATCCCATCAAGACCCCCCCAAGGCTCTTCCCCACACCTTGATCCCGATGGTGCCCTGGCGCATCTGCACGTGCCGAACGGCCTCTGAGATGTAGTGCCTGGCCGCAAGGTCTTCTTCCAAATGCAGCTGTATGATGTGAGGTTGGGATGCTCCACCTTATACTAACAGTCCTTAATAGGGATTAGTATAGTACTCCCTACTATAATCCCAATTAAGGACTGTGAGTATAGGGGGAACATCCCACATGATAGCATGCATATGTGCTGACAGGCATCCTAGCCCAGAACTACGGGCATTCGAACCCTCCACCGCAGTGGGACTCATCTAGCCCTCTGCAACCGACAGCCAGTGCGGGGACCCCAGGGTTTAGGGTTTAGGGTATGACCCTAAACCCAGGGTTAAAAGCTCTCAGGGTCTAGGGTTGTTTTGGGTTCAGGGCTCAGGTGGTAAACCCAGCCCTGGATCCCTCGACTCTAGACCCCAAACCCTAAACCCAAACCCCCCATTCCCGAACCCTAAACCCTAAACTTTAAACCCAGGAGGCCCCAAAGATCCTGAAGAAATCTCAAACAGCTTAGTCCCGAAGACTTCCTAAGGCACTAGTCACTACGGGCTGATGGCTGACCATCATATATTCGGATGTACACCTATGCGTGTGTGGGGGGAACACCGAAAGCCTTACACCTCGAGCCCTGAAAAGCCCTCAAACCCTCAAAAAGCCCGAAAACCCCGGTCCTCGGCCCCGCAACCAGAAGAAACCATTTTTTGCCTGTAACCCTATAACCCTAAACCCTGGGGTTCTCGATTTTTGTGCAGGTGCTGAAGAATGGACTCATAGACTCCCCCCCCCAAAGTGGCGGGAAAACCTCTTGGGCTCGCCCGTGGAGATGAGGTAGCCCTGCCTGGCGATGAGGCTCGTAGGGCTGGGTTTAGGGTTTAGGGTTTAGGGTTCAGGGTTCAGGGTTTAGGGCGTTTAGGGTTTAGGGTTTAGGGCTAGGGTTGTTTGCCACAGGGTTTAGGGTTTAGGGCTTTGTGATGACTTCGGGGGCACTGGGGGGTTGAAGGGTGGTTCAAAGTAGGGGTTAAATGCATGATTCATTGAAAATGCGATGGCAATTGCTTTGATATTCTGCTGCCTTCGGGCGTGCGCCCTTCAGCATATACAATTATCCATATATATGTGTGTGTCACATGTGCTTTTAGTTGCAGAATGTTGTTGAGGAATGTTTTCGATTTCTAATGTATCTGGGCCGATTACGATGTGCCCATAGGTTGCCTTTTACGATGTGCCCATAGGTTGCCTTTTTCACGGTGCCGCCCGGCCTGAACTTCATCGCCTTGGCTCTCTGCGCACGGAGCTTTCCACTGATGATAACCTCAACGCCCTTGGCGCCGTTCTCCATGATGAACCTGCTCACGGCTAAACTGGTGCTCATACCAAAACACCCGAAAGCCAAGTCACTCAATCACCTAGAGGCGCGGCCGACGGTGCACTATTTGTTGGGTTTGCTAGATAGGCTCCGAAGTCCGGGATGAACAGCATTTCACGAAAGATGGCTAAGGTGGCCACAAGCTGTCGTGATGTCCAAGCTAGTTCCCTCAAAAAAGGCAAAAGCGAGAGTCAGATACCAACTATGGCGATGTGAGTTGACGTGTCCCAACCTTGACGTGCGAACACAGGATGCCCAGGAAAGTAGTATGATAAGCCACGAATAAGCCATCTTAAGGAATCTTAAGCTCTACTAATTGCTTTAGAGCCCCGAAAAACTAAAACATTCTTCGTTATTAGGGGTAGTAGAGGGATTATCATTTTGTTCTTCTTTTGGGGTTCTTAAGCAAATAGTAGTAAGCCCCCTCAAACCACGGTGATCCCCTGCTTTTCGGGCCTCAGCACACCATAGCATGCTCGGCGGACTGCTAAGCCGCCAATGAGCTTGAAGCCTCATAAAACACCCCTTTGTCAGAGTTTCGTATGAGGGCTGAGGCGGTTTAGGCGTTTTTCTTTGCCACCAAGCAGATGGGTTTGGGGTTCAGGGGGCCACGAAAGATACTTGTACACTCAGGGAACGAAGGAACGAAGGTGCCTTCTACCGCTCCTGGGGTCCTTGCGAGTTCCATAGAGGGCCTTTTCCGCAAAACAGAATGCGGCTTCGCATGCCTGAGAAGAAAACCCGACCCGATGGGCCTGATGAAGGCTGTTCATTAAATGCTCGAGGTCTCCATTTTTGAGGAGCTTTCATGGGCTTGGACTTGGGATGTTTTCGGGGCTTGTGGGTGTTGGAGCCGAACTTCCGGATGGCGACCACTGCAGGCAGCCCGTATCGCAGCCGCGGGGCGCAGGGACTCGCACTGCGCCATGGCGCAGCTGGCGCGGTTCCTGACAGAAGAGACTGCGGCAAGCAGGGTACCCGACGTGCAGCGTGGGACCACAGAAAACTATTTGGAGGGTTTTTTGCTAGACTGTGGGCAAAAGGGCCCCATAACTTAGGAGGGTTATACTAGGGTTCATGGGACCTTGCTTGGTGCTGGAAACCCTGCGCCAAGCGTCTCAACACGCTCCGCAAAAAGCTCCACGCTGTTCTCGGGGAACCCGAACCGCTTCTGAACCTGGCAAACGCCCAGAGTTCAGGATTCGGATTTAGGGTTCAGAAGTTCAGGGTCTTTTGTTCGCTCCCCCTAAACCCTTTTTTGCATCTGGACTCCTTGAACCTTAAACCCTAAAGCATCGCACAGTAAAGCTTGAAGCTTACCAGAGAGGAAACGAACGTATTCAGCCTACTTTGCGGGATGATGGGTGACCGGGTTTGCTCTTCAGAGGAAAGCCAGGAAAGTAGAAGCCAAAGCCTAGGCCATACACCGCTCTCCTCGAATCCTGCCACAGCCAATCTCACCATACACAGGCATCAGCTGCCACAACTCCCCAAATGCACATTCACGCTATACACCTTTCACATCTACCTGCACATCTCCATTGCTACAGATCGAATTTCGTGTTACACCACCGACAAATCAAACTTCACGCTTCATCACCTTTAGCGCCTTGGCCTTTACGGTTCCGGGCTTACGGCAGGGCGCTATAGGCTGCAGGAGACGGAAGACTAAAGCGTATAGCCGGCTTTAGCCCTGCACCCAGTTTACGTCCGGACCTCTACCCTGAACCCCCCAGACCCAACATGTAAAAAGACCCAGATTTACACTGTTCTACTATGGTGTTGTGATGTTTTTATATGTTTCGATTCTGCTCAAAGATCTGGATGCGGATCCGAGAGGCCAGGGCGGTGAGCTCGCGGATGCGGCGGCCTGCCCAGCGTGACCCGATAAGGCGCAATCTCAGGGCCCCAGAGGATCTTGGGGCCCCCCCGACCCTCTAGACTCCAGCTGGCAACAGTTTCTTTGCCACCAGGAACATGGCCCTGTAAACTCTCTGAAATATTATTCCTACATATGCTCCTCTCAACCCCAACAAGGGTAAGCACAAAACATCCCAAGGGCTAGGGCTGCCTTTCTCCCCGAGCACCTCACGGGTCCTCCGCACACAATGCGGGGGGGTTCGGGCTCATGCCAGAGTTGAGGGTTTAGGATGTATAGGGTTTAGGGCTTAGGGATGTTTAGGGTTTAGGGGGTTTAGGATGTAGGGGAGGGTTTCAAGAGTGCGTTTGGCAATGGGAGAGCGACAGACCGAGCAAAACAAGAAACGAAGAACTGTAAGAGGGATGGAGAGGGAGGGAGAGTTGATAAACTAGAGAGAGAGAGAGAGAGAGAGAGAGAGAGAGAGAACAAAAACCAGCCTAAAATGTTGAACCTCTTGATATCTCAAAGAAGAAAACCAAATGCTGGCTCGGTCCTCTCCGGCAACTTCCGCAGCACCAGGCAAAATAAGAAATCCTGTGATACAAGGTCTGTTTAAAGGGACCCGAATCTAAAGCAGCCCCTTCCAGACACCCTGCCATCTCCTCGTTGCGCGGATAATGATCTCGGTGCGGATGGGCGTGACACGAACCTGCGGGGTCAGGGATGGGAGCTTCGCCAGAAGCAAGGTGCAACACAGAGGCTTGCTTGATCCGCACGGGTATTTGGGGTAGCTTTTGCGATAGCGACATAGGGATACAGGGATCACCTCGGTACTTCTTGAGGCCCCTAGAACCGGCAATAGTAAGGGCTCACGGAGCTTGGCTCATAGGTTTAGGGTTCTGGGTCCCAAACAAGGCCCGCAAGGCCTGAAGTCCTGAACAAAATTCAAGAATCCAAGGCATCGCCCAAAGCTCCAGCTGAGCTCCTAAAGCATTCCTGGCAGCAAGGCTGCCAAGGTCAGCCAGGAAATGTGATGAAGAGGCACCATTCACCAACTACGAGCACACGTGGGTCGGTTGGTCCGGGTGGCGGTCCCTTTCCGGCGCCTCTCTGTTCTGGCATATACTTGTTATGTCTAGGACACCCCGCGGCAAAAAGTCCAACCGGGTCTACCCCAAACTCTAAACCAAGAATCACCCCAACATGCCCCGGATCCGACATCCCAAGGTCCCCAGCAAACAATCAACGCAAGAACCCGGAACCTTACACTCTGAAGGCCTCCACTCCGGCATAGCCATCCTCCCCTTAGGGTGGCTGGCACGCGTGCTGTCAGAGGGCTATCGTGTTTGCCCTTGAGCCAAGTTGAAGCCCCGCCAACCGGTTTCTTAGACCATGATGCTCATGCTGTGGCTCTCAGTATAAGCCGCAACGATACCGCGCGCTACAACGATAAGTCTGAGAGCGGACTTGACGATGACAATGACCATGGCTATGGCTGCTGATACTTTTGTTAGGGGCACAGGTACAGCCTAGTTCTGCCATAACCCCTGGACCAAGCTCCCAAACAACCACCAGGATGTGGGACTCCCCGGGCGTTTGTTGGGCCCTTTTCGGGGCAGCAAGAAGCCATGAAGCCCAAAAGTCCGGGCAAGATGCCCTGGCGGCCCTGGCGTCTACTTGCAAGACTTTGGTACACTCCCCGCAGAACCATCGTTCAGACTATGTCGGTACTCCCTTGGGCCTTGTATCTTGAAAGTACTAGTACAGAAGAGCAAGGGAGTCTAGTTGGCATCATGAACCCGCTCCAAACACCTCGGTGCGATGGGGCGGGAACGGGTGAACAAAGCCGAGTTCCGCAGAGTTGCAGCTACCCTCCCCGCCAAATAAGGGGGATCCTTGTAAGTCTCTCCTTCCTTCTAAAACCCGTAGTATCCCGCAGTTATAACCACCCATGTGCCCTCAAGCAGAGGTTTGCAGCTGTCCAAGTCACCTAGAGTGCGCGCCAGGAACTCGTTGAGCTCTGCATTGAAAACGCCATCGGCCACGAACTTCCTCTTCTTGGACACCTGCTGCAGGGTTTCGGGTTAAGGGCTGATTACGGCCGAGGCAGCATGAGGCCATGAAAGAGACTTCGCAGTGGAACGGAGCCAAAGAGTCTTTCAGAAGCCTGGGGGCTTCGCCTGCATGATCTGGTAGCAGTGTGCGAGCCGTGTAGAGGGTTCACGGCTTCTAGGGCTCAGGGGTCTGCTGGCTCGCTTGCTGCTCCCTGTCTCCACACGCACTTAGGACCTTCAGCTGACCTGACTCCCTGGACTTTGATTCACTGCGGATGCCTTGTGACTCCGAGAGCTGACTAGGCTGGGAATACGCTGGGGTAGCTTCGAGGGAATCTTGGCAGCCCGGTAACCATATCTAACAATACTAAGAATGACAGGGGTGCGCGTTTAAGGGTGGGGTACTTGTATAAGGGAACCTAGAACCCAAAAGAGCAAAAGGGCACCCCTGACCTACCAAGTGAAACGAGTAGGCTTAAACCCTCTGAAAAATATTCCTGAGTATGATCCTTTCAAAGCCAAAAGGTAAAGAACACAAAATACTAAGCGCCTGCCCAGTTCTTAACACTCAAGCAACCACTTGGGGGTGCAAGAATTAGTGTACCTTATGGGGGGAGGTCCTTATTATACGGGGAATCCTACTGTTTGGGGGTCTATATTTGGGGGGTCTTTATCTGGGGCCCCCCTTATTCTCGTAAAGTCCCACTTCTCTCGAGCCTGTGCCGAGCTCATGGCTGGTCTTGTCAGGGTGCGGGTGCTGGGCTCGAGAGCAAAAACCCTGCGGGTTTTCGTCCACGAACCGAGGGGCATGTCGCGCTACTTCAGGGCTTTTTCTTTTGTTACCTGCAACTTTCAAGAGTGTGACCTACAACCCTTGACACCCCAAACCAACCGAACTTAACCCGGGAGGGTGGCGACTGGCTGGGGATCTGCAAGGCTGACCCGATTTTCGGAGGATGCTACAAGGCTCAGCATCGGGGGACAATGCACAAGAAAAGATTTTGGGGTCCGATCCGGAGGCGGCATCCCAGCTTTCACCCACAAGCCCCGGGTGGGAAGAGCATGGGTTGAGACCCAAAACCCTTTTTGCCTCAACCCTAAACCCTATAAACCCTAATTAAGGGGGGGGGGGGGGGCGCAAGAACCCTGAAGCGCCCCCAACCGAGTGGCACGCCAAGAGTTGTGAGCGAAGGCTGCCTGCAAACTCCGGACCTCGAGGCGCGCGCAAGCCCAGGTCTTACAGCTGGCAACTTACTGTGGTTAAGGGGCGTGAGGGGCTTGAGGGGCTTTAAGTAGGCCCTCCAGCAGCGCATCGAGACAGGGGTCCGCACGACCCTGAATAACCCGAAGCCCCGAGCCTAAGCCCCCAAGCACCTGAATCCCAGGAGAAAACACCCAAAAAACGCAGGAGCAGCTCTGAGTCCCTGCGCTCAGCCACCGCTGTGCTGCCTCTCGCTGGCCTGGCCCCCAGACATCCCCTAAAGCATAAGGGGGGGCGGGGGTTTATATAGTAGGGAACCTACTGATGTTTTGCTGGGGGGTTTTTGGAGTGGAGTATGGGAGATTGGTGGAGACCAGCGCTGGGGGAAGTATTTGAGGGAATGCTGAGTGACTTCAACATTAGGAAACCATTCCCTCATACAGGAAAAGGAACTGCGTACCCGATGTAGCCTCCTTAAAAGAATCCTAGATTCTCTCGGAACCAGACGCAGCATTGGCAAGTTGTACTGGCGGAGCCTGTGCCCTTGCCGCCGTGCAGGAAAAGCTCAGAGCGCATGTAGCACCTCATCAAGAAGCTGGATCTCTTAGGGGTTTACGGTTCAGGGGGGGTTTAGGCCTCCCCATGGCTTACTGCACATCTCCTCCAGCACCCGTCTCGTCTCTTTGTGTCGTAAAGCATGGTAGTGCAGTCGCGTTCGCGGGCCTACCTACCCTCGAGCGACGGGATTCTCGGTGTGAGGCACCCGTCTACTTCCCTCCGCTTTATGAGGGGGGTGAGGGCGATCAGATTAAAAGGCGCAGATTGAGTCGGAAGGCTTTGCCCAGACTTCTGGCTAAGTGTCGTCCGCGTGAGGCGCGAAGCGGCGGTCTCGGCTAGTGGGTACTCACACAGTATGCCTGGGAGCTCATCGCTTTCTGAATTCTGAATCCTAACCCTGCAGACGTGCTGCAGACATCATGCTCGGCCGCTCGAACACCAGGGACCAAAACTTCTACGGGGGGGCGACGTCCTCAGCGAAAGAGGTGCTTGAAGAAGTTGAGAATGGAACCGAAGAAGCCCGGCGAGGCCTGCCAAAATGGTTACTGTTCGCCTAAGAGAAAGAAGGTCGTGTTCCTTCTTCCTCCTAGCAACCTATGCCTGAATCCAAAGAATGGGACCACACCCTACGTCCTCATCGTGTCAGGAGCCTGCGTAAAACCTGGGTCACTCCAACATGCAAGGCCTGAAATCCTCAACCCCGCACCCTTTCAACTTAGCCTCTCTGCCCAAGCAATGAATCTCGAAACCCCAAACCTCGGAGGTTCCCTGGGTACTTGGAATTATTGCTGGGGTTAGAAGAAGAGCAACTGCCGTCATGACTGGTTTCAAACTTGTTTTCCTGGCTTCTACACCATCCTATACCTATAACTATCCACGAACGAACCCGCCAGCAATCCCCTCAACTTTACAGCCTAGATCCTTTTTCAAGCTGATCCTAAATCCTAAACCCTTAACCCGGCCTGTAGATTGCTAGATCCTAAATCCTGAAAGTGGATTCCCGAGATCCGAAAATCTAGCATCCCTACACCCGACGCTGGGATATTCTGGGCACCTGGCCTCCATAGCGTTAGGGTCGACGCTGCGGGCACTTGCCTCGACGCCAGTGCCCACGCCGTCCTCGGTTGGGGGGGCATCTCCTCTTAAGTGTTCGGAGTTTGGGTGTAAAGGGAATAGGGTTCGGGTTCCAGGGTTCAGGGATGCGGCTGGTGGCGATTCATGGATATCATACTGTGTGAGCAGCTGAGTGAAAGAACCCCCCTGTAGACGGTCAACTTTGATTGTAATCACAAAACGAACTCTTACCACCTGATGGGTGCCACCCAAGCATCCAGAAGCGTCTTCACATCCTCGCAGAGATCATGCACCTGAGACTTCATGACCAAGGCGAAGAAGGGGGAGGGGGGCGAGCTGGAGAGTTGGGCAAGCATTCGGGGAGCCAGCTCCAAACCCGATACCCTAAGCCGCAGTAGACACAGAAATCCCCCATAACGCTGATCCGCAAGCCCCGTGCTTAGGCCAAAGCCCTTCGTGCCACTCCTACGAGCCGTAATCTTAAACCCGAGATCTACACGTCCCACCCTAAACTTGAAATTGCTGAATCGAGATCCTTCACTGACTCCCACCTTGGTCGTCAAGGTCTCCCCAACGTTGGCGATGTTGGCGCCCAGCGACTCCTGCCCAACTCTGGCGCCGTTGCCGGGGTTCAGAGCTGTAGGGGTGTAGATTGGGATGTTCCCCCTTATACTAACAGTCCATATATTCGGGGGTACCATAATCCCGATGAAGGACTGTTCGTCTAAGGGGTGACATCCCAAGGGGTATAGAGCCTTGGCCCCTGGAGGACTTAGATTTTAGGCAGGCAAAACTTTTTCGAAGCCCAGGGAAGCCTGAATCTCTGGCCATGCCACGACATGTCAGGAGGGATTCTGACATCATCAAGCGCTCCCTTTTAAATCTTTCTTGACCCGCCAATGACCAAAAATGACAAACACCTAAAACCCTGTCGGCTCCTTCTTGTCTTCTGGGAGCTTGCTCGTCACAGCCTGCACAAAAAACAGCCTGCACCAAAACACTGGCCCGATTAAGGTAGGGACTACAGCTAATCAATTCGTTGAACATGCATTTTGTTTCCAAGGCATTGGCCAATTCTTTGCTGCATCGAGGGCACTTGCAAATCCGTGATGCGGCCGCTTTGTGACATTAGATTGACACGTGATCAAAATAATCATTTCGATAGAAGGCCGACATACAGAATACTGCGTTTAATTACTGCAAACTATTGATTTCAAGTCTAATCGTTATCTGTACAATAACTGGCTTATGCTAGCCTATCTCAGCACTTAACTCCCCCTCTCGAAACTTTTAGCTTAGGGGGCAATGGCGGGATGCCTGAGGACTCTCGCCACTTTTCGGCCTACACCGAACAAGCCCTGAGCTGCCCCGCACCTGCACGAAGCTGTCGACGAAACCTTTGAAGGTCGTATCGAAGTCCGAGGTGAAGCTGCTACCCGTGGATCTCGCAGCATCCAGGTTCTCCTTCAACTTTGCCTGGGCATCGGGTTTGTGCGGGCCTTGTGGGATTTTGAGGATTGTCAAGTGCGTGTGACTGTTTTGCACGCGTTGAAACACCGTTGAGCGAAACACGAGGGCTCTTGCAAACTCGGTGCTGAAAAAACACAGGTGATCGCAGCACCAGAGGTGAAAAGGAAGAAACATGGCTTTAGCGTGCCACGCCCTTCTCTTCGCCGTCGCCTTTAGTGTGTCTCGGACCGTCCGGCTCTGGCCTTCACTGTAGTCGGGGGCGGCTGCGAGTTTTCTCCCCTCGACGAGCTTTGCGAGTCTCCAGAGTCGTCTGCGCAAGGACTTCAACCAAAACCTGAGGCCCACCTCTTTGAGCTTAAGTTCTTTGTGCTCTTGCGTTTCAGGTCCAGCGTCATCGGTGGGAAATTCGATGTGGTTTCCAGGAGCCGTCTCTTCATGTCTTCTCGCTACGAGATATGTGAAAAAGAGAGAGAGAGAGGGAGAGAGGGAGAGAGAGAGAGAGATTCTGCTCTCGTGTCAGTTGCTGAGCTGTGTCAGGCCAATGCCATCTTGGACAAGGCCCCCGGACTTGCGGCCTAGGAGATTTCCAACACAAAGCTACCCTTCTAGGCACTCCTGGCTGCTGGACAGCCCAAGGTGAAAAGTGATGACCCAACACAAAAAAAAAAACGTTGCTGGGGGCACTCATCGAGCTTGGGGGCGAGGTTGCGACTAAAACCCCGAAGCTAGGTGGTTAGGGCCTTTCCGGGTAAAGATCCGACGCCGTTTTGTCGATTTAGCAATCAGAAACACAATCAGCGCCACCGGAGCTTCCTACTCAGCCTTTTGCACAAATCATCATCAACCCCCCCCCAACCCCTTCCCCCCCCCCCCCCCCCAAAAAAAAAAAAAAAAAACAAAACGAATACAACGCAGGACCCTAAAGGCTTTTTTGCATCCAGGCTTGGGTGTGCGTGTCCTAAACCCTATAAACCCTAAAACCTACCCGGTTGTCCTAAACTTAGATCCTGGAAGCCCCGCACATGCCCTCGAACGCCAAGCGACCAGGGCTGGCGACAGTTTCTCCTCCGTGGCCTCAAGTTGTTCTTTCTGTCGCCGTCATTTCGGAGCAACATGTTTGTTAGGGGGTTTAGGGTTTATAGGGTCGAGGGTTTGGGTTTGGGGCGTTGGGTGTGTGGGATAGTGGGGAGAAGGGAGGGGGGGGGGGGGGGGGGGGGGCATCTCTCCGCCTAAACATAGGGGTAGTTATTGCAGTCCCTTTTGGGGGGGTCCGTATAATAAGGGTACCGTGTATAGGCTGCCTTAACAGGCACCCTAATGTAGAGAACGACCCATAGGCCGGCCCAGTCTTCGTGGAAGGGGTGAGCCTCCTTTTCGCTCCTAGCTCGGCAGACGGAGCCTCTGGAATCTTCGGAACTTTTGGAACTTTCGAAGAGCTTCCGAGGATTTCTCAAGAATTTTCAAAGGTTCTCATAGAGATCGAATCTGGGAAGGATTTCCTCAGGGTTGCTTTTTGTCGGTTTCGGATCTTTTCGCTGGACCCTGCAATCTTCCGGAAGCCCAACCCTAGGACTCATCAAGGATTTCTCGAGGATTTGTGCAGGATCTGCTGGGCCACGTCAAGGATGCTCGGAAGATCTTTCAAACAAAAACAGGGAGGAGGACTTTTGGAGGCTACGTTCGAGAACAGAATCGAAGGCATCGAAGGTATGCTGAAACAACGTTTACTCGACATGGGCCAGAAGTGCTTTGCGGAGGCACCCTAAACCCTCTCGCCGTCGATGAACTCGATGGGCCCCGCTTTCACTTGGAGACAATATGTTTATTTTGCCGCCCGCCACGCAGACCAGACACGCGGCAGGGCAACAATTTCAGGATGATAGACAATCCAGGCTTGTAGTTTTATAAGGTCGAGGTTTATACAGCTTAGCGTTCAAGCTTAGCGTTCAAAACCTCCGAACCCTAAAAGCCCCAAACCCTAGAGGCCCTAAGCCTGTCCGAATCGTAGATTGCCTCCTTCAGGTCGGTTATGGTTGCCGTCGCCTTCTCCTGCTTAGCTTCATGGGTCATGCGTTATAGGTACATGTAGCTATGGGCGTAAATGCTTACGCCATACAACGTGGAGAGAACTGCCAAGGGGTACTGTACGGTTTGGGGTTAGGGCACGAAAACGTCCTTGCGTGCAGCATGCCGTAAACCTGTCTGCGAGGAGCCTTCAAGCAGGGGCTCCAGGCGCAAGCAGACCCCTGAACACCCAACATGACCTCCAAATCCCCAGCCCTGAAGCCTGAAACAACCCCACAGCCCCTCCTGAGACCCAACCTCAACCTCAACCAGTGGTCTCGTTTGGGGTTGTAGGTTCCCTGTTGATCATCCACTTCCTGGGTAATTACAGTACAAAGCGCCCCCAGCCCCCAAAGGCTGGAGAGAATCATGCAAATGTCTGTGCTGCAGTTTTTCCATGGGCTGTTAAAAATCCCCTCCTCCAGGCTGGTCAAGTATGTGGCTGTTGACTTGGCCTCGGGTCTTGCGGGGGAGTTCGGTCTTTTGCTCGGGGGTTTGCAGGGCTTGTCTAAGTCTATAAGTGTTTCGGTGGTGGAGTGCAACCCCCTAAGAGCTTAAAATTAAAGCTATAACAGGGAGTGAGCCGAAGGCACGAACAACTCCCCTTCCACCCCAGGACTCTCACCACCAGACATCTCAAAGCACATTCGCCCACGCCACCCCAACATCCCCGCAACCACAACCCGCTTCGGGGCATGTTTGTTTCGCCAGCCTGAGAGGTTCATTGCATTGCCGGCATGGAGAAACTGCGTCAAAACCCTAAACCCTAAACCCCACACACCCTGCCGCGCGGCGCAGTCGGCCAGCTTCTCCGCCTCGTCGTGGAGCCCGATTGGCTTCAAGAGGGTCCTGGGGAGTAGATGCTTCGATCAGGGCTAAGGGCTCAGCGTTTGCAGTTGCTGACCTGAGTCGCAGCGCAGCTCGGGTGAGAGGAAGCTTATTCCAGGCTACAGCGAAGATTGTCCGCAGGTTAAAAATGCGGCGTGAAGCCGACGTGCTTGTGGCCCATTTGCCCGAGGGAGACGAGTGTGGCTAGAGTAGTTGTCGGGGCCAAGATGGGCAATCCATCAACTAAACTGACCAACTAGTGCTAGTTTCTTTTGAAGCTCAGGATAAAGAGGCACCTTTTATTTCACGACTTCGTGGGAAAAAGTCCACAACCCTACCCCGACGCGACAGCAGGTGAAACCCTGCAAGCCTTTTGTAAGGCCCCCTACGCGCTAAGCTTTTGACACGAAATAAGTTCGTAGTAAAACATGTAGGACCGACAATGTCTGCGGCAGGACTCTTGGCACCCTCAAAGGCGTTCGTCACCTCCAGGGTGTTCCTAAAACCGATAGGCTTGGCAGTTAGGGCTTAGGGTTGGAATCTTCCCCTCCTACTAACAGTCCTCAATAGGGTAGGGCTCATTCAGGGTTAAGCAGACCAGGGTGTTTCGGCCCTCGCACTCGCACGAGGCAGGCAAGGACTCGATCGGACCAGGGAGTTTAGGGTCTTGGGTTTCGACTCGAGCCTTTCGGAGCCGCCCCTTGCAGGCTGCGCCCTAAACACCCAACCAGGTAGCTTTGTGAAGCTTCAGGGCTTTGGCACTTCCAGTCTTAGGTGGCCCACCCTGAACTCGAAACTCAAAGCTCAAAGCTTTTCTTAGGAACCCGTGGAAGCTGTTACTGTTGCCTTCTATAGTTGCGTATCACTAACTATGGAAGATGGTTTCGTGGCCTCCACCATACCGCAGTTCCCTTGTCCCTAAAGCCCTAAACATCCCTAAGCCCGAAAACAAAGCCGAGGATTGAGCTCTGCCTAAACCCAGCGCCTGCTGGGAGATGGTCTTATAGAGAGGCACCAGCTCACCCACCGTCTCCTTCGCAAGCTTCTGGAGCCTGGGCAGGGTTGGGGTTGGGGGCCTTCGGTGGCTTTGGGGCCTGGCATTGTAAGAATAAAGCAGCGGAGGGCAACATGTGGTGATTTCCCTGATTGCTGAGCATGCCCTTGCTAGTAGAAAAGCACCGCCCAGCAACCGTGAATTCTAGTTGGTGCTTCTGGGGTAGATTGGGGCGCAGGGAGGGGTGCCCTCCAGAGTAATTTAGGAGCCCGGAACCCCTCAATGAGCCCCCACCTCGTGATGTTCTGGGCGACAGAGGCGTTCATGCTGGCTGCTGCCTGGAATGCCTCAGGGCTCCCCAAGGCTCGAAAACATTGACCATTGAAGCCTCAAAAGGCACTCCGGGGCCCCACAAGCCCTTCAATGAGGGAAAAAAAAAAAAAGAAGAAACACAGCTGCACAGCATCCCGCCACCAACCGAAAGCTCTCGGCTGCCCCAAGCCAGAAACCCAAACAAAGCATCCTGATCGAATGTCCTGTGTTCTTTCTGCAGCGCTATCTCTTATCTCTGAAGAGCGGCAATCCTGTGTTCTTTGGGGATTTCGAGCTTGGGTATGTCACGGTCTGTTTCACGCAATTGGATCATGAGCGCCAAGCTCAAAAGCCTCGGACCCACAGCTACCAATTAGGCCCTGATCCCTACACATCCCTAAACATCGAAAAGTCGAACCGGCCTCCACCGAGTCATTGCACCTTGCCCGGAGCACCAGCACTTCGTTGTCTGCCGCCTCCAACGCGTCGCCTGTGGACTCGGGCGTATGGTGCAAGGATTCGGGAAGTGTTCGGGAATGTGTTTCCGCGTCATGGCTTCGACACAGGTCTTTCTAGCAGGCCATGATTAATGCTTGCAAGCAGAACGTGCACATCTGCCACTCAAGCAAGGATACAATAGCAACGGAAGCACGTGACCTGAGGCTCGCGGCTCCTCAAGTAGAGCAGAAAAAAGGCTCATCGGTGGTTCATTGGTGATATCACTTTGCTGGTTGGGGCGCATGCAACCATACAACTATAACTACCCGGGAACCTTCAAGTTGGAGTTCACAACAATGCTGGCAGAGTTGCCAAGTTGGTTGGAGACCTTCTCGATGCCCTTATTTGCAAAGTCCGTGACCTGAAGCGGCTTCTGTGGTTTTCCCAATTTTGGACCCTGCCTCCTCGTGGCATATAGCTGCAAGTTCGTTGGGGGTCGGGGAACTGCAGCCTCCAAAAACCTCTCCCGGCAGGCGCCTGGTCCACAACATTGCCCAGAGCATCCTGGCTCGCCGCCCAAGCCCCACTATCGGGTTCTGCAACCTAGCAGTCCGTGACCCCTTCAACTTCAACATTCTTTCAAGGCCGGGGGCCAGGTTGAAACCCTCCAAAGGGATTTAAGGCTCCCATGTCTCCTTTAGAGCATCCAGGTCTGGGAAGTGCGCGTGCCCCTTCCTTGGGAGTCTGGGAGGGCTTCCGGGCATCAGGACTTCTTCGAGGCTAAGGCATTTGTGACTTGAGCTGGGGCGTCCAGATCGAGCGGCATTTTCGGGCTTAGGATTTGGGGACGTGGAGTGCCGAGTGCGGGCGAGCTCTGGGTGGTTCTACAGGTTCGCTCTCTCTCTCTCTCTCTCTCTCCCTGCCGGTTAGAACTCCTGATTTGCGATCCGGGGTTTACGTAGGGTTTGCGGGATAAGTACAGGATTTTCTGGATAACCCACTCAGCGACCGTCTACTCTACGGGTTCTGCGGCCGGCAGCCCGCCGCGCTGAAACGACACCACACGCAACCGCAACAACGACAGTCGAGGGTTTCCCAGGGGCCGATGTTCGAAGCAGTGTTACGTCGCCCTTGAACCCAAACCCCACACTGCGGGATCCCTGCAACCCCACCCCGCCGCACACAACGCTACGCGAAGACTTGAAACCCAAAGAAAAGCTTCAGTGCGTGCATCATTGCATCTGGCAAATGACGCACGTGCTGCACAAATTTGGAGAAGAATGTGTAGAGAGGACCCATTGCTAGACAGCGTCCGCAAGACCGCGTAAACGCGGCCCATCAGGCTTCAGGTTCACAACGAAGCGTCTGTGACCGATGACTGACTGGGTGTGCTGAGGGGTTGGTTGGGGACAGCTCATGGCTCCGAGGTGCCTGGGGATGGGGAGCTGACAGCTAGCAGTTCACCAGCCAAGGCACCCCTTCACATCCTGGGACTTCAGCTTCTCCTGTGGTCCAAACATCCCTTGCTTCAAGCTGGACGGGTTCCGGTAGGGAAAGAAGGTGCGAACTACACTGTCGCACAACCCGAGCTCTCCCCTAAAACCGTTCATGGCGCCCTTGACTTCAGTTTCAGCTTTGGGGGGCTGGGTTCTCCATTGCAGGACTTTTGGGCTTCTTCGGGGTCCATCTTCCAGAAAACTGGTCTTTGCACTTCAGGGACATCCCGAAGCCCACCCTCTGCCCCACTTGCAGTTGCGGGGTGCTTGCAAAGGACTTGGTAAGATGTCTCAGAACTCAGATAGCCCAGCTTTGCCATAGCATCAGACGACTCGTGTGAGAAGTCAAGACTCCAGCTGATCTTCAAAGTACGGACTCCCTGGGTAAAACCCCGAGCCCAGAAACAAGCAAAAGTCACCGGCGTTGTCCTGGAGGAGCGCCACATCATCTGCCTGGCATTCAGGCGTCTCCGCGCCCGCCACCGCGAGCAAGACCAGCGGAAGGAGCTTCCTCATGGTTTGGGGTTCATGTTTGCCACCCGCCTAGCTGGTTTAGGAGTGGTTTAGGGTATTCTGAGTCTTAGAATGTCTTAGGGCAGGCCTCGGATTGAAGGAGCTGATCTGGAGGTAGTGCTATGGGTGGCGGGTTCCGTTTTGTTGCAGAGCACAGATCTGAGCAGGAGTTTCAATTCGGGTGCTGTGCCGGATCTACTCATCTTGAAACTCGTACAACTTGGTTCAGCTCTTGCCAAAGGGCTCTCCAGAAGAGTCAGGAACGACGCAAAGACCAAGGTTTCAAAAAGGAGTGCTGTGGGAAATCCCTATAAGTCCTGGAAGGAAGCGCCTCAGGAACACGAGCCCCTCGGTGTCCCCGAGCCAAACGAGCCAAAGCCAAGGTGCAGGACCGACATCTTGCGGAATTCGAGCGGAGGCCCGAGAATGCCAGGAATGAGAATCGGGTTCAGTCGAGCTCCCCTGGGCTGAGAGGCCTTGAGAGCCTGAGCCTGGCAAATGTCGCGGAAAAGCCCGGAGCTCCCTAAACCCTACCCCTAAACCCTAAACCGTGTAAATCCTGAAGAGCTCGGCCCGATCAGGCCGAGGGCTTTTAAGCAAAAAAACAACCTCCAAACCCTAAAACCCTATCATCTCTCAAACCCCTATAATCTCTTAAGCCCTCTGTTGAGGGTTGAGAGTCCACGGCCCCGAATCGGCTCGGAGACTTCCTTCGCTTTGGCGGTGTAAGGTTTCTAAGGCTTGGGGATCTCAGGGCGTGCATCAAGTCAAGGAATCTATACAGGTTTGAGGTGGCACAGGGCTTGGAATTAAAGGTGTGAAAAGATATAAAATGAAGAAATGCATGCTTATATATGTATATGTACATATGGATATTTGTGTGTTTTAGCTTTCCAACTACCTTCTATGAACCCGTGGGCCTCAGGTTGCTTTTTACAAACGCAGCTACGGCAAGGCAACGGCCGGCCCTGTTAGCCGACGATGCCTCGTGGGGGTAGTTTCATGGTCCCTTCATTGGGGAACCCTTCTATACCCCAAAAAGCCCTAGGGCTCATACTTCAGAACCTTTAAAAATGGAGGCAGGGGGGCCCAGATTCAGAGACCATGCAACTACCCTTGCAATGGCTACAACACGGTCGGGCTCAGCGCTCTTAGGTGCGGGGGGCATCCTGGGATTCGGGGAGATCTGAGTCGAAGGAAGGAAGGTTAGGGTTGACTCGGCGCTGTCTCTGAATGGGCTTAAGGTTTTAGAGTTTATAGGGTTTTTCTCCTTCCTGCACATTTATAGGGTTTCGGCTCTCGCACTCGCACAAGGCAGGCAAGGACTCGGTCGGAAGGTTCTTTAGGGTTTAGAGTTTAGAGTTTAGGGTTGAGGGACTCTTTGCAACAAGGGTTGAGGGGCCATCCTCTCCTTTCAGCCCTTAGTCCTAACGCCTAACGGAAATCGGACGCTCAGTGGTGGAACATGTTCTTGAAGAAGTTCCCGATCGAGCCGAAAAAGCCCGGCGATACCTCGCCCCATGGCGTTTCCACCCTGAATCCTAGGACTTAGGGTTCGGGCTTACCTCCTGCTTGAAGTTTATTGGTTTCTTTTGTACCAGGTGGCTGCATACACGTTCCTAATTCAGGCATGTGTCACCCTACTTAACAACGCACCCATGCGCCTCCAAGAAGAACCCTCATTTGTCAGAGGCGAGAAAAGTTCAGGATTAAAAATGCCTTTCAGATCAACAGCTTCGCTGGGCCTGTGCCACCTCCTTGCGGATGCTCAGAGCGCTCTTCTCCGCACCAGAGCTCACATCATCCTGAGTCCACATTTGCGGGTAGAGCTTGTCCTTCAGGAATCCTTGAGTAAGGAAATTCAATAGGCCCTTGTGCTTAGCAATTCACACAGCTGACGAACCGGTGAAGTAGCCCCACGACTTAGAGAAATGCCAGCCCTACTCGTGTCCCTTCAAGCACCAGCGAAGGATGGCCTAACGCCACCAAGAGTTCATCCTTTCATGTTAATGCACGTCATCCCTGTGCTAGTTTTAGCCCTCATAGACCGATTTTTCCGTTCGGAGCCACCGATATGCGGGCCATGGAGGAAGCCTATTTTCCCCCAGTCCCAGCTGAAACTCAGTCTTCCCTGTGTCTTTACGCAACTCGAGCAAATACCTCGAAGATGCAAGGCCATGCTTACAGGGACCAGGCCCGAACATCATTGTATCTGTCCCAGCATCGACCATGCTCTTGAGGTCTTTGCACAAGGCATGCACCTGTGCAGATGCCACGAGGGTCGGAAACCTTAGAGGACCTCCACAGCTGAAGAACAGACGCCCAAGCTGGGCAAGTGTAAACGCCTAGAACTTCAGACTATTTTGGGCAATCTGCCTAAAATCCCCTTGACAACACAGTCAAGCAGATCTACTTTCTAGAGTTCAAGGCTCAGAACCCAAGAGCCGATCTTGGCAGGACCTATATCATATTATCGATTGAGACCACTAGGACATCCAAAAATGGTACATTGGTACATGCATGTACATACCACCCATGAACCTCCGAGCAAGCAACAGAATATGCATGTCCCCTGCCTTGTCTTGCATGGACTTGGCGGACGTCTTGATGTTGCTGCCCAGGGTCTCCTTTGTCAAGGAGCTTTATAAAGTTGCATGCTCACAGACTTGTACATGTCTTGGTCCAGGAGGTAGAGGAAGTGGAGGCGAGGACGTAATGGAGTCAGTAGAGGCAACAAAACTTGATGGTTTAGAATGTTTAGAAGGGGATGGACGAATATTTTTGGGATTTGAGAATATGTGTGCAGTTTAAGAGGTTTACGCGAAAGTAAGTACATGCCCGAAACTGCAAACTGCTCCCTGGTGTCATGCCATATGCTGCTAGATGATCCACACCAATTTCATGGGTTTACCATGCTGTGTAAGTGTCCATCTCCACATCATTCAGCTTTGAGAGCGTCTTCGTTGGCAGGCCACTCTCAAGCATACTCCCGGCCCCCGGCTCTCCGACATGCATACCCAGCGTGAACTAAAGCGGGTTTAGCAAACCTAAAACTTGGGGGTGGTCGGGTTCTTACATGCCTTTGAACCGAACCCCAACCCCCGCACCCCCGGAAGCCTGCTGGCCCGCGGGGAGCTTGCCCGTTACCGCCTGAATCATGGAAGGAAGCAGGGCGTCTTTTCTTTAGGAAAGGAGGAATGCAGCAGAACCCTGTGTAAAGGCTCTAGACCAGGCAGTTGGGAATAATTTGGCAACTCAGTTATTTATTCCGACCCCTATACTAGGGCTACGGGCCCAAAGTTGACGCTGGAGGGCCTGTGGCATCCGACAACTTCCGTGTTCAGTTTGCTTGCTTCCCTGCGCGTTCTCCACTGCTCTTGAAACTCCCGTTTAGGAACTCAAAAGTCCAGGTCTCCTGGTTTAAACGATACTCTGCTTAGCATTTGAAGCACTTTTTGCTCAATTTTCTGAGTTGTGGCCCCTTCGCTGGGTCGCTTCGCTGCATTTTGAATGTCCCTGACGGATCATCTTCAGAAACAGTCTACAGGTTTGGAATTCGAGGCTGGCTGTTCCGGCGTTGCTGATGAACGCTCCGCAGGCCTTGGCTCCTAAAGGCCTCTTCCGGTTGCGATTAGACTTGATTCGATTAGGGCTTGGGGATTTTAACCAATGGTTTGCTTCGGGTTCTCGGGGCGTTTAACGGCCTAGGCTTCAAAAAACAGAGCCATCCACCCTAAACCGTCTCAGGGGCCCAGCCGCCTTTTCAAAGAACTTCGAGCACCCAAGACCTTAAAGCTAAGATGCCTACCTCTCTTGCAAGAGGCCTCGGAGCAAAACCTGAAACCCTCCTGCGCGGAGAGTTCCTAAACCCAAACCCCGAAGCCCTACAGCCTAAACCCTTTTTAAGCACGGACTGAGGCTGCCGGCAACACCTGAAAGCAGGGCCTTCTTCAAACCCTAAACCCTAAACGCACCAGCAGATGCAATCACAAGGGCGGCCTTCACAAATGAGGAGACAAAGTCGTTGAAGGTGTCGTCGAACTTGCCCGTGAAGTCGGCCACCGCAGCCTTGGCATCACCCAGCTTGCCCGTCATCTTGTCCTCAGTCTGACTCGGTCTGGTCTGGTTGAGGGCATCTATGTAATTTGTAAGTAACACTTCAGGCATATGTCTTGAGATATATATATATATATATAGACATATACGGTGCGTGTGGATTCCAGGGGTGGGACCTTTAAGCTCAAGTCGCGCAGGAAGCTCCCCACGCACCATTGCAGCACTCGCATGTCGAAAAAGTTACGCAGGGACCTGGACCAGGAAGACCTCACCAGCGACCCTTTTGCAACAGGCTTCTTCAGGCTGCTAGGAGCCATAAGCACTCGGGCTTCCTAAACCCTAAACCACAACCCCTAAGCCCACCTATACCCTAAAGGAGGGGACTCCCAAGTTAGTGTGGACGCCCTCCACTTCCCAGAGGAGCCGGGCCGCTAGCGTCGGGTCCAGGTTCTCCTCAGTGGCCTCATCAGCCAAGGCTGAGGTGCACTGATCTGGGGCAAAGGGCGTTAGTATAGGAGAATAATTAGAATAGGGTTTTGGGGGGTTATTATCGTATCAGTATAGTCATAAAGGGATTATTAGGGCATTTCCGACCCCTATATTATCTATATTACACCCCACTTTCTGCTTGCCCTTGGAGGTTCATGGGTGGCTCTAGGTAGGGTTGCATAGGAAGCGCCATTCGAGTTGTGGTTGCCGCCAGGCCGCTTACAACCCTACTTAGAAGTACCTATGTGCCTTCAAGTGCTATCTGCCTTCAAGGACTATCCACGGCTTTAGCTGAGGGGGGAGGGGGGGAGGGAGGGGGGCAGCCTTCATCAACTTCGCACTTGGAGCTTGTTTGCTGCTCGCACTGGGGTGTTGAGGGCCCCAGAATACACCCCAAGTGTATCGATGATCATCCCAAGGTATTGGAGGAGCCTTAAGCTGTGAACTCTGCACACAAAGATCGATAGCAACCCTAAGGCCCTAAGGCCCTAAGGCCCTAAGGCCCGAAGGCCTAATCTTGGCGAGTTCAGCACGCCTCCTCCAAATCACCGATCGCAGCCTGCGCTTTCTCCTCATGCAGGAGTTTTGGGTTTCTTGAGAGTTGCTTAAGGAGTTGGCTTAGGGCCAGAACAGCTGCGAAGAGCTTCGGGACGTCTGCTGTAGATGTTGGGCATCCAAGTGCTTTGGGTTGAGCAAGACCCCGGGGCTCCTGAAACCAACGAACTTGACAACATGACACCGTCAGCTCTCTGTCCTTCAGCGTCGACAGGTGGCCGGTCACCGTGTCAGCCTCAGTCACAGGCCCTTGGAAACTTTGGTTTTGACGCACGGAACCTTTAAACTTTGAACTCACAGATAGTTTAACCCTAAACCCACAAATTGGTCCGGAGGCTGCCGTGTCCTAGTAAGCCGACCTCGCTTCGCCATATCCTGGTTGGACAAGGCTCAGCATGGGAGTGCCCCAAGCAGTGGAGAATGGCGGAAGCTGAAGGTCTTGCAATGAGCGATGCCCCCAGCTACTCGCCAGTGTGTGCCGAAGGATGCCCTGAGATACTGCTGCAACTTTGACGGGGCAACTTGAAGCCACCACCAAACCTTGTTTGTTCGGATCTGATGTCGTTCGATACCGCCAAGCTTGAGATAAGAGCATGGTTCAGCTGCACCTCGAACGCCGCAATGACATGTGCACCACTCTTGGTTCCTTGGAGCACGTCCTTTGCACAAGCCGCGCAGTTGTGCGGACTTGAGAGGCAGCTGCAGGAGATGCGGCTAGTGAGATAGGGCTTGGGGGGCCACAGCTTTGTCTGTTTGCTGTGGGTGGGGGGGGCTGGGCTGCTGTGATCCCTGAGCTCCATGTACCTGGTGCTCAGCAGCCATTGACATGCTGGGGCGAAGTCTAAGTATCTCTGCTCCGCTTGCTGTGATATCTCAACGCTGCCAGAAGCAGAAGTAGAAGAAGAAGAAGCAGAAGCAGACAACCCAAACTTCATCGGCATCTCTGAACCGGTGTAGATGTGCTAGAATGTCGCCTGTGGCTCAGGGCCTCGTTATCCCGGAGCCCCGCGCACGAGACCACCCAAACATCTGCTGCTGAGAAGCCGGCTACACCTAAACAAGACAACTCCTCGCCTGATCCAACCATTGGGGGCGAGGGGCACATTTGCTCAGCTTTTCGGCTTCATCATCCAGGCCGATGGGCTTCAGGAGGGTCCTGGGCTTAGGGATTTTCAGGGTTTTTGGGCTTTGGGTTTCGGGGGGCAGGGGAACAACCAGACGAAGGGAACCTCGACCTCGGCTTGATACTGTGCCTTTCAAGGTCCTGCGGGTAGGCCCGCTGCCCCTCCCCCCCCCCTACCCCCACAAACAAAGAGGTTAGAGTTCACCCCCGAAAAGCCTCTGCCACATCCCCTAAGCCTGCCGGTGACACAGGACCGATATCCGAAACCATCAACTCCGGCAGGGTGCTTTGCCGCTTCGAAGCCACTGGACACCTCCACGTGAAGAGTCTGCTTCATGGCAACATGCACATGGACATCAACCTTGAAGCAAACCTACAAACCCTGAACCCCCATCAAAGAAGTGTCCGACATGTGAGGGGTGATAGAGAGGATGGGCCCTTTTGGAGCCACCCAGATCAACCCAACCCTCCCAACCTAACACCACCACAGAAAACAGAACAGCGGGAACCTATCTTAAGTGGAAATCTCTGCCCGTACTACTTCAGCCTTTTCATCCTGAAGCCCTCTGTCCAACACCTGTTGCACCTGGACGTGCTGAGTCCAGCTCCAACTGCCCTGAGGTCGAGACTACGGTAACCTTTTTTTGCAATCGGACTTCTAAACAGGTGAAGAAGCCCCCTCATATTGCAAGCATACCTCCGTGGCGGTGGCCCTTTCAGGTTTTGCTTTTGGATGGAGACGCCTGGACGCCCCTGGATGAAGAAGGTCCCTCTGATCGCCCCTCCAAGCCCTTCTAGCATCCAGGCCCCTCCATTCATAGGTACAAAGCTTAGGAACCGAGACCCTTGGTTTCTCTACCCGAAGTAACCCCTGCCTGTGAGGAGGTGCTGTCGTACAGGGGGCCCATCTGGCCCACGGTGGAGCCCACGAGCGTCTTCAGCCTCGACATTCGGATCTTCTGTTCCCCGTTGCCACCCGGTTATAGCTGACCTCTCTCTCGGACGCACTTTAGGGCTTCTTCTGGATTTATAGTTGAGGGTTCGGGTCTTTTTTTGGCACGGCTGGACGGACCACTCCGCATGGATTCTTGGTTCGGGTCTCGGGGGAAGGCGTTGAGGGTTGAAGTGAGCTGTAGCACACCCTATCTCCCTCTCCGTCTCTCACCCTTTTGGTTTAGAGCACAGAGTATGCGCTGTCTTCCGCTTGTGAGTACAGTTTTTAGGGTCTGATTCACATGAGGCCCTCTAAATCGACGTGTGACATGTGGGCTCTAGGGTGGGGCTTAAAGTTTGGGCTTCGCGACCTCGTGATGTTCTCGCCGACCGTGGCGTTGATATCCGCAGCATCGTCGAAGGCCTCCGGCAAGCCGAACAGAAAGCTTCCCCGCTTGTTCTTGTTTTGGGAGTGGGTCATGGAGTTTAGAGCAGGGCAGCCACTCTACACGGTGTGCGGGCGGCGTTCTGCACAAGCAACTTGCTTGCTTCCCTATTTGTTGTCAAGAAGAAGCCAACACACGCGATGGACGCTCCAAGAACCCCAAGACAAAGCTAAGAGCGGCCCCTCAAACGCCCACAGCAGAGAACCAGTTCAACAAACACACTGCTTGCACACGTGACCAAGAAATAGTTCGCAGCATCCACCACGAATCCCGAATGTCACAACATCGAACTGGCGAGTGGGCCGGGTTAACTTTTCAAGGGGCCTACAAAGCAACCCCGAAGATCAAGGGTGCGGGCGCGAGCTGCTTGATTCCAAGAGTACTATCTTTCGAGAACCGATGCTTTAAGCTTAGAGTTCTGCGTTCCAGCATGCAAACCCCAAACCCTGAAAGATGTCGGGCAGGTTCAACTGTGGCCTTCAGGGATTCGTTGCATTTCGTTGCCAGCGCCGTCACCTCCTTGTCTGCACTCTCAAGGACGGTACCTCGTCTCGGGGTTTGCAGGGCGTGGTCTTGCGGGTTCGCATCACGGGTTTAGGTTCACAGGGGGAAGGGTTGTTTTTTCTACCCACCCACCTGACAAACCGAGGCAGCTGGGAGGCCCGCAAATTTGTGGTTTAGGGGCCTGAAGTGCTTTCTTGCTATCTGAGGGGTGCTCCTGGGTTCTGCGCTTCAGGGCCTGGCTGCGTGATTGCTCAGGACATTGTAGCACCCTTTTAAGAACCAACGTGCAACATGACTGTCTTAGATTCCGATTCCAAAGAGTATGCGGGTGAAGTTGGGAAGTTGGGGGCGCGACCGCCTCTTGCGGCGCCAAGAGGCCCAGTTTGCCTGCGACTTCCTCCACGCCCTTGTTGGCAAACTCGCTGACCTCCGCACTCTCACGGCTGTAGAGTCTCACTGAACACACTGAGCCCAGATCCCAAAACCCTGAACCTCTACGAGGGCTCCCTACACCCCCCAGTTGCCTGACCATTGGGTTCGTAAGAGGCCTCGTCTACCTAAGATAGAAGGCCCTCTCTTGGCGGCTCAGAGTTCAGCTGAGGTCAAACAGAAGCACTTGCCGGGAAGGCGATCAGCACCCCTTCAATTCTCGCTAGCATCCTCGTGGCAGCAACCAAAACCCCCCAAGATGCATGGCAGGCTTGGTTCCCCTCTCGGCTTGAATGACTGCGGACCCCGGGTTTGAGGTCCATCCGAGCCTTGTCCATGACGTTTCCAAAAGCATCCTTCAGTGACGAAAGATCCGGTATCTTGGCGCTGTCTTGGCTCTGCCTGATGTGCGTCATGAAAGCAGGCATGCGGCAATCTTGCTTCTTTTGCCCCTGGGTGTGCATACGGGGATGGGGAAAGAATCTTAGCTGAAGATGTAATTGCTTTGCTGGGCATTCTTTGCCAAGGAGCAAGAAGCAGGACCTCACACTGCCCATACTGATCTCCTACACTTTCTAAACCCCAAACCCGTTTTCTAAGCCCTAAACCTTGGAGTTTCGGTCTAGCCTTCGGGGGCCACTTAGGAAAGTACCAATACCAGCTGCCAACCAGATGCACACTCTCTCCCAGGGAGACGTGGGAAAGCGTCTTCTCCTGTCTGCCAAACCACCTAAGGCCTAGTTCTCAAGCCTCAAACCCTACACGGACATGTGCATCGATGCATACTTCAACGGGGCCCTTGAAAGCATGAACCTGCCTTGCCGTTTAACGAGTGTAGCATATATAATATATACTACATCCCCGATGTGGCACCTGAGGCTCCCCTATACTCCCACAAAAAGCTCCACCTAAGATATGCGGTTTAGCGTGAAGGGCGATTGCTGACCCTTCATTCATCTTGGGCGGGACTGGGGAGGGTGGGGGATCCTTCCGACCGCCTGCAGAACCAGGCAGATACCGGAAGGGGCTGGGCTCAGGGATTGAGGATTGAGGCTTGAGGGTTCCATAGACTACAAGCCCTAGACCTGCGTACTAAGTAGCCTTCAAGAGGGCAGGGTCCTGGAGCAGCGCCACGTCATCTTGCTGGCATTCGGAGGCTGCCCGGGCCTCGCCGAACGGCCCGACTCCCAATCGAGGCGTGGGTTGGAGGGTTTTTTGAGATCTGCAGTAGGACATGGGAGGGTGGAGTTGGCATTTAACTGACAAAGGTTCAGAAAGCTTGCGGTTCCGATCTGCTGGAGCTTCATTGTGGCTTTTGCCAGGTTTTTCACACCTTCCAGGGGTGAGACCCATTTGATGCCTCTTTGGGTTCTTTAGCTAGGTTGGCCCGGTAAACTGTCTGAAAGAATATTTCATCCTGTTTTTTCTTCACAGCTAGAGTGCGACAGAATCCACGCAAGAGCCTCATCGATACACCTTTGTTGAGCGCATGGCCTTGGTTGGTGGATCTTGGCTTTTTCTCGGCTTGATTTTCTCGCTGGACCCTTTTCAGACTGCGTGCCTGGGTCTGCCCCCCTTTTCGCTCATGCCATGCATGTGAGGCACCTGGGCCACGAACGTCACGGTCAGCGATAGCAGCTTCCTTATCAGGCACCGGCATCGTGATTGAAACAGGCTTATGATAACTCAAACCCTAACCTAAACCCTAAGGCCCCAATACGTGGATGAGTCGCCTAAACCCTGAACATTCGAAACCCCTAAGCTGTGGATGTGTCGCCTAAACCCTAAACCCTTGAGATACCCTTGAGATACCCTTGCGGAGCTGAGAAAAAGGGTCCACCAATGCACAGGCGAGCGTCAAGACCGACATCGGTGCCTAGAATGGCCCGGTTGCCGCGGAACGATGCCAGGAATTCGGGAGGGTTCAGTGGAACAGCTCTAAGAGCCCTGACTCCGGAGGGCTTGAGCTTTGCACAGCGGCAGGGCAGCGGAAGATGGAGGGTGCTGGAGGGTTGAGGCTTTGGGCCTGTGCTAGGGGAAATAATGGCCAAATATGGCCAAATAGAGGGTGATGTTACCCAGAGAGGTTACAAGGTTAAGGCTTAACTTTTACCAAAGAAAGGCCTAAGGGCCTTGACTCAAGTCAGGCCAAAGAACTGCAGGAGGATGACGGATGACGATGGATAATGGACAAGAGATCAATACCTACGTTCGCCACCTTCGCACAATCATCACAAACAAAATCCAGTGGCAAAGGAGAGCTCACACTGAGAGTTTTGAATTGCCGAGAGGGGGCGGTGTTGGGCGATGGCGAGTCTCTAGTCCATGCTGCACTAACACAGGGACAGAGCCCAAGGAAACATGAAACATCCTGGGCTACCGACAGGAGGTAGGCAGTTTGGCTGGCGCCGATGGCCAAGTAGCCACCTGCCTGTCTCGTACTGCCAAGCTTCGCATGGCTTGGATGCTTGAGGACCAGGGCTTGACTTTGGAGGATAGACCAGGCATCGTCACTACGTGAAACGACGTACGTATGGCGTGTCGGGGTTCCTGTGACCTACAGCTTGCATGGTGTTCGGGCTTGCGGGCTGTTCAGAGAAGCCTCAGTAGGTTACCCAGGGGTTATGGTTTGAAACCTGCGTTTCTCAGGGTTCATGAAGGATACAACTTGCAAGATGGTTCATGGGCTCACTCGGAAGGCTTGACTTGGTGCATCTACGGCGTAGTTGAATCTAGTTACTGCCAGAGGGGACCACAATTTCCTGCGGTTATCTCGGTTTGCTGCAGTCGCAGTGAACTTCCAATGGACCCTGAGCGCGTCGTAGCCAGTCTCTGGCTTCTGTACTCCCGTCGGCCCGTGTAGGATAACCCACCAGGTTCCTTGTCTCAAAATGAAAGACCTGTAGAGCTGGCAAAAAGGGTTGGGCTTGCTACCTGCGGGTTTGGCAGATTCTTTCAAGCTGGATTGAGCGGTGTGGATGGGTCTTTGAAACGGATCGAGTGGAGCGAGGGCCGTCTAGCAAGCAGGCTATTGGCTGCTTGGAAGATCAGGACATCACACGAAGTTCCGCCCACCACCACGTCACTTGGCCCCATCGAGCTGCAGGAGCTGCTGGAAGTCACCAAATGTGAGCAAACCGTCGTGATCACGATCCGCCTCCTGGAACAGCGCCTGGGCCTCCTCCTCCTCAGTTTCTCCACTGAAACGTCGCAGCGCTTGAATGAAGGTGGCCTTGCCAATCCTGGCTCCGTGGACGTCTGCCGACTCCTTGGGGAGTGCCTCCCAAATCCTTTGTAGCTCCTCCTCGCTCAACTTGACTCTTCGCTCCACATATCCAAAATAGTTGGCTTTGTCAATCTTGGGCACAGTGCTCCAGTCAAAAGGTGGCATCGGCACCGGGCTAGCCCGGGGCGGCACCTCCCGTCGCCACGCCCGCAGGCGGCGCTGGAGCACCGCATCATCGCGCAAAGCACACGCTTCTTCGAGGTAGCGCACGGCCATGTCCATCCAATGGTTGCGCATGTCCCCGAGCTCAGCGTCCTTGGCATCTTGCACGCTCAAGGCTCTGCAGGCCTCGGCAGCCAGGCACAGTGCCCGCGGTCGCTCAAAGCCGAGGCGCAAGGCCACCATGCAGTCGTCCAAGGCATCCTTGTATTGCCATTTGCGATGGAGCACCTCGGCCCGTTTTAGCAAGACTGCGCAGCGCAGCGGGGCAACACCCGTGTCCTCAGTGGGCAGCAAGCCTATCGCATCCGAGAAGAGCCTGTCTGCGTTGAAGATGTCACCTGACTCCTGGCACTCGTCGCCCTGCTTCAGGAACATGCCCGCCATAGTCACCGCAGCAAAGCGACGTGCGGTCGTCAGCTCCTCATGCAAGCCGGGGAGAGCAGGCGCTGTCTCCTGGCTCGGAGTGATGAGATTTAGCGCAGCGGCCCAGCAAGCATCTGCCTCCTGCCAGTCTCCACGTTCGGCTGCCGCATCGCCGGAAGCGCGCAGACCACAAACCTTGGCTTCTGCTGCCGCCCCTTGCAGCGCCTCCAACTCCACTCGCAAGGCTTCGGAGGCCTTGGCCTGTATCAGCACGCGATTGGCAAAGGAAAGGAGCTCCTCCATCTGGCTCCCGGCTACAAGCGACTCTTCACCAAGCAGCCCCGTGACCTGGTCCATGGCACGAGCTGCCAAGCCCTGCAAGGCCTCCCTCAGCTCCGTGGTTGCCGCTTCAAGTTCGCCTCGAGAGTCCTCCGAAGAGTCCTCCGAAGAGTCTTCCAAAGAGTCTTCCAGGGGCTCCAGGAGCCGCAGCGCTGCCGAATAGCTTGCTGCCGCCGACTCGTAGCTGTCGTGGCCGGGTGCCATCGCCGGCCCGTGGACCTCGTCCCCCTGTCGTTTCAGCTCCGCGGCTTTGCCAAGGAGAAACTGAAGTTGTGGGTGCCGAGCCTCCTTCTCCTCCGAGCTTGAAGGCACCACGGTTTCAGCAGAAGTCTGCTGCAATGACTCAATTGACATGCTAGGCGCGGGCTCCTTACCCCAGGTCGGAACTGCACGCCATGCTCCGGGCATCTCAGGCGGCGTGGTGGCCAGGGACTCGCTGACATAGAGCGGATGCCCGGCAAGGCCCAGGATCCAGCCTCCCCAGTCGCCGTGGCTCTCGCGGCTCACAAGGAAGCCCTGGCTGTTCTTGTAAGCTACACAGCTTGGATACTCCGCAGCGCTTGCCAAATGATAAGTCCCATTGGCGCGGTCCCAGCCAGCGCCCTGCACGACCAGAACACTGCATGGAGGGCAGGACACGGCGCACGAAGCAGCATGCGCTGACATGTGGCGCGGGTTTGGGTCCCAGCTCCATCTACTCACTCTCTCTTCCCTTTTTTTCTTCTTGTGTTTTACTATCATGGTTTTCATTGCTAATTATTCTTGCTATGACTTGTTATTCTTACTATTATGATTAGTGTTCTTTATTTCTTGTTTTAATTACTCATTATTTAGTATTTCTATATTTTTAATATTAATATTATTGTTTGTATTTTTAGTATTGCGATTATTACTATTGTTATTATTCTTGTTATTACTATTACTATGATTATTAATCCTATTATTATTATTATGATTGTTATTTGTTGTTGTTAGTTTCATTCTTATTTATTATTATTACTATTATGATTATGATTCTGCGCCATGTGTTGCTACAATGAGCTGTTGCTACAGAACATGGGGTGAACTGCCTGCTGGTAGACAAAAAACACCACTTGCTTCGGCTTCACTAGCTTCCCAACATGGCCCGGAAGCTGCCAAAAGCCGCTCCCTCTCTCTCTCTCTCTCTCTCTCCACACGCTAGGCCCCCCAGAGGGGAGCCGCCCGACTCCCTCTCTCTCTCTCTCTCTCTCTCCCTCCCCGACTGCTCCACGAAAATGCAGCCACAAAAACACACTGAAATATGACAAATCCGACATCACAGATTTTCAGAAGACTCTCAGGGCCCTAGAGATTGCCAGCGCCCAGCAATCCTAAGCTTGGGGCTTTCGGAAGTGAGGCATAGCCGCAGGTTCAGGGTCAAGCCTACCCAAAACCTCCCCTGTGATTCCACGGTCTCCAAAAGCCTAATCCCTAACAAAGGGGGTCCCCAAAGGCCCTGAGCCCCGGGCATCTCCGGCCAAGGGCACAAAGGAAGGGTCTGCAGGGATCGCGGAGTACCGCTGCCAACTGGGCAGGTCTGGACGAGCTGAAGGCGTGTGCTGCTTTAGTTTTGGGTCTGCATTTTTTGTTTCTTTAAGGTGTGGAAGGGGCTCCGAGAGTCTCGGGCTTTAGGGAGAGGACATGGAGTCTGCTCTTCAGAGACTCGCCGGAAGACCCTCACTGCCTCTGGTCAAAAACTCCGACTCTTGCGCATGGCGCTTGGATCAATGCAGGCATACTAGACTGCACAAAGGGTCAGCTTTCGCTACACCCTCAGGTACCAAATCAGGCTCGGATGCCGCCTCTTGGCATCTGGCACCGTGCCGCGGCGATTGCAAACCAAGGAAAAAATCCTTGGATCCTATGACAATACGGCACCTCATATTTAGGATGCCTCAAAAAACGGATCATAATTTTGACAACCGCCCACTTGTCCCGGGACTACTCGGTTCCCTGGTCGACTGCTGCTGGGCCCAGGACAGATCAATGGATCGCTGCCGCAACCTGCCATGATTCAGAATGTGAGGGGCCGAGGTTCTACTCGTGATCTTCATTGTGGTCCCCTTTTGGGAAATTTCCCCAAAGTATAAAGGATATACAGATATACATAAAACTAAAACAGAGAAGCAAAATCAGCACAACGTAGAGCAACCCAATCTTGAGTGCATGGTCAGGCAGCTGGCATGCCTCCAAGGAGCAAATGCCCTCTTTCAGCTCTATGCGAGTTTACGAGGATACAAGGGACCCTTATTCTTGAACCCGCAAACCCTAAACCTTAAACCCTACACCCTAAACCCTAAACCCTAAACCCTAAACCCTAGCAGGATTATCTTTTCTAAGAACCCCAATAAGGTACGGAAACCCCCAGATGCCTCAGGGCAAGCCTGAGCCGATGCTCCTAACTCCTGCGCCTAGGTCCGATAACTGACAGGTTACATGGGTTTAGGAGTTTAGGAGTTTAGGAGTTTAGGGTTTAGGGTTTAGGGTTTAGGGTTATTCGGATTTGGGGCGCACAGGTCCCTGCCCAGCCATGAACGCAAACGCCTTGTTCACTGATGCGTGACGATGGGTTTTCAAGTCAAGTACATGGTGGTGTAGAGCAGGTAATGAATCAAAGAAACCTGAAATCCAGAAGTCAGAAGACAAGAATCTGCCCGGACGAAACCTTTTACCACAACCCTTTTGCAACAGGCCTGCCAACAATCCGCCTGGAAGCCAGCCAGCCAGCCACCCTTAAGCCTACTTAAGGTAGGTTGAACTGGAGTGATAGGTGATAGGTAAGGCATCTATAGTTCTACGTGCTTGTAAGAATTATCCTTGCGTTGAGGTGCTCCGAGCCCTACTACCTTCACCATGAAACTATGAGCCTCCTTCACCCTAAGCCCCAATCAGCTGGAGCGACTCCTCGGCCGTGGCACTGGCAGCATCAAAGTCTGGGGAATGCAGGGTCAGGCTCACCTGGGTTTAGGGTTCTCAAGTCTGGCCCCTTGCACACGACACATAAGAGGGGCCCAAAACCCCTCACCCTACATTCGGGAACCTAGAACTCAACTCAGAGGTTTTCTGTGAAGAGGGTAGGGCTTTGGCTTCAGCTCCATCCCTCAGAGACATGCACAGGGTTTCGGGTAGTTCAGTTATCTTGGTTCTTGAACAGTCGTGTTTCGTAGTACAGAAAACTTCGGAGGGTGTAGGCTGTCGAGTTTTGTGTGGGTTGCGCAGGGTTTGGGGGCACATGGCAGCGTACCCAGCCGGAACCGAACTGGACTGCGCATCCGACTTGTCCGGGAGGGACCACAACAAGGCACTTCTGAAGCTTGGCGTGTCGGAGCTAGATTAAGATGTCCTTCGTAAGGACCTGGAATTGGGCAAGCAGGAAGGCTTCGTCACGTAGTGCCGCTTTATGTAACAAATTTGGGTTGCCCACTTCCCTGGTTCCCTGCTAAAGCACCATCACCTTAGAGGACAGAGCAGGACAACCCAAGACCTTAATGGGAACTGAAAAGTGCTTTCGACCCTGAGCAGTGAATATCTTCTGCCCTCTACAACCAAGCCCTAAAATCCACATCCAATGACTTTCCTGCGGACTTCAAGAAGCCCCACTACGCTGACTTGAGCATACCGCATGGTCGTTTACGGGTACGGGCTCGTTATGGATGTCAGTTCTGGGGTTTACTTCGGCTGTGTAGAGTACATGTGATAAGCACGGTGATGATGAAGATGATGACGATGATGATGATATTTGCATATACATATACGATGCATGCTTTGGCTTATGCATTTGTATCCCAAAAACTAACAACTTTAAGACAGTGTTGAGTGAAACCACCCTCTTGGTTCCCGGGTTTGCTGAGGCCATGGACGCTGAGGCTTTGCAGCTTTTGAGCGAAGAAATACGGACCATGCTGCACCTGTGTCACGTGTGAGAGTTTTTGGGTGGGGGTGTAGGGTGATGGTTTGGGGTGGGGCGGGATGGGTGGGGGGGACAGCCCCGAACCTCAAAACATTGCACATTAAGCTGCAAATGCATTCTCTCAACAATTGGGTCAACCCTCAACGCAAGGACGTCGGCGATCCAATCCACGAACCTAGGAATCTTTCCTGTTATTATCTTTCCGTCGTTGCGTCGCTAATTTTCACAAGTTTGGGCTCTGAGTCGTTTCTGTCGCAAGAGTTTGGTCAGACCAAATGCCCTGGTGGCCCTAGTGGCCCTAGTGGCCCTAGTGGCCCTAGTGGAACTGAACACTTGACCCATTCATTGCCATACAAACACCAGGAGCCTTCACCATATGGGGGCCCTTACCCCAAGATCCACAGCTTTCGCAACCCTCGCGGGACTTGTCAGCCCACCCTTGTTTCAATGTTCGAGGGACGCAGACTCCAGAAACATCTTCCCGCAATATACTCCTTTTCTGGCACCTGCAAGGTTTCTTTTCTCAAAAAGGGTCCCTAAATCCCTCAAGGTCCAAGGTGCCTTTCTTTGAGAAACGAGCATCACACCCTTCAAGCCCAACCGGCTACAGCCCCAAAAGCAACCAGGTCCCGCAGTAAGGGAGTGAAACTAAGATCCTCTTTCTATAGAACAAGGTTCATGAAGGAACTTCTAATCCACGGAGAAGGGGAAGAATTAACTGCCGAGTGTTGGGCCCTACTAAGCTGCCGTTCAGGATTCACGGTGTGTCCGGGGGGGTTCGGTTCTGGGGGCTCAAACCACCTTCGGTGCTATCATGAGAGAAAAAGATGTGTTGTAAGCGCTCCAAAACCCCAAACCCCTCCCACCCCCGGCGCGCCGACCGCGCGAGTGACTCTGGCGGCGGGCCGCGGGATGCGTGGTGCCGCGCCTTGGAGGAAGGTGCAGCTGATTTTGGCCACCTGTAGGGCTTCGGGTCTCTGAGGTCTGCTGGTCCAGTAAAGCTGAAGGCCTTCTGAAACCTGCGAAGCAAGTTGCACACGCTAGAGCAAACGCAGCACAAACGCAACTGCATCCGAACAGCTGCATGCTTTTGTTCCGCTCTCTAGTTTGCGCAGTGCAAGGGTTTTTGGTTCAGGTTTGAATTGCAAACTTGGCCCCCACTTTACTCATGGGTAACGTTCGTGTTTCTGGTTAGGTTGTGTCGGGACTATAGGATGCAGATTGGAATCCTGGGCTTAACGGCTCAACGCACATCATCTCATGCCCGGTTTGCACATGGGCAAAGAAACACATTGCGGCTGTGTCCGCGGATCTTTTCCCCAAACCCATCTGAAATGCCGAGCATGGCCGCAGCTGATTCATCTAGGCAGGCACAGGCTAGAGATATGCCGGTGTCTTGAACTAACAGCAAAGTCTGGATTTGGCTTCTTACACACAGCGGGCTGCTTGACTGCATACGAGACTCTAAAGGTATGCCTGGCTCACGACGGTCGAAAACCATTCCACAGCAAACTGCAAGCAAAGCACATATTCCGCAACCATGCTCGGTTGCGTTGCCAGCACCTGCGATGAGCCGGTGTTTCGACAACATGCATCAGTACAACTTAACAGCCAGATGGCCAGAATCCCTTCGACCTCCAGCAGCTACGATGACAAGCAGTACGTTTGACCTGCGTGCTACTTCGACTCTGCAGGGTAGCTCGAGAGTAGGTGCAACTTCCGTACTCCAACACTGCCTTCTGCACTGATACCACTGCACTGGGCCTCACGATGCACTGAATCTTGCAACTTGCTATGACGCGCGAAGGTGCCCGCAAACGACATGTGCGATCATCATGATTTGGCAGAAATCCCGTCAAACGAGGTGCTCCTGAGCCTGTTTGTGCTTTGAGGCTTTGTCTGGATCAGAAACCCATCCTTGCATCTGAATATCCCGACCCTTGAATCCCCAGCATACTAAAAACATACACTACCCGCCCCACACGCCCTCTGATGTTCCGCGCCTCTGCAAAGGTGGATGGCAACTCCACCAGATCCAGCCTAAGTGCATGCTCCAGAGCTTCAAAATCTTCAGGGCTTTTTGGCATACTTTGGGGGGCTGCGCGTTTAGGGTCTGGGTTTAGGGAATTTCTGCACACAGCTCCTTACTCTGTCCTTTTGTGGGTCCTCTACACATAATAGGCCAGATTTGAGCAGGAACCTGCATGAGGACCGAAAGCCTATCCGGACTCGGGGCATCACGATGCGTCCTTCTCCACAGGGACACTCAGAGGCCCCCCAAGTCCCCAAGTTCGCGGTTCAGGCTTTAGGGTTCAAAGGGTTCGTTAGTCATCCCTGAATTACCGAACCAAACCTAACCTCTACACCCTGAACCCTCCTAGCAATTCCGGCACTTGATTGGGAGCCTGGCGGGAAGCCGCGGAATTGAAGGCATGAGGCCCGGGTGCAGAGCATGTGCACCTCAGCCAGGTTCGAAGTCCTCGTAGTCTCCCCAACTTAGGTTGCTAAACCTCGGTAGGGCTGTTGGAATGCATTCTACTTTTGATGTTTATCTCAGCTTTTTTGAGGTGGGGGAATTGCATACTCATGATTTCAATATTAGGCTGGGGGTGGTATGACTGGTATCCCGAAACCCTAAACCCTAAACCATATTCTTCACACCCCCAAACGGCATTCGAACCGTCTGGGCTCCCAGGCCGCATGCCCCAGCTCATGTGCCTTGGCTGCACAGGATTGATTTTAGGGTTTAGGGTTTAGGGTTTAGGGTTTAGGGTTTAGGGTTTAGGGTTTAGGGTTTAGGGTTTAGGGTTTAGGGTTTAGGGTTGAAACTGGGCTGAGAAGTTAACCGTAGGACCTTCTTGGAGGGCATAGAACTTACAAGTAGGTAGGACCTTCTTGGAGGGTATAAGTACGTAGGGTTTTCAGCTACTGGCCGGTCCCACAGAGGGCGCGCCACGACCCTCTTCTTTCGGAAGTCTACTGCAGCAAGGTGGCAGCTGTTATGGCATCTTCCGGCATGAGTAACCTGGGCCGAGGGCCTAAGAGCTCTGAGCAGGCCGATAGCATTGGAGGTGCAAAGGCCGCCTTATAACTTAAATACGTAGGGCTTCTCAAGTGCCCCGAAAAGCGACTCCCACCAGTTCTAACTGCCGTTCCTGATACGAATTCTCTGACCCCCCGCCCGAACCCAGGCTCTGCTGGGGCCTTGGCACCTGGGGGCCTTGGCACCTGGGGGCCTTGGCACCTGGGGGCCTTGGGGCCTTGGGCTTAGGTGAAGGGGTTTCCGGGGGCAGTGGGGGCAAAGCGTACGATAGAAGCCACCCCCTAAGTTTGAATATTTTCCGGGCAGACCGAATCTGACACTTGGGGAGGGCGGGGGCGGGGGGGCAGTATGAGGGGGAGCTGATTGCTGCTCGCCCAAAGCTCGGAGAAAGAAGCAGTCGCACGCTGCATCCTGTTGGGGAGAGAACCCTGGGATGGGTCTTGAGGCCGACCTGACATACTCATGACATAGGAGGAATCTGCATCGATGTTTTCAAAAAAACCATACAGGTTCACTACGCTGCAATGAAAGTTCGACTGCTTGCCAACCTGGCTCCCGAGAGCACTAAAACCCTGAACCCTTAACCTCCCGTGGGCCGGCCCCAAACCCTACACCTACTAACCCTACTAAACCCTAAACCCTAGACCCTACTAAACCCCAAGCTGCAAGCCCAGGTGCTTTGTCTTGCCAAAGGAAGGCGCCTGGAAGTGGAGGCCTGCTTCTTAAGACCCTTCGGAACCAGGGGGGTTTCAAGGGCTTCGGACTTATGGTTTGCGGGATTTTGCTAGAGTTTAAAGTTTAAAGGTTTTCTTGCCACCTGCCTATGACCTGGTCCGCACGCACTGGGTTTGGGGTTTGGAGCTTGGGGGGTCGTTTGGAGGACATGATTCATAAGGAACTGACAGGGAGTCCCTCTGGCAAGCGAGGATCGCCCGAGTTCTTTGCAAGGAGTTGTTTGTTAAAGACTGGCCGATCCGAGCAACATGAGTTTGTGTAGCTTACACAGCCGCTGAGGAAACAGTGCTTTCCGAAGTTCCGCCACCTGGACCCATATTGTTTCGCCAGCCACGCTCCGAAATAGAAGCCCGAGGTAGGGCTTGGCGTCAGGGCGCTATGTAGAAAAGGGCGAGTAAGGGGTTGTAAATTGCAAGGGAGCTCTTCCCCCCAGCCTACGTAGACATGGCCCGGTGCCAGGTGCATGCAATGTGGCGCCAGCGGTCGGGACCTTGAAGTGCAGGCTTTTTGGGGATTCCAAGCTTTAGGGGCGTTTGCTTTGAGGTCTCCCTCAAGGCGTTGGGGCCCAAACCCCTGGAGCCTTTAAGGTCTTAACACAACCTTCGTCGAGGAGAGGCGGCAGTGCAAATGCTCGCAGTTACATCTGGAACTACTGTTGTGGTTACAAGGCCTTATTCCTGGAACCCCAAACCCTTTTGCAACTGGCCTGCAACGACCCAGCCAGGGAAGATGCTCAGTGGTTTAACTCGGTGAGCGGCGACTTGTGCACTCAGGCCAAGCATCCGGGACTATCGCACAGGTCAAGTATGCATGGTGCACTTCAATTCGACTCACGATGTTCACAAAAATTGCAGCTGACAAACATGCAACCTCAGCTACCAATTTGACGGGTTTTTTCTCTGCTGACGTTCTCGTCCTCGCTCGTCAATTATATCTTCGCCTCAGTCTTGTTTCTGACTGTCCACAATCCGTCTTTGACGGCGGAGAGGGAATTACGTTGCTTTTTGTGTGGTCGTGTGGAGAAGAGCCTTGCTCAGAAGTTCTGCCGTGGAGCCCTGATATTGCTTGCGTGCCCTCCGATAAGCATAAGCGACGCGCGAGATGAGCTTGCGACCCATGGCACGAGCGACGACAGAAAGGATTGAATCGCGACGGCATAGCCAACCCTAAACCCTAAACCCTAAACCCTAAACCCTCCCTTACAAATTCAGGCTGTCGGGTCCCGGGAGCCGCGCCCAAACTTCGGGACGAAGAGCTCGACCTTTGTGTCTTCGGGTTTCCCGAGATTTAGTATTACGGGTCTGTTTGGCTAGAATGATAGCTTAGAATATATTGGTAGGATCCTGCGTGAAGGCATTTGACGGGTTTGGGGGGTTTGGCGACTATGATGCGCCTGCATGCTCAAGCTCTTTAGGGGTGAGAGAGGTCATTGCCCACGTGGCCCCACTCGTCGCCAGGCGCAGCGGGCGGGGGAGGAGTGGGGTGGCTCAGGGGCTTGGAGGTTCGCGGGTAGACATAAGCAAGTACCCTGCAATGCATATGGCAACAGGCCTAAACCCTTGCACTTCCTAGCGTGCCTGGCTGGCTTCGAGTGCCTCTTCTGATGGTTGGCGTGGTTTGACCACCAAAAGGACCCCGCAGCTTCGGGCATTTCAGACTTTGGGAAACCCTTGGACTCCGGCATAGGCAAAGCCCAGCCGCTGGCCAGAGGAACCCGCAGCCGCTCCGATGGGCGGCCTCAAATCACGTTTTTGTGTTGTTGCATATATTTTCTGTTTGTTTGTTTTCAATCAATACATATATATATATACATATATATGTATATGTATCTGCATATTCCGAATTACCGAAGTACATGTTACGCAGCACGTATTGCTGATACAAAATCATATGAAAAATCCATCATGTACTATCTGAGAAATAATACATCTTACATGCACATATTACATGTTCTATATATACGCATACATATACTTATGGGTACACGCCTATCCCCCCCCCCTACCTTTTCTGTCTTTTGCACTTTGTCTGCGCTCGATGTTTTTCATTATGTGTGCCAATGCACCAATAAAATAATGCACCAACGTACCACTGTCCAAACCATTTCGGCTCATGGTTGGGACAAGACCCCCAACCGCACCAACGCACCAACGTCCCAATCATTTGGGCCCATGATTGGGACAAGAACCCAACCGCACCAACGTACCAACGTCCCAATCATTTCGGCCCATGATTGGGACATAGCATGAACCAATGAAGAACCGATGTACCAATGTACCAATGTACCAATGTACCAATGTACCAATCATTTCGGCCCATGATTGGTACACAAGATGAACCAATGTACCAATGTACCAATGTACCCGTGTACCAATGTACCAATGTACCAATGTACCAATGTACCAATGTACCAATGTACCAATGTACCAATGTACCAATCATTTCGGCCCATGATTGGTACACAAGATGAACCAATGTACCAATGTACCAATGTACCAATGTACCAATGTACCAATGTACCAATGTACCAATGTACCAATCATTTCGGCCCATGATTGGTACATAGGATGTTTGTACCAATCATGGGCCGAAATCATTGGTACATTGGTACATTGGGTCATAGGTCGTCCTTTGTACCAACCATGGGCCGAAAACATTGGTACATTGGTACATTGGTACATTGGTACATTGGTTCTTTGGTTCGTTGCTGCATTGGCACTGGCAGTACACCCTCAACCCTCTGTGTATGTATGTAGGGTGTATGTGTTGTATGAAAAGGTGGAACTTCTACCCACATAGTGTAGGTATATTAGTGTATTACATGTAGGCCCCACGGAAACGAGAACCAAGTCCTAAACCCTATCCGTCCCCCTGCCCAGGTAGCACAAAGTCAACACCAACTTCATCGTTTTATATTTTTTGTTGGGAAGCGGTGTTTATAAACAGGGTCGGTGTTTATAAACAGGTGCTTTATGTATTATTTTCTTATTATTGTATATTCAATACTCATTAGATCTTTTCTTTTGATCAACACCACATACGCCCCAGGTGGTCCCAGGAAATAGTGAAAAGATATTTGCTCACAGAATTCTCGCATCCCCGGGGCTTCTAGTCAAAGATATTTCGCATCACCCTATGCACCCGAATACTTCCTAGTCTTATGGCTCGAGGCTTACCATCCTTCCTTCTCCATTATCTGTATTTGATATCTATATACATACATGATGTGGGTACAAATTTTTCGTTTGCATTTCCACAGGAGGCAAGCCCTACGCTGTACAAACATAGGCATAACCCTGTGGGAATTAAGCTTTAGGGGCTGACGCCTCAAGCCCTCTAAGCCTTAAACCTTTAAGGTTCAAACTCTATAGGCAGGGTTCAACCCCATGTCAGGGCTTTAGAGATTTTTTTTATCACGGACCTCTGAAGCCTGTCCGGATCCCTTCCAACCGACTCCCCAAACTCTCAAACTCCTCACCCGTTCCTCCCAGCACAGACCTGCTCACTGCTGTTGCTGCTGCAACTGCCGTTGCGGCTGCGGCAATGCAGCTCACTGAAACCCAGCAAGTATCTAGGTACATGTGAGCAGCCTCGCCAGAGTTAAGGATCAGAATAAGAGTCGCTCTGCACAAAGGGGAGTTGGAGAGAGCAAAAGTGTGAGAACAACGGATGTCTATGCAGCCTCCTAGTTCAGAGACCGTCTCAAAAGCACACTAAAGGCGCTGAAGATATTGCCGGAGCATTTGATAAAATTTGAGTGCAATTTTCGCTCTCATGAGGTGCTAACAGCAAATCGTTCACGAAGTGCACGTTCTCGCTGATGCCTTGCCACCAACTTTCGCTCTCTTCGTTCTCTTCGTCTCTTATCGTCATCGTTCTCATGGCTAGTCCACTGCTCGTGCTCATCCAACCTCCCATCTTCAGGCCGGCCCGGGTCCAAGTTGTTCATGTCCAGGTCAGAACTGTTGCAGTTGGGAGACAATGGTGAGGAAAAAGTCGCCCGCTCTTCGTTGCATCTTGGCGGCTCTTTGTTGTATGTAGCATCACTGACAGTTGCCACTACTGTTGCAGAACCACCCTGCATTGATCCCTTGAGCTGCTGTATCTCTGTCTGCAACCTGAGGACGACACCATCGTAGCGTTCCGCCAGAGACCGTGTTTGTTGGTGTTGTTCTTCCATTCGTTGCAAAGCCTGACTCATGAGCATCTGGCATTCCGTCTCCGGGATCACATTAACGCTGGTCTGTGTAGCAGCATCAATGTGTTGCACCTTGCTCTGGGCCGTAGCATCCTGGGTCTGAATGTCGAGGGCCTGGCTCAGAGACATAGTCCTCCTTGCCCTGTCTGGCTGTTGGTTTGCTGTACCGTGGATGTTCATAGCTGTTGTGGGACTTGGCGCGGGGAGCTCACCCCCAAAAGAAGCATACGGGGTCTCTGACTCATCCGCGCCCACAAGCTCCTGCAATGCCCGCTTCAACAGAGACATGACCATCGGTTTCTGATGCCGCCTGGAACATCTCACTGCAAAGGCAACGCAGGATATGAGTCTCCTCTCAGAAGCATCAACCACCATTTGGCAAGGAGCGAAGAATTACGAATTTGGCTACCCAGAGGGTCTCGTAGCAGAAATGGCTGTAGCCATAAACCCTGAAAAACCCTAAGCCTTTAAACCCTAGAGGGTTTGAAGGTTTAAATGCCTAAGCCTGAGGCTTAAATTCCGAAACTTTATATGAATTTAAACCTAAGAGTCTGGGCATTTATACCTTCAGCGCCTATAGGCCTTTAGTCGCTCACTCTCGCACAAGGCAGGCAAGGTCCGTGGGTCCGTTCGTCAAACTGTACTACCCCTCTATATCATGTCAAGCTCAGACCAAGTGATCAGTCGGGCCCCAAGAAATGGCTCGCAGAAGATAAGAAAAACATATAAGCCTCGACGACCACATCGGTATGACTTCACACTGTGAAACCAATCATGCGAGGGACATTCCTGTATTACCTGCATTGAACAAGACAAACCTGGGAGAGCTAAAACCCCCCCCAACCACGTCGACAAGGACAAACCACAGGAAGCCTTTAGGGTTTAAACCTTTGAACCTTTTAGAGCCCTATAGGGTTTAAACCTTTGAACTTGTAGAGCCCTATAGGGCTTTGTACGTAGGACCTTTAGGGTCTATGTGAATATTCTCTGGGGGGGGGGGGGGGGGGGTATAGTATTAATAATATGCATAATCTTTATTATTCCAATATTAAGACTATTAATAATATTGGGAGTATTAGTAGTATTAATATAGTACTAATAGTATTAATAATATTACTAGTATTTAAAATATTAACTCCATTAATAGTATTGGTAGTATGAATATAGTATTCAAAGTATTCAAAATAATAGTATTTATACAAATCATACTATTAATATTATTAATGCTATCAATATTATCAAGAGTATAAATAATATGAATAGTATTAATAGCATTAATACTATGATTAATAGTAATCGTATTAACAGTATCTCTTATATATATATACATATATATATAATATTAATAGTATTAATACTATTAATGCGATTAATAATATGAATAAACGGTGTGATGAATAATGGCGGGCGAACCACCCGGTCTCTCCGTCTGCTCTCTCCACTTGTAGGTCAGTGCTGGCGCTACAGTAGAGGACGTGGGGAACACGACTTACCGCTCCAACACCAGTAAGTACCCTCTTGCGTGGCGAAACTACTTTCTCAAGCGATCCTATTCAGAAATGAAAACCAAAATAACTGCATAGGCCTGTAATGCAAATTCATCTTCTGTGTATTTTCATACACATCATGCATATTATATATATATATATATGGGAGTTTACAAAAATAGGCGACCACGAATATAGACCCCAAATGGTAAGATCCCCGAACATAAAGGACCCCATTAGGGTACCTCTAGTATCGTAAACCTCCATATAGGAAGACGCTGATGAACAACCCTGGGCCCCGGGCGCATCAACCACCTCGAAGCTTCGCATCCCGGAGTGCCACCTGAACTTAGGAGCTTCGGGAGCTGTGGGAAAACTTAAATGGCTTTAGGGGCGCTTAGTGGCTTAGCGTTGGCCTTTTTTAGGTCTTGCTTTTCGTCACCTGCCTAGCTGGCGTAGGGGCGCACTGCGAGGCAGCACAAAGACAAGTTACGCGAATCCCAAATGTGGGTCGGAAAATGTTGCTCGGGGCAGACGTGCTCTGGCATCTTGACTTTCAATTCGCGGCGCGAGGGATTGAAATTGTTCGAACCTGCACACCAACCTTGATGCGATAGGAAAACTGCTGAGACGTTTTTTGACGTCTCGTGCTTCAAGTTAACCAGGCTTTTGTATTCGAGCTTCTGTGTTTTTGCTTTTTGCCGCCCGGCTGACTGGGTCCAGGGGACAATGTCTTACATCACAGACCAGGCAAAGTGCCCTCACCATGTGAAAGCGTTTTAGGGTTTGGGAGTCTGTCATGCTTCCGCCTAGCCTGCACTGCTACTTTTGCGGGTCAAGTAGAGGCTTCAGGAACATTGAACTGAAATCAGTCGTACACATCCTGGGCTCTTGTTAAGATTCTAATGTCAACATAAGGCTACATAATGGTAAGCTGGTATCTTAAGCTCCTGTACAAGAACCCAGCATCAGGCATCGGTTCTTGGGGTCTTGGGGCTGGGGACTTTGGGGGGTCTTGGGGTTCAGGGACCAAGGGCTCTGGGAAGCTTGGGGCTTTTGGCGACTTGAGGGCTTTGACTACTTGCGTGCGGCAAGTTCGGAAGCCTGAGACCCAGGTTTTAGGGGCCGTTGAGGGTTGAAGCCCAGGGCCGGGGTGAAGGAGCCTAGTTGCATAGCACACGGCGAACGCGAGAGTGGGTTGGGTCTTGCGATGAGCTGTAACACCCATCAAACTACAGGAATAAGGGGAAGGAGCTCCGACGTGTGCGAGGTTGCATCTATTTTGCCTCGGCTTACCGTGCCATGCTCTTCATGAGCGCGATGCTCCGGACCTATGCGGTGGGAGTCTTACGGACTTTTGTTGCGAAACATCCTCCTCCTTCTGCCATTGTCGTCCCACAAACTTCTCTGAGACTCTAAAAACATCTGAAACAACTATTCTTACCCGTGCGCGCCTCACCCCCGCTTGAATCAAGGCGCCGCCCTTAACCACCAACCCTAAACCTCAAACTATGATACAAGCGCTATCCCCTGCACTTTGGCAGCGGTGGCGACCACTTCGTCCGTCCGAGCCGCCCTGGGTGCTGTGTTCGTCTCGTTTCAGTTATGCTGGTGCCCAAGGGCTATTGGGGAAGAACACGAAAACAGAAAGAAAGTGTCTCAAACCACTTGACAAGACGATCTTGAAAACGTCTTTGGACTTTGCTACCTGCTTGGGGGGAACTTTCAGTCTTGATCCTTGCTCTTTGCAAAGGGTAGGCCCGGGTAAGCCCTCCCGGCTCACACATCTCCGAAGCAGAAGATCAAGGCCACAAAGGCCATGAGATCACCAAAACATACTGAACATCATGTACTATCATAATCATATACTTATACAGATAATATACATATATATATATGTATATTTCCGGTAGCAACCAAAGCAGCCATGGGCAGTTCTAAGTAGGTCTAAAAAATTAACAACCACATAACTTCCCACGCCACCCCACAAAGGCAATCTTGCTCCATTCCACACCCCCAGCCGAAGCAACCCTCAACTCTAAACCCTGTTTGGGGTTCATGGGACTTATTCACCAAATTCTAGCTGTACTTACAACCGACTTTTAAGCCCCTTAAGTGCCCTAATAAGTAGAGTCATAAGTACAGTTATAATTGGATAATAAGTACGCTACTGAACCTCCAAGTGCACCCCCCAGTGCCCCCCAAGCCCCCGCGCGCAGGCGCCGCCGCGGCGCAGAGAGGCAGTTGGCAGTCGGGCGCCGTCGTCGGGGGAAGGCCGTCCTGCAATGAGGGCTCTTTTTTTAGCAGCCCTGTGCACCTTTTCTAGTGCAGACCACTGGCCAGGGTAGCAAAACTTTCCGGGAGGACTGCCGAGCCTCCTCGGCAACAAGGGTTTAGGCTTTAGGGTTTCTGCAAGCACTCTCTCTGCAGCAGCAGGCTTCAACCAGCCAAGCAACTCCCACCCCTGCATCAAAGGGCAACCTCAGGCCGCCCAAACCACTCCAGGAGCGAGATCGCAGGGTTTAGGGTTTCTGCAGCACCATCTCCAAAGGGCTTAGGGTTTTTTTGGCACCCGCATAACTGAACGAACCACTCCGCAGGGATTCCAAGTCAGTGTGACGATGCGAAACTGCGATTGAAAAATGGTTGTCATGGCTAGGGTTTAGGGTTGAGGGTTTGCAGTATGCAGCTAGTGAAGGTGACAAGTCGGGAAATGCACGGAAGAGATCAACTACGAGATCACATGCTACCAGGAAGCTCAGCAACCCATACGTGCACATCATCGTGCGCTTCAACCCCAGTCAAGGCTTGTAGCAGGTCGTAAGTCTTAGGGTCTAAACCCGAAGCTCCAAAGCTTGAGAACCTGGCTTCAGGTGCCCTAAGCCCCAAACCCTCGTTTTGAGAGGCGGGCCTCGACTTTCGCACAACACAAGGAAGCATGGTTGATAAAAGTGGCTAGTATGCTGGGGGTTTCCGGCGTGGTCGCAGTCTTAAGCTACGCCTACTGACGCTTGCATTCATATGCTGCCTCTGCAGAATTGCATGATGCTTTGCTGTGCTTATTGGATCTCAAGAGTCTTGTACTGTTGAGACTGAAGAGTTGAGAAAGCTATGATGGTCAGAACTGAGCATTTCTGTTATAGTGCTCCTTGGTCATTGTTTTTTACAGGTATTTTGTTATTAAGGTTCTACGGGGAGTGTAGGTACACCCTATAAAGCCTCTAAACCCCATAAACCCTATAAACCCCTTTAGACTATAAACCCCAAACCCTAAAGCCTAAACCCCAAACCCCTGATGATTGCAATTTTCTTTCTGATGATTAATATGCATGATTAATATGCATTATTCTTGGAGCGGTCCAGGACGGTGGTCCGAACTTCTTCACGGCATACGAGTCCTGCAACGATGCTTTGTGGATCTGTAAGCAAAAACAATCTGCTAGATCTTAGCCACTTCGGAATGCCGTGGAACGCCGTGGGGTGCCTCCGGTTGCTAGTTTGAGGCCCGTGTGTTGTTTAGGGTTGTTGTCGGGGCTGGGGGACTGAGATCCTCCTAGAAGACTTTCAGCCCCCAGCGGTCCCACTCTCGAGAAACAAGGCGGTAGAGGAGCATTGCGGCCCTGGCTGTCAGATTGGCCGTCACACTTTGGAGTCGGGATGGCAGGTTCTTTTTTTCTGAGAAATACTCCACATACCCCCCATGCGGCATACCCTTACAGGACATCGAGGGGCATGCCATTCTCACGCTCTCGCGTCAAGGACCCATGTAAGGTTAAGGTATGGGTTTGGGGTATGACTGATTCTTGGACTGTTGGGATACTGTTGGGGGGTGTAGGGTTCAGTGCAGGGGCTCGCAGGGCTTCGGTTCCATCGCTCTGGGACAAGCCCACGGACACCGCTTTGTAGGAGCCCTCGGATCTCCGGCATTGCAATCAGGGCGCTCCCAGCTCGTAAGAAGTCGAGCGGGTTGTACTCGAAGAAATCAGGCCGTAGGTTTAAGGGCTTACACAGGGCTTGTTCAATCAAGTCAAGAGGATTCGCTTCCTCTGTGACAGCCGAACCTTAGAAATTTGGGCCTGGGGTTTGGCGCAAACGTTTCGGAGGGTCTGCGCAAACATCCCAACTTACATCGCTCTGCTTGTGTTGACGAGTGTGTCTCTGTACTTTCTGCACCAAAGTAGAGACCAACGACTTCATAGCAAACTATGTGAGCTGCCCAGGCCAGCTCATCCTGTGCAGCTCCTAGCTGGTAACATCCCGCAAACAACAGGAACGCCAAGCAACCAAGTGAAAAACCCACAGCACTACTCGCCCCAGCGACCCCAAGGCATCAACATCGCTCTTCGGGAGTCAGAGTTGGGGGTTGGTTTCGGGTTTGAGGTTGAAGCTCAGAACCAGCCGCGCCTAGCATCTTCAACAGAGGAGTGCGCCCCCTTGTGAAGCTGCTCGTCCTGCCGAATCTGCAGAATATGGGCTCCACAGCACTCTGAGCCATGCACGCAACCCCTTGACCCACACAGCTGGCGTGAAACGTGAGGCCTCTTACTGGCCTGAAACCCCTCAACTCCAAAATTCTACAGCAAGCACAACAGGCTCGCGCGCTCCAGCACCTGGAGGCAGCTTCATTTAGGACACCAGCCCTTGCCAACGAAAGGGGTTCCTCCAACACAAGCCCTGGCACGACTCGCTTCTTGGATGCATAGCTTCGGCCCGGGGTGTGAAAGCTGAACCGTAGGCCCAGGGGAGTGCATAAACCCTCCCAAAAAATCATGAATGATCCCGGAGTTCCGACACGAGGACGCTGAAGCCCGACGACCCTAAAGCCCCAAAGCCTCAAGCCACCCTGCGGCGAGCGCACGCAGCGAGGGAAGTCCTATCCATGGAGTCCGAGCAGGTCCCGTGAGCTTACCGATCTAGGCATAGCCTTGTAGAGCTTCCAGGGCTCTGCGTGCTAACTGGAGTGTGTACGTGTGGAAGCACCGCATTTGCGACAAATCTTGGACCGTCCAATGGACTCATTGGGGGTTAGAATGTATGCATGTTCCGACCGCTCGTTTTGGGGGGCACTCTTACGCCAATTCTAGTTAGAACTGCCCACGAACCAGCAAGTAAGCCCCCCCTGCCTAAGAATCGAAGAAGCCTCCCTTTTCCCGCAAGCTGTCCAGGTCCTAAACCGTCGTTCACAGCGGGACTGTGAGCACTGTGAGCCACGCCGCGAAATTTCCCTGAACCGCTGCCAGCCCCCTCCTCCCGAAAAGCGCTTCGCGTCGAGGCCCAGCGCAAGGAGCGGGTAGAAGGCCGTGTCTCGCAGCAGGTTGCCTGGGTTGAGGGCATTTTTGTTGTTTCAAGCTGGCTTTTTTTTTTTGCTCACTGACGTGTCGGACACAGGGTATAGGGGGGTTTAAGGGGGTTTAAAAGTTTAGGGGGTTCAAGTTTTATGTTTCGGGGCTTGGAGTTCAGGGCCCAGCGCCTACACTTGCAATGAATTAAGATCAAAGCTGCAGCCATTCTCAGCTTGGATCGTGGACAGGGGCTTGGGCTGTCAGTTTTTGGTTAAGGAGCTTCTTGCAGGCGTCAGGGTCCATTGTTGCTTTTTGAAGCCAAGTCTTTCAAACCTCTCTGCCCTGGCAGGATAGCTGCTGGACCAGGGATTCTGCAGGAGAGTGTCGGGAGATGGTGGGCTGGCGAGACCCATAGGTAGAGAGCAAGTTGCGGCACTGGGTGCGCCCCAGCAGTTTGAAGTCACGTCGCAGGTCCTTGGCAGCTTTCCATGGTAGCCAAGACGGTCAAAAACTATGAGCAATTACCTGCCTGGACAGGGGGCCACATCTGTGGTGACCCTCTTTGCTTGAGACCTACTTACAGCTAGGTTCGCTTTCTTTGCGCCTTCGGGAAGACGTGCGAAGAAGCCCACACCCAAACCCGGAAAGCACACACGCGAACCATTCAAGGTGAAATCCAAAGCCGGAACAGCCCCAAGACCCAAACCCAAACCGGGAAAGAGCAACATAGCGAAAGGAATCATACACAGCGCTCTCTGGAGTGCACGTCAGGGTCATTTCTTCAAAGTCTTCAAGCCCCGAAGCTTTCATGCCGAAACCTTCAGAAGCCCCTACAATCGAGGGGCCCTCTGCATGAGCGCCCGTTCCATGACGGCGCCGGATGACAATCCTACAAACTCCAACAGGAGCCTTCAAACCGAGCCGCGTGGCCCACGACCACCACATGATCCAGCAAAGCGTTGGCCTCCGGGATCGATGGATATAGGGTATAGGGGGCAAGGGCTTAGGTTGGTTTAGGCTGCGGTTCTCGACAGCGAGGCGGGTTTTTAGCCGCGTGCACAGCCTGTAGCAGAGCCTTCTTCCCTGCCTCATGGGCCGCGGGAAGCCGCGGCGAAACCCTGTACCCATCTGGTTAAGGCGTGAACCAACTGAATATTATCCACCACAAGCGTTGCAACTCCGAAGATCGAAGCTCTAAGTCCCGAAGACAAGGACCTACGTAATTCGAATGTGTAATTTGGGTGGTCTAGAGAATTATTTGGGCTGTGCATTATAGAAGCTGACGCTGCTTCGTCTTGGCATGTCCAAGACTGCCTTTGCCACCGCTATGGCCGTGGGCAGCACGACTCTGGGCCTGGGATGTAACAGGAGATCCCGAAACGTCAAGGTCGCATAAAGCACTACGAGTATCTGCGGCATCGGTGTTGTGTTGACTGGAAAGTGAGGAAGCCCTTTCTTTCGTCTTACAGAGACGGCGGATATCGGCGGATCACGGTTCTTCATGCTGGGGGCCGGGGGAAACCCTGAAAACCCCTTCTCTCCCACCCCTAAGCCCCAGAACCCTGAAGCCCTTTGTGCATACTGCACAAAAGGGCGAAAGATGCTGATGCATGCGAGAGCCAAGTCACTTTGTGGGTGGTTGGGGCAGGCATCCGATTTGGGTTGTTAGCTCTTGCACAACTCGGACTCTGACTTGCTAGGTCAGGGTGTAACGGGGTCTGGGGCCCGGTGTAGTCTCTTTTCGGCGAGTTCACTGTAGGGCTTTTAGGGGTGTTGGCATACAAGGCATTCAGGCTTGTGCGTTGAGGCTCAGAGTTGGCCTTACCCATCGTTAACACACGCGACGGCTCTTGTCACTAGTTGGCTTTTGAGTTCTGAGATCATACGGCTTGGTTCAGTCACTTGCGTAGGGTGCCATCCCTCTCAAGACAAAAAGCCGTTGAGTTAGGCCTCAGTTCAGCCCCCAACACAGCGATGGTCTCCTTCGGGCACAATCGACCCCCGAACTCCCCTCGATTAAGCCACTACTCTGCATGAGGGCCGCACCTAAGACATGAGGCTTACGCGGGAGATCTGGCTACCAAGCATGTTAAAAAGCCGCCAGAGGGCAGGTCCGGCAGCAGCTTCGCTGTCCTGGCTGGGATGTCTCGAAGGACAAAAAGGAGGAAGAAAGGTAGACTTCCCCTGGTTTTTAGTAGGGAATGAGGGAATGAGGGCCCCGTATATACCCTTTAAGTGATTACAACGTCATTCCTCCCATTCCTAAGAACCAGCCAGTATTGAGACCCTTGCCGTCCTAATATGGGTCCCCATGTGATCCACGTTCGCTCTTGGGCATGACACGTCCAGCCGACACGGGGGTGTACGAAGGTAAGGGGCCCCTAACATGAACCCCCGAAGCCGATTCATGTGGGTTTACGGCTCAGGGCTTCGAATCTTCTTGCTGGTCTGAAGTGATGTCTGGTTCAGGATCTGGATCCTAAAGCGCTAAACAGGGTTACGGGTTTCGGTTTAGGGCTCATAGGACCTTTAGGGTTCCCGGAAGCCCCAAGCAAGTGGGCGAGGGGCGGCTCCACACCGGCGCAGGTGGCTTCGAAGGTCGCGGCATCGACGCCCGTATACCTTGAGGGGCTGACGGGCTCGGGAATCTCAGATTCAGGATGCCGGCTTTGGATGGTCTTGGTTTCATCCTGACGTCTTAAACTAGTAGGACTACGTACTATTGCACTGCGACATTCGCCATGGTGGCGGGCCTAGGATTTGGGTTGTATGTCTTTTCGGCATGTGGGGCCCCTGACACGGCACAGGAGCTCATACCTGCTTGCAAGCCAGCCGCTGCGTACGCCAGTCCGTGACCTGTCGTCGAAGGAAGCTTCAAGGCTGGGAGGGTGTTTCGGCATACCCAGAAACCCCATTAATTGTCAGATTAAGGAACAAACCTGACATGTACACGAAGCAACAAGCATGATATGTGGCAAAGCAGAGACCACAATAGTACGTTCACCCAGCTTTGCAAGGCGTTGAGGTTCAGGAATGCTGGAGATTGCTTGGAGCTGGTAGGAAGCCCCTGAAATCTGCAAGCTGAACATTTGGAACTTCAAGCACGCGCCGCCAACAAACTTCTCAACTTGACGACCCCAAACTGAGAATATACAAATATGACTAAACCCTAGGCCCTTCTCCCTTTGAGCAGCTTTGGCCAGGGAGCACAAACATTTGAGCAGATGGCTTTGATGTTTGTCTCCAAGTATTGTTGGTGCCCCAAAGCTTTGGTCAGGGATTCAGGTACTGCAGCACGTGGATCCGCCTGCTCTTCTGGCTGCGTGAGGCAGTCGAAGAGGACCTCGCACATTTTCCGGCATTTGCCCCGTGGTTGGGTGCTTGAGGTCATCTGTCGTGGGCTCCGTCGGTTCACCAGTTCGCACACTGCAGGAGCACATTGACAGAGCTGCACACAAGATCTTGAACACGAACACACGGGCGTTCACATGAACAGAGCAGCAAGCATGTCCCAGCACAGCATGCCCTGATCCTCAAGCCAAAATCTCCCCAGGCTTGCTCCGACACAAAGCTCTCTGGGCTTGGGATCCCTGCTACGACGGCACAAGCCTTCAAGCTCCAAACCAGAAAAACCCTCAAGACCTACATATACCCAACCAATTCGCCGGGGCGCGCGGCCGTGCCGGCTGACCACGGAGATCCGAATCAGCACAGACCTCCTGCTCTCATGGGTCGTGGGGTGGGGTAGGATCGGGGCGTGGGGTTGTGGGGGGTGGGGGTGTGGGGGAGGGATTCGCCCTCTTCAGGGCACCAATGACTGATCCTTCCCCTTTAACAAAGAAGAGTGTATGCATCAGGGGGCATCATGACACCGAGTTGCTAAACAAAGTTTGTGGCGGCTTAAGGGTCCAGGTGCTGCAAAGAACAGATTTTTGAGGCTGGCTGTACATTAATGATAACCGTTTTCATGAGACCAACAAAGAGTAAGAAATGTAGTCAGAACCAGCCGTCGTAGTGTTCGGAATCCCTCGGGGAGTGAAATGGGGCATCCTTGTTTGGCCTACGGGTGGGCTCTTGGGCTCTGCCTACCTCAGCCCCGCACTTTCCGTCCGGGCCCACGCCCACCATTTCACAGTCCAGGCCACGCACGATGGGCCTGCTGCATTGGCTTTCGGATCAGAGTGGCAAGATGGGGCAGTGGGCAGTGGGCACAGCGATGCACAGCGCGAAGATGCTGGACGCTGGCTGTGCAAGGCATGCCCCCCTTCGCTACTTAGTTACTTGCCCAGAAACCCGAAACCCGAAACAGCCTAAACCCAAACCCCAACCCTAAACCCCAAACCCAAGACCCCAAACCCCGAACAGCAACCCTAAACCCCAAACCCCAACTGGGCTCAGAAAAAGGACGGACCGGCCTCCGGGCCCCGGAGCAGCTCGGCTTGGCCATGCCAGGGAAATGCATTTTGGGGGTGGGGGGGGGGGGGGCGTTGCTGCTGCTTGAAGGCTCGCGGGTAGTGAGAAGTCGGGTTTAGGGTTTAAGGGTCGACTTCATGGGTTGTGTTAAGCCTGTTAAGCAGGGTGTTGCCTCCCGCCCGGCTGACACATGCACGCCAGGGCTTCAGAGCTCTCAAGGCGCGTACAGTAGGGTTCTGGGATGGGTAGTTGCAAGTAGTGTGCAGTGTGTACTAGTGTCTGCTTGAAGGCTCATGGGTAACCCAGTTCCAACTACAGCTGTCTTAGGGGTAGTCCTAGGGGCAGAGGTGCTGCTTCTATGCGATTGCTTCAGCCCAGAACCTCAGCTTCTCGGCAGAGGCAGGTCCATTGACTTCAAGACCCCCCCTCGTAGCCTGGGTGCGCCACCCCGTCTGCCACCAACTGGGCTTCGGCAGCGACCGGAACGTCACATTGCACGCGCGGCCTCTCAGTCTGGAACCCCAGCTTGGGCCCTTCAGGCCCCCTTAACAACCTAAACCCTTTTTCACAAGGGACTCGACTGCTGCCCTTTCTGCCCAGCCCGCAACAACCTAAACCCTAAACCCTGAATCTCGAACGAGGGTTCACAGTAGCACTAAGGTCTTCCTTCGCACTTGGCCGTGAGTTACAAGACGACATGACTTCTAGAATGACCCCGACAAGTGGCTGTGCGGGGGCGCCATTAAGCCTGAAGCCTGAAATGGGACTCTTGTTGGCGGCAGCTCTGCTTGAACCGACTGCAAGGCACAGAGCCCCAGACTCAAAGAGAACACCAAACAAAAACAACCGACCAACAGCACCAACAGCCAGGGCCCAGGCCAATCACATCCATGAGTCGCGGCAACCTCAGTGTTCAAACCCATGCTCAAATCCATGGAGGGTGGGTCGAAGAAAGGGTTGGCCTGCAGAACATCCTTCTTGCGCCCCTTTTGGGGGTTCTATATAGGCAGTGCCTGTGTGGGGCACTCAAACCCCTCAACCCCTTGAGGCAGCCAAGCAACCGACGCTTCAGGGACGCCAAACTTCCGGGCTTTTGGGCGTGCTGGAAAGAAGTAGGCTTGTGCAGGGTTGTGCGGACCAACTTATCACCTCTTACCTCATTCCTAAGTACCCAGGAAGCTTGAGGTGGGCAAGGGTGGCACGGGACTGTTCGGCCGCTAAAGGTGACGGCCTGCAGAGCTCGTTCCGAACCGAGTGTCGCAGCTGCCCTACATCCCCAGTTAGCCTCAGCGTTAATAGAGATTCTTTTTGCATCTGGACTGCAGGAACCAATCAGCCAGATCCTAAACCCCAAAAACCAAAAAAAATGCTGCCCAAACCCTTTTGAGCAACGGACTTTGAGGCTGCCGGCACACATGCAACTGCCCCTTGTGCTTCCGGACTCCTGACTATCGCCGGACACCCAGGTCTCCAAACCCCAAACCCTGAACCCTAAACCCTAACCCTACACCCTGAACCCTAATCCCTAAACCCTAAACCCTAAAACCGTGAAACTCCTTGGCAGCAGCCCAGGATCGAAGCTGAGCCTGGCACACCTCCTCAGCCGGAAGGTACTCCGCCAGGGCTAGCCGGTCCAACTTGCCGGGGGAAAGCTTTGGGGGAGGGAGGGGGGGGTTGAGGGTTCCAGGGTGGTTTAGGGGCAGGGCTTTCAGATTGCTGCTTTACTGGTCAGGGTTGCGAGTTTCTGCTTCAGGTTCTTTCTTGAGGGTTTCAAGTTCAACCGGTTCAACCTTTAGGAGGTAGACTCACCGTGGAATCAAAAAGTACATGATGTGTACTCATGTCAGAAGCCGAATCCGCATGCGAGAAAGGATGGAGGTGTGTGTGTGCGCGCGCACCGGTAAGTGTTGTCAACCCCCCATTTTGCCGGAAAGTGAATGGGGTAAGATTTAGGGCTTCAAGATTGAAGGCCTGCCTTGTAGGAAGGATCTCTCTGCCACGGCCAAGGCTCCTCTTTCTTGCCTACTGATACCTCATGATGACTCGACGTAGTCCTTGTACCCGTGGATGCACCCGTGTACTAGGAGCACGCGGTTCGTTTGCACAGCCGGCCTCGCGGAAGACCAGGCCACGAAAGTATGCCTCTAGGGTTCTATTGAGGTTTCAGGCTTCGGCTTCAGGGGACGGATCAAGGTTTACTTACCAAGTTATTGCCGCCCACTTTACAGGGGCACGCTGCATCTAAAGTAAACGGACAGGATCAGAGCACGATGAAATACACCTGCGGCCCGGTCCTCCCCACAAGAGCAGCACCAATCACGAAAAGTAAAATATGGCGTGCCGAGGCTGAGCAGCTTGCACATCTCCCGGACCCCCGGCGTGTCCACAAACAGCTTTGGTTTGACATGGTACCGGCTCACCAGTAGCAGGCGCAGCATGACGTCGGCTTGTGTTGCTTTCTCTGCCACTCTCTGTTGCTTGCGTTTTCAAGCGTTTTCAAGTCCTCCACTTCCGTACGCAATCCTTCACCTGCTTTGGGTCCTAAAGCCCAACGAGCCCAACTGTTCTTGTTCTTGGAACCTTTTGGAAAGCTTGACATCGACTTGAAGTATTCTTCAGAGGCAATCCACATAAAATTCGATTGCGCCAAATTGTTCAACGCCATCCGCCTCATCAGCATGTGAGACCGCTCCGCCAGCGAGCTCATGCATCTGCCGCAGCGAAGGCGCCTGGGACGAGGCTTGTAAGCCTGGCTCAGGGTCGAGGGGGCGAGGTGGCAAGAACGATATAAGCACCCCCAACAAACATGTTCAGCCGTTGAACTAGGCTTCCCTTACGCGTAACACAAAAGTCCTACCTACCCATGAGCCCCGGGCAAGAGGGAGCAAAAGGCTTCCCTGCAAACCAACTAACGAGGCTTCGGCCAAGGCTGGCTGCAATGCTTCGAAGGCACCTTGCCAAGGGGCTTGCGGAAGTTTTGGGGTTTCGTAATATGTTGTGATAGAAGGCGCCGGGCCGATTCTTCTGTCGGCCTCACAACATCTCAAGACTCATGATCATCCCCAGGACCGAAGTTAAGCTCCAGGAGACCGAAAGCCATACTTTGGATTTGCTTAGGCTCATGGTCTGTGCAGTTATCAAGTCCAGCTACCCGGTACTTAGGAGCAAGTAAGCCCAAGGCATAGAGGGACCCTGCGCCAAGGCACGATCCAGAAGGCGCTTGGCGGCAGCTGAGTCTGCGGCGGCCTGCATGGGAGCTCAGGGCTTAAGATGCCTCGGGCTGCGGGGAACGCAGTAGACGTTGCAATTGAAGGGCTGTCGATAGGCACTCTTGCAGCTGACTGCTTGAGGCCCGCTTGTGGCTCGGATGCTCTTCGACTCCTGTAAAGCTTTCGGGTTGTGCTCCCATGACGTCTGGGAGCGTGCTCGACTTGTCCATATCACTAGGCCTTCAAGCCCACACTTTGTGAGCTCACTGTTGGCTTCAGGCGTCCAGGAAAAAACACCCAAAAGCTCTCAAGCCTCCAAAACAGCCTACGCAATGCTGGGGTACATCCTGAGGGTTTGAAGACTACCGCAGGGGTTTCAGGCCTTGAATCACTGTCGGATGGATGGTTGAGGCAAGGGGGCTTGGGGTGCAAGGGAACTATCTACCGTTTCGAAGGGATGATACCTGCGAGCTGGTAGACTGGACGCCCTAGACCTGAAACTTTGCCCCCCCCCCCCCCCCCGCAAACGCTAAACCCTAAACCGTATACCCAAAATCCCTGAGCCCGAACAGAGGCCTTCTTTTTGCACCGTGCTCGCTTCTTGGGTCCCAAAGCCAAGTGCTCTGAGCGCCCAGTCGCTCACAAACCTCTTCACGGTGCTACTGCCGCAACTGCGGCCTTTTTTGAAGTTAGTTGCATGCAGGGCGAAGACACTGTGACTGTCCTTGGGGTTGATTCAGCAATAGAAGACCCGCGTCCCCTGATAAATAAACACGAGGCACAGCCCCACAGACACCTCCCAAACCCTCTGCCGTAAACCCCAAGCCCCATTCCCGAAATCGGGCAATCCATAGACGACCAGGGTTCCCAGAGTTCCAGACAAAACGATGTCTCGAGATATAAGTCTTCAGTTCTACCTGGTGAAAACCCTATTGGGCTTCACTTGCAAAAGCCATTCAAAGCCTACCTGCAACTATACAAGCCAGAAACTCGAAGTACACTAAACCCTAAACCCTACATCCTAAACCCTAAACACTAAACCCTAAATCCTAAACCCTAAGGAACCCTCGTCTGCTCAGAGCTTGGATGTCTGCGGCGCAGCACAGAAGTCGCGCAGCGCTGCGGTGACGGCCGCGCCGTGACCTGGACTGAGGCTCATGGGAGGGCTCTTCGGACTGAGGGCTTCAGGCTTCCGGGGGGGGTAGGGGGTGGGTTAGGGTTTAGGGTTCAGGGTTCAGGGTTCAGGGTTCAGGGCTCAGGGCTCAGGGCTCAGGGTTCAGGGTTCAGGGTTCAGGGTTCCGGGCTTAGGGTTTGGGTTTTCTTGCCGCAGGGTTCAGGGATTTTTGCCTCCCACCTAGCTGGTTCAGAGCCTTACAACATCTTGCAACTGGATAAGTAGGCTAGCTGTAGTTGCAACTGGCACTTTTGACATGTACACAAGCCTTCTTGTAGCATTCTATAGCAATTCTTTGGGTACTCTTAGACAGTCTTGTTCATGTGACCTTCTATGGGTAACTTTCATATGTAGCAATCCTACATGTGGACACTAGCTGCCCATGAACTGCTGAATGTTTCAGAGTTCAGAAATAGGGCATAGTTCTGGCTGGAGATGGAGGTCGGTCCATTTTGGGATCTCTACTTAAGCATGCGAGGGCCTGTCAATGCGAGGAATGTATGATGCGGACCTGCAACTTGGATCTCTAAGCATGCATCAGATATCATGGAATCGGGCAACCGAATTCGCCTGTGCGAAGCCATACCCTGCCCTGAAGCAAAGGGTTACCTTCATGAACAACGCTGAGAAATGTCTGTAAAGGGCTTTCAAAGCCTCGATATGTGTCGAAGGCTTTTTGTATGTGAAGTTTCGGGCCAGCGCGCTCTCTTGCAGGCTGTGCCCACCACCGGGAACCATCACCTCGAGCGAGTCTGATGCTGTCAGCGGGGAGGGTTCGGACTTTTACGGCATAGGAGGGCTCCGTCGGGCCAGCAAGATCCGAATGCATTGTACACTCTCCCTGTAGCTCAAAGAGTCGCAATAGGGCCCCTGCGAGCTTGGCGTTGGCCACCTCGGCCGCGCGTTGCGTCTCTGGGTTGGGGAGTCTATAATAGAAGTGTCAAGAGTGAGTGAGTGTGTGTGTGTGTCTGCCTCAAATTATGTATGCAGAATGCAAATTGGTTGTGCAGCGTGCAACGAACGCATGGCTGAGCACTCAACTTTTTTCGCCATCATCTGCGCAGCGGCATGGAAGGATTTGTCTTGCTCCTTGGGGCTTCGTGAACTGGGGGGGGGGGGGGACTACTGGCCGCATGCAGCGAGCAGGCAAACCCTAACCCGGTCCCGAGACTCTGAAAGCACTTCGAGTCTCACGGCGAGTACACGCGCAGGCAAGGCACTTCGACTTTGAGGTTTATGGGGATGAGGGTTTCCAACCCAGAAGCTACTGCAGCAAGTCTATCCACGCAATTAACCGCGCAGGTAGATTTATATGTCAGAGGAGTAATCCACAGGCAAGGCGCCCCGATGAGAACGAGCGTAGGCACCTTGACTTCATCCAACCTCTGGGCGACCTTCGGTGGTGGAATTGGCGACTGACGCATATGGATTTACTACTGCACATGTCTCCACATGGGGCCTCGTGGCGAGTAGGGTCTGGAAAAACTCTCGAAACCTTCAACGTGCTCCTACAAACGCCTGCCTTAAAACCCAAGAACCACATACTCAATCTTAGCCTTTGAGGGTTCATGGGCAGTCATAAGTTGATAAGCTAAGTCCACCAAGGAAGGCTACAAACAGTTATATCTGCAGCTGCCCCCCATCATAACCACCCACTCTCCAAACAGAGGGGTAGGTTGATTAGGGCAGCTGCCCCCCCATCATAACCACCCACTCTCCAAGTAGAGGGGTAGGGTTTATTAGGTTTTGCAGGGTTCAGCCCACCAGAGAGCTGCACAACTGAGGCCGACACAGTCGCCGCACCGTGGGGCATTGTGCTCAGCAGGGGGTCCTTCTGGTCGCGACGGGAGTTTAGGGCTTGATAGGCACAGCATCCATTGTTCTTCGTCCTGCTCCAGCTGCGCGAAGATGTACCTTGATGCAAAAATGGTGGTTGCAAGGGCGCAAGGTAGGTGGTACTCCTACGCCTGACTGAGAACATCAGCATCCAGCCGCCCCCCCTCCCACAAAGACTCTCGACAATCTCTGCGAAGACGCTTCGCGGAATTTGCCAGGCCGACTCGTGCGCCGTGGTCAGTGTGGCTCTGAGCGCGGGTGGCGTTGATGAACATAAAGGGAAGAAGCGGTAACGTGATTCCAGCTGATGTGAAGTAGTCGAACTCAAACTTCCATCTGTGCTCTACTGGCACTGCTAGGTCCTTGGTGTGTTGTTAATGTATACGTAGGCTTGGGAATCCCCAGAAGAAGGCCACAACTGCCCACGAACCGCCAAGTAAGCCACATTAAGCCACAAAGAAGAACGTTCAGATTTTGGAGTTCCTTCATGCTTTCGATCTGTGCCTTGTTCCGATCCGTCTTGGGCAACGCATCCCGGCCTTTCCTCAGATTGTTGCACAAGTCGGCCACGAGTGCTTGCATCTGCGGAAACGAGCAGCAACCACCAGCCCTCAAACTTCCAAGCTAGGTTTCGCAGTGAACTCGGCAGCCAAGACCTCGGCGCGGCTGTTCCAGCGCTGTCTCGACTCCGCCTTCCTCGGCTTCTTTGGGGCGAACGCTGGGCTACGGGGCTTCGCGAGAAGGTGCCTGCGAGGGCTTGGGCGGAGGAGTTGACATTGGAGCTTTCGGTCACAATTTGCCATTTGGGCTCTCTTTCTTTCTTTCTGCGCACCTGACCCCCCCCGTGTTGGGGAGGACCGCCCGAAGGGGTGCGTTACAGAGTACTGCGGGTTGACCGACGTCGTGGGGTCCCGGGATCACTAACCTCTGATATAATAGTTGCAACGATCCCATTTGGGCTCTCTCTCTCTCTCTTTCTCTCCGCTGCCGTGGCGATTGCAGGAGCCAGGGAGGCATCCTAGAACTAGCCCAACTTTTTGCTTCGACTTTTCTCAGGAGTGGGGCTTGCAAGGCTTGCTCGCCATGGCCACGCTGCCCCAAACCCAAAACACCCGAATCTCCAACTAAGCCGCGGTGTTCCGTGCTACACAACTGCCCATGAACCCTAAACCCTAAACCCTAAACCCTAAACCCCTGGACCCTCAACTTCACACCCCGAAGCCAAGACCAAGTCGGTATAGTGCGTAGGCCAAGCAGCGCGAAGCCTGGCCCGGTGCTGATCCTCAGGTGTTCATGGTTCAGGGCTGAGGAGGAGAAGTTGGATTTGGGGTTTAGGACTTAGGGCTTAAGGTTCAGGGTTAGGGGGTTCAGACTTCAGAGTTTTTAGGCTTGAGCTTGGGCTGGTGGAAGTTCGCACGCTTTTGACGGTGTTCGTGCTTGTGAAGGGCCCCGGGCCCAGACCCCCGAACCTCAGACTGCACTTTTTAAGGCTCATGGCTGGTTGTAGGTGAGGTTCGGGTTGGATGCACGTTGCTACTTCGCACCATCTCTGCTGACGCATGCCCATGAGCCTTCACAAGAACATCCTCCCTTGTAAACCCTTTTTGCCACTGGACGGAAGGCTAGCCAGAGCCTAGCTTATAAACCCCAAACCCAAAATCCTCAAAACCCCCTAAACCCAACTGGAACTTCAGAGCCAGGGAGCAGGACCAAGGCCCTCACCCTGGCCGCACGGCTTGGGCTGCTGAGCCTGTGTAGTCGCTCCCAAGCTGGTTTCACTAGGGCTCAGGGCTTTTGTTGCCCAGGGATTAGGGTTGGGTTTAGGGTTTCAAGCTTTAGGGCTAGGGAGAGAGAAAGTGACGCGTCCAGCGAGGAATCTCTGCAAAAAACAACATCGCGACAACGACCTCAAGCACAAACGCACACAGGACCTTGAGCATCTGCACGTGAGTTTCGTGAGGGTCTCGTAATCAGACCTCACCCTCTCTGGCTGAACTCCACCCAAAGCCCTCAGCCGGGCTCGCATTCATAAACCTGAAGATGCAGCGGGCATGTCCCAAGCCGAAAAAACAACACCTTCATCATCATGTTGTAGTCATAGGGCCCATATTTGTGGGCATCCAAATAACCTACATTAAACTTGACACCCCATGCATTCCTAAACCACCCTGCCGGGAAGCAGAAAGAGGAGCGAATCGAATCCTCCCAGCGAGTGCCTGGGACTCAGGTTTCTCCCAGGGCGCCTCAAGGTTGTGGTGTAGGGCTTAGCCTTGGGGCTTGCAGTGTAGAATTCAAGAGCTGAGCAATCTGAGAACACGTCGGGCGCAGGCTGAAACCCGTGGGTAAAGCCTCCTGGACATCACAAGCCTTCTCATGGGATGGAGTCGGGGCTCACCCAAATACCCTGCACTTTAGGGCTTAGGGGTTTGGAATTTAGGGTTGAGGGTTTTGGGGTTTGATTTGCAGGACGCTTTGGGTTCAGGCCGAGTCGCCCGACGAAGATCGCAGATGTCACACCGCAAGCATCCAGGACACTCTCCATGTCCTCTGCCAAAACGTTCCAAAACAATTGCAAAAAAAGCAAACAGCCAACCCAATGCCGAAAAGCTTGCCTTCATTGATCTGTAACCCAAGATATTCTGGCTCTACCGGAGGCCGCTCTCACCCAAGATAAAAACATGCTTTCGCATGCGACACCCAAGAACAAAAACTCTTGAACCCTCAGGCGCCGACTCTGAACCCCAGACGCCCCCAAAACACAGCACCAAAACGTCCGAAAGGGCTGAAGGTGTAGGGCTTCTTGCCTTCAGGGTTTAGGGTCTAGGGGGGTCTAGGGGGTCTAGGTTTAGGGTTTACGGTCCCAAGAAACATCCCCAAAAAGCTGCTCCCCCCGAGGTCCTTCAGCTGGTGCTGCTTGCTGTAGACCTCGCTGCTCTCGGGGCTGTCGGAGCGGCCATGGCCACCTGCGGGTCTATTTGTTTTTTGTATTATTTACATGTATTTTGGCTCATTTGTTTTTTGTTATTCCTTTATTTTTTATCTCTACATTATGTGTATATAAAGATATCGATATAGATATAGAAATAGATATAGAAATAGATATAGATATAGATATAGATACAGATATAGATATAAATATATAGATATGGACATAGCTATAGACATAGATATAGATATAAAGATATAGATATAGATACAGATACAGACAACGATACAATTCACATGGTTTTAGAAGGCTTTTCGGTCGCTCCCGCATGACTGGAGTTTTGAGTGCAGGGCTTAGGGCCCTGCACCCAGGCCCAGGTTGCAAGTTTTTGCTGCAGCTTGCATAGCGCTGTCCGGATCGGCTTCAGGGTCCTTTTGCAGCAGGCTTGCAGAACAACCCCAAGCCCTAACCCTCAACTCTAAACCCTAAACCCTAAACTCTGAGTTCGCGCGCAAGAAGGGTTCAGAGAGCTGGGAGGGGGCTGTGCTTTGGGTGGCCTTGGCCGGGGGGGCGGGGGTAGCGTGCAGCTTGATTGCCCCAACTGAAGTCTCCGATGTAAGCAGGGGCCGCTAGGAAGATAACAGGCTTGACAAACCTGAACAAAATATCCCAAACCTCCAAACTGTCCAAGCTCGTTCGGGCGGGGAGCGCATGTCCCAACGAATGAGGCGGAACTCCTTAGACAGCGCCAGCTGAGCGTCCCAGGTCTCCCCTGTCAGGGGTTGATTTGGGAGGAGGCTTTGACTTAGCAGCACGGGGCTCTTCCACAGTATCCCTAAACCCTTTCGCATCCCTTAAACCGCCAGGAGACAACAAGATCGCAGGAACCGCCTGAAACCAAACGGAGCAAACCCCCACAACACGAACCCAACACCACCCCACACCCCAAACCCTGTCTGCCAGCCGTTCAAGCCGCGCCACCGGTACCGCTGAAACCGTGGGTCATGAACAATACTGGGCCTGAAGAGGTCAAGCATCAGGGCTGGGATCCGACAAGTGTGTTTCGCATTCTGACATGGAACCACAAAGTTTAGGGTTATATAGGGTTATATAGGGTTATATAGGGTTATATAGGGTTATATAGGGTCATATCGGGTTATATAGGGTTATGTAGGGTTGTATAGGGTCATATAGGGTTATATAGGGTTCTATAGGGTTATATAGGGTTATATAGGGTTATATAGGGTTATATAGGGTCATATAGGGTTATATAGGGTTATGTAGGGTTGTATAGGGTCATATAGGGTTATATAGGGTTATATAGGGTTATATAGGGTTATATAGGGTTATATAGGGTTATATAGGGTTATATGGGGTTTAGGGCTTACAGGCTTCAAAATTCACCTGCACCGAAGAATCATGAGGTCAAATTGCGCAAAACTATCCTGGAAAGTTGTCGCTTCTGAGGCTATCTCCTTTCAACCCACACCTGCATGGTTTGCCACTTCACGTTTTGTGAACGTTCTCGTTTTATCCACGTTCTCTGTTGGAGTTTAGGGCCAACAGGCTTCTACTCAGATCCTCCTCAGCGCAGCCAACAATGGGAAACAATCTGCGGATGCCTCATGCACACGGGGCTCGACCTTAGGGACCCTTCACAAACTGAAACGAATATGAGCCAGATTCATACCCAACTACATCAAGTAAGTGCTGCCTCCAACTGGGAAACCTTAAAAACCTTCTCAGCCCTCTGGAAGGCTGCAAGCCAGCGCCGAGCCTTCGCCACCCGAATCCTCGTAGTAGATCTTGACGCCATCATGCGTCGCAAAGGGCATGGCCGGAAGGATCAGTGCTCCGAGTGTCGGGACTTCCCAAAGAAATGTCGAGAATTGGGCGGGATCGCTGAGGGAGCTCCGCGGAAGGCTTCGGAAGCTGTGACCAAAAGACCTCGCATGAAGCCCTACAACAGCACGCCTTCTTGAGCAGCATTTGCACTTTCAAGGGTTGAGGGATCTAGGGCTTATGGAATTTTAGGGTTTAGGGGGGCTGAAATGGCTTGCTGCCCCCCCTAACCCCCCCCCACACCCCCCCCCCCACCCAAACTCAGGCAAACCACTGGCTGAGAATGCCAATGCTAGGAAGCCAAACCATTGGGACATATTGGGACATGTTGTACAAGCACAGCCCTAAATTCGAAGCCCTGACAGGCAAGAAGGCGGGCGCAAGTCAATCCCAAAACCTTAAACCCTAAGCCCTAAGCCAAATCCCAGAAACCTATAACTATTCAATGACTATAGAACCCTTCTTGCTGTCTGAGTTGTTGTGAGAACCAGGCTACCAGCTACCACTCGGGCCCTAACTCCCCCCTCACCTGAAACACCCAGTCCCCAAAAACACCCTACACCCGAAAACACTAACTCCCCAAAAACAACCGCCAAACCCTTTTGGAGCCCAGACTCCTGAAGTCCACAAACCCCGCCAAACCCTAAATCCGAAACCCTAGATCCTAAACCCTAAACCCGAAACCTAAACCCCAAACCTTGTCTCGTCTCGCCATAAGGTAGATGAGACTAAACTCCTTAGCTGTGAGCTCACCCGCAGGACTCCTCGGCCAGCGGTCGCAGCTGCCAGTCCGCCCAGCTGGCGAAGCCGAGCCTTTGCAGTGGGCAGGTCGGGTTTACGGGGTTTAGGGTTTGGGTTTCCGGTTTAGGCTTTTGGGTTTGCGGTTTTGGGGCTTTAAGGGCTTTAAGGGCTTTAAGGGCTTTAAGGGCTTTAAGGGCTTTAAGGGCTTTAAAGGGGTTTAGGGGGGATGGAATTGGGCTCAGCAGGGTTCGGGGCTTGGAGTTTGTCATCATGCAAGCTGGAAAGCCTAAGCTCTCCAGTTGGAACATGCCCTAAGTTGAACCCGAATCACCCTCGGAAGCGCGGCAGACTTTCCAAGCCGCGGGCATGACAGCTGGCACACAGCCGCAAGCTTTCTTGAAACCCAAGTAAGCGCACTTCCGGGTAACTTAACGTCCCCCCCCCCCCAAACCCTTCTGCAAACCTCACCGACTTTTTTCTCCGCGGCATCATGCCCAGGGGGGTGCGGGCACATCGTCGTCCTCGGAGGCGACCTCACGACTTCGTGGCGAATTTAGGGATTCGGTCCGGAAGGCCAGGCGACGCCTGTTTTAGGGCTTAAGGCCTGCAGGTACATGCCAAGAAGAGCTGGTAGGTTGGAAGCGGCCATGGACCCCGTGTCAGAGGCTTTCGGTCTTTGCTTCTCGGTCAGACTTAAAATGACCTGTGAGTATCTGCAAGTGCGAAACTCCTGGGTCCTTCTCACTTTCTTCAAGCAGCAATGCTCTGGCCTAGTACTTCAGTACCCACAACAGCCATCACCTCTGGGCTACGTCTGTAGTGTTGGGTTTCGACGGCACAAAGTTCGGTACGTGATTCTGTTGCCTCCTGCATAGCTGGCACGGCTGCCGAAACCGCAGCCAAGTTTGGATTTGGGCGGTCCGCATGGGAGGCGCAAAGCACTCTGCATCTCGGGACTTTTGTATGCCATCCACCAAGTCTACGCACCGCAGGGTCGATTTCATCGAAGGACGACAAAGCAAACAACTTGCACAGAGGATATCCGTCACTGACAACCCTTACCATCATTCCTACATATTCCTACATCCCATAGTTCCGCAGCAGTACCATCCATGCCTCGAACTACAGGCATTCCTCCGCGACACGCTACACCTGTCGCAGCATACAGGATGCTGATGCAGGCACTGGCCCCATGGCCCCTCCCCCACACGACATGCCCCCCACAATCACAGCCCTCCACATTACATCTTGCAGAGTGGTTTTGAACAAAACGCAACCCTTGTGAGACAGGAGCCATGGTAGCAGCATGTGGAATGGCTTGACCACTCACATGCCGTCGAGATCAAAGACACTGCGCCCGGGCAATGGGCAGACTTCAAAGCAACTTTAAAGGCTCCCAAAACATTGCGAGGCATTCGTTGGCCTACACTTGACTACGCGAGTTGTGGGACCATCTTTTCTCGTGCGAAACACAGACCTATAGAAGAGATCGCTATTGAGATACATGTTAAAGTGTTTTCAAGTGCTTCAAGCCCTGGACAGTCGCCAAGTTAGCCTCAAACAGTCAGGCCCCCTCAGCACTTGCCCTGCGGCTTTGTCTGCTCGTCTTTTGCAGCTCTTGTTCTGCGTTTGTCCTTGCCCAGGCGAGCTCGTTTGGCAGTTTCTTTTTTGAAGCTAGAAGCTTCTGATGAGCTGATGGCGTTTGCCACGGAAGCAGCTAGGTAAGGGCGGTAGCTCCACTGTTTCAAGGACGGCCATCGTCCGTCACAGGTGGAGGCGCTGAACCAGCTCCGGGATGATGACGTCCCTGATCTGACTGAAGCGTTCATGTTGATGCGAGGGAATTCCACGGACTCAACGCCAGCCGTGCGCCGAAACTGGTCGTCGTCCCGCAGGCTGTCTGCCGCGAAGTTGAACGCAGCCACGTCTTTCTGGCAAGCTTCGAGCACGAGCCCCTTGTCACGTTGCAGGCGCGGTGAGGCGAAATGCAATGCCAATGCATTCTGTTGAATGGCCGCATGAACGACTTCTGGATCGCTCCGCAGTTCCTTGCCAACGTATTTAAGTGCATGCCCAACACTTGTAACAGCGGCAAGCGCCACCTCTTTGTCCTTTCTGAAACGTTCTGGCGCCCATTGCAACGCCATGCCATTGGCAGACACTGCTGCAAGCGCCACTTCACGGTTCTGACGATCCAGATCGTCAAGGCCGGCTAGCGCCGAGCTCCGGGCAATAACACGTGCAACCAAGCAGGCTTGTCGAGAAGACTTGTCCTGTACTCTGGTTGGAATCGGCGGGAGGACTGCATGCATGAGGATGTTCGACAAAACATGTATCACTTCCAAAACGTGAAATTGTCAGCGAGCAAAATGGTATCTTTTGCGTTCAGCTTATGCATATGAGCTGCATTGACCACATGTGCAGGCCCCCAGATCCAACAGCCTTGAGCCAAAAGGGTTTGGTGTGTCAGCTTTGGCGTCCTCTGGATGCCCTTCCGACCACTGAATGTCTAGACTCCAATACGCTGAAAGAAAGCCGAAAAAGCCCATCCACAATCAGGAAGTCTCACATCCCCACAGCTGCCTCACTGCCCACATCGTTCGTTACCTCGTCCTCTCGCGGGCTCCCGACGTCGCGGGTGAGCTCAAAGACCTTCGCACAAACCCAAACTGAAAAGGAAACTGGTCTGAGGCCGGAGCTGAAAACTCCTTGTACGCAGACTTCGCTGAAGACCCCATACGTCCGCAAAACCCTAAGCTGTGTACATATATACATACATACAAATAGATCTTCAAACAAAGACTGACGGTTTGAGGATTGGCTGTAAGGTCGAGGGTTGAAGATGGGGCTTTTAGGGTTTAGGGGTTTAGGGGCTTAGGGGCTTGGGGGTTTAGGGGTTTAGGGGTTAGGGGTTTAGGGGTTTAGGGGTTTAGGGGCTTAGGGCTTAGGGGTTTAGAGGTCCTAAAGCTCCCGAAACGGAGGTTTACGAAATCGGGGTTGGGATCCTTATTCTGAGGGACTCCTACGATTTGGGGCGGCTATCTTTGATTTTAGGGGGTCCCCTATTTTTCGTAAACCCCCGAATCATTATCCCAAGCCCTGTCTGGTTGACGGGTAGTGACCCAAGGCCGAAATAGCAGACTGAGTACCCTTCATGCGTCAAGTATACGGCTGGTCCACTAAACCCTTTCTTGGAGGAGGGGGCGGCCGTGCACAATACCCTCATTATTCATTGAGTGAAGGTGGCTTCTTAATAAGGTAGCTTCTCGAAGGTCTGGTGCTACGGTCATTCAAGAACACTCCGTAAAGATCCGGAAAATTCCCAATAACTCCCAAACATTCCAAAGCATTCCAACCCATTCCCAAAACATTCTATGAAAAGAATCGGAACATCCCCCAAAATTCCAAAACCTTCCGAAACATGCAGAGCTATCTGAAACCTTCTAGTACACGCATTCTCAAACATTGCAAGAAAAAACCCACAGAAACCCCCCAAAAAAAATCCCCAAGTCCGAACACTTTCAACAACGTACCAAAATCCCAAGGAAGTCCAAAAACCCAAATCAAAAGACAACACAAAACACATCCACCAAAACACCAAAACGCAAAGTCCGAAACAATCAAACCCTCCAACTAAGCCAAAAACACCAAAAAAAAAAAAAAAACAAGCGTCCAGCTTCTGAGCATGCGTGCGTAGTATGTTAAAGAGCAGTTTTGAAGCACAGTGATCTGGAATAACATTGAATGATCTGGAATGATCTTGAACTTTACGGAATGATTTTGAATGAGTCTGACAAGCTAAAGAAACCATGAGCCCCCCCCCCCCCCCCCAATCCTTAGAGAAGACCTCAGGTCCAGGTCCAACCACACTTCCGGAACGGAACAGCCTGACCTCATTCTGACTACCACTGGCTATTCTTCTTATTTATCATGATCGTCATTTTCACTTCAATGCCCACCAGGCTGCTCTTGGCGAGCCCGGCTCCATCCGGAAGGCGTAGATGAGTAGGGCGTAGATGGCCTCGTAGGCTCTCCCCGAAGCGTTGTCGTTGCGGTGTTTCGCGCCATGCAATCTGCAAGTTGTTTGTCGCCACCCGTCTAGCCACGCACTACGGTGTTGCAGCCTAGGAGAACAAACAAGTCACCGTGGACCACTGCCAAAAGATGGGATGTTTTCCGGATTGATTACGTTTCCGGCCTTTGTTCACACGCTCAAGGGCAATCATCAGACAGCCAACTTGGGATGTTCCTGGGATGTTACCCTTATAATAGGGATTATAGTATAATCCCCATTAAGGACTGTAATGGAAACATCCCAACACCCAATCTACAAACCTGTCCAACCATAAAACAAGCGATTCTGCAACGACCAACCTCCTAAGGGAGCCCTGCCTGTTAGGCCTCATATAATATACTATCATATAATATAATATAATATAATATATAATATAATCTAATATAATATGATAATACAATATAATATACTATGATATACCATAAATAAAGTACTATAAACATAAACAGAATATAATACAAATCAGGCAATAAAATACTGAGTTTATGATATCTGCTGGGCGCCTTACATCCAGTGCCTTTCCCTTTCACGGCTCAGGCAAGCACTTGGCCCACCAATCGGGGTAGTTCGTGCACCGACCCCCTCTGGAAGCCACTAGAAAATTGCCCGATTTGATAAGGGTTTCGACCGCGTGCAGTATGTTTCTTACGAAGTCCTAAGCAGGTGAGTATTACACACTGCCGGAGAGCCATTTACGTCCCAGCCAGATCTCAGTTTTACTTGAACCTTCGGGATCCCTGCTTCGGCTCTCAGTTTTGCCTGCTTTGCTCATCCTGCGCACCTTCTTGCTGCAAGTCCTTCTCCCGGCAAGATCGGCTACTACAGGGAAACAATCCCGTGAACCATGTGAAAAGCCGCTGGGGTAGACATTCCTGGCGACCTAAAGTTCCTTGATCTGCCAATCTGCCCCTCCCCTTTGGTTTCGCCAGTGACTCACGGGCTTGCAAAACTACAAGCACTGTTCAGCTTGTGTCTTCATCGGCGTTTAGGGGAAGGGCTGTAGGCATTGGAAACTGGCATGGGGAAGCTGGGCGTCTGCACCGCGCGGACCTGCAGGAATCGCTAAACATGCCTATGTATAAACATATATGTATATATACATACTTGTATATGTCTGTGTATATATATATATGTATGTATACTGTGTCGATTCATATATATATACATATATATATATATATATGTGTGTGTGTGTGTACAGGAAAACTTTATATGCGTGGATGGTCTCTGCTGCGGTGCGTTCCTCAGCTTTCCCCACTTGTGCACGACGGTGACGAAGCCCCTGATGGCCTTCCCTTTAATCAGGACTTCAAACCCTAAACCCTAAACCCTAACCCTAAACCCTAACCCTAAACCCTCAACCCTAAACTTTTCGATATATACATATATGTATACATAATAATTATATATATATATATATATGTACCTGGAGAGATCCCACACTTCGTCCGCACAGACGTCTCACACGTGTACTCCGTGCTGGGGAGGCCCGACATCGAAGTACTACCAAATCCGAAACAGGAACAGGAGACCAAGCAGTCGCTTGAGGGTTTAGGGTTTGGGGTTTGGGGCTTTGGGTCCCGTTAGGTTTTTGGGGCCCAACTTGGTCTCCGCGAACCACGCTGCATCAAACGCCTCGGCGGTGATTCTCGCCGCCTTTGCCTGCCTGTGCATGCTGCAACAGGAAAATGGCTGGGCCCGGATAGGGAGGAAGCCCGCTGGAAACGGTCGAGAAATTCTGCATGCGCTCAACTTCATACACTCCTGCTGCACATGCAATAGGCTGTTTTTTGGTGTCTTATTTGGACAAAGCTTTCCCGGATGACGCAGAAGAAAGCACGCAGTTTGGCCGACAGGTTCACCGTGGGGCCCTTTCTAAAATCAGGCGAAGACTTCGCGGCACAAGATGCCTGACCGTGGCCCCGTCTTTATTGGCATCCGCCTTGAAACTCTGTTGCTTCTGGCCACGGGGTTTGCCAGATCATTGCCTGGGGGTCCGAACTAGAGGTCGAAGAAGAGCACGCCATTCCTCTCAGTAACCACCATGCCACTGATGCTGAGTGGTATACCGGGCTGGGTAGCAACCGGTGCCATGTGCGAGCTCGCCGATGCCTGACTGTACCCACACGGTTGTGGAAGGCCTGGGCCTTCTCCTAAATGAAATTGCCATCTAGGAGGACCGGGACGTAGTGGAGGCTGCTGTCTCTCGTCTCCAGCTGTCCACATACCGGGGGCGTCTCCTGTGGCCGATGCTCCCACTTGGGTGCCGTCAACCACAGGGCGCCGTGCTTGCCACTGGGCCGCAGGCGAAGGACTGGGGATTGTAGGCGCAGCCACCGCTATTGGTGCAGATTGGGCCGCTGAGCTCTGTTGCCGCCCTGGCCGGCTTTGCGACGCGCCTGTTGCTGGCGGAGATGGCCGCTGAGCCGCGGCGGCTTGGCGGCTGTCTTTGGCCCTACGCACATCCACTCGTAGCCGCTCAAGCATCTCTGGCGGAACGAACGACTGCACAGCCAAGCGCAGGGGTATCTGGCGCCACCCTTGAAACACTGTGGGCGCCGTTGCGCTCTCGAGACCACGCCGGCCAGCCTTGGCGTAAAAGGCCCCGAGGTTCTCAGCTAGGCCTTGATAGCGAGCCTGCTGTACTTTCCCGATGTGGCCTCGGCTGTCTCGGATCTGGTTATGCACTGAAGTGAAACAGTTGAGGCAAAGGTCGTGAGAGATGAAGTTCACAATCATCACGCGTGGACATTGTAAATAGACGAAGTCGTAGGGCAAAACATTCCCTTTCCATAGTTCCGGACAGACCATTCGAAGCATGAGCAGGAACTCGTCTTTTTCTAAGTCCTGCGTTGTCCGAAAAACAACTGTCGTAGCCCCATGAACCAAGCGAGACATGCTAGCAGTCCAGCCAGACCGACCAGACCCATCTAGCTTGGAAGGGTGCTGGCTCAGCGGTTGCGGCCCGGACAAAGCTCGCTGTCTTGCCGCATCTTGCCTCGAACTTCTGTGTCAGTGAGCCGCTGTGATTTCTGGAACCTTGCGTTGGCGGCGCTTGTCACGTCGCAGCCCACATCAGCTCAAGGGAGTGTTCTTGGGTTGGAATTTTAAGAGGGTTGAGGCTTTAGGGTCTTAAGGGATTCGACGACATCATACTGGATATTGGGTTTCGTGGTCCGCGCCGCGAAGCGCCCCAGCGCACGCTGCCGCAGGGCTGTCTGAAATCCAGGGTTTGGGCTTAAGGTTTATGGATGCTTAGAGTGTTGGCTTAGGGTTTCTAGGGCAAAGGAGGGTTTTAGGGTGCAACAACAGACCAGCCAACACCCACGCAGCTCCGGTAACGCGATAGCGATGCCGACTTGAGCCAAAAACGGGAATGTTGTGAAATTTCTTGTGGGACTTCTCTGGTTCAAGGGTTTGTAAAGGGCATTAAAGGGCCTTGCATGCCGAGGTGCCCATGTTCGCAGCTCTTGAATGGCGATGTACAGCCACTGCCTTGCCATGACCCCCAAGCCTTCTTGGAAGCTCATAGGTGGTGAAACGAAGGGTTAGACGAACCCCAAAGAAGAGTACAACCGGCAATGTGTTGCGAACCCATACCCCCCAGTCAAAACTGCGACTGACTGAACATCCAAGCAAGCCCCCAGTTTTGAACCCACACATCTCTCATCCGTTCGCCCATCTCAAGCCAAACCCAACCCCTCCGCTCCCCCACCCTAAACCCTAAACCCTAAACCCGATGCCAAGCGGCGCATCCCAGGGCACCACAGTGACCTTGAGGAACAGCTCGACCGTGGGAGCAATGATGAAGCCAAGGAAGACCTGGTGGCACCGCAGGGATCATCGGGATCGGGTTCGACTCTCGCACTCACTCAAGCGGGCTTTGGGGTTGAGGGGTTGAGGGGTTGAGGAGTTGAGGGGTTGAGGGCTTGAGGGGCTGATCCAGCCTCAAAACTCCTGACAGGAAAAAGGTCAATTCTCGGGGCCGTGCCCACCGGAAGATATAGTAGGCTGTGAGCTTCCGATAGAGCTTTCCGCTCTCCTGAAGGGCGTGAGATGGGGCTTCAGGGGCTTTTGGGCCATACACGACTTCCTTGTTTTTGATGGCAGGTGGGGCAAGGGTCATTCTCCTTCCTTTCAAGGTGCCTGCTCTCAGCGTCTTCTGCTAGCTCTACGAAGGATTTGGCATTGGGGCCATTCCACGCGCTTTGCGGATACCATTACTCGGCATACACGCAGGGTCGAGGGTTAGGAACCTGCGTTGAGGTTCAAGCCTCATCAGCATCATCAGCGGCATTTGTGGCGCAGGAGGGCTGCTTGAAATGAGGAAATGGAAAAAAGGCCCCCCGAGTTCCTTTGTACACGACATGCTGGAGCCGGTGGCTGTGAACGCCTATGAGTCTGAGAAGGGTGTCTCTGCGCGCGCTGAACAAACCAACAAAAACGCAACCGGAGGGTTCCAGAAAGTCCCCGGGAAAACTCACCCCCCCCCAAAAAGCCCACAACAACCCCAACATGCCGTGGCTCCAGGGAGGCGGGCGCATCCGAGATGGCCGACGCCAGCTTTTGCAGGTTAAAGTTCATGGCTACCTGGTCTTGGATGTCTTGGGTCCAGGGTATCCGGCTTCTCAGCCGCACTCCATGGGGCCGAAGGTTTTGGGGTTTTGGGGTGCAAGCGTTTCTCGGCTGCTTTCGGAACCTCACGGGTTCAAACGTCGCAAGGAAAGCTACTCTTTGGCTTTGGGACTTGGGGGTTTTCGAAAATGGGGGAACCCTTTTGGGGGTGTCCCTTCAAGGGCATTCTATTCGATTTGGGGTACAAGAGGGGTACCCCTATTTTGGGAGATGCCCACCTAGATGCCGGCGGATTTGACTCCCGCACCCGGTCTGGGACCAAGGCCCTTGATTCGAGGGTAGTCTGGGCCTCTACATCCCTGAAAGCTGCGTCTCAATTCAACCTCAATGCCCCAGAACCTGAACCCTGAACCCTTGACCCTCAAAAAGACTGCAACCGCAAGGTAAGCCCGTCGCCGAACCCAAAATCTCACGTGCCTGCCGGCTCCAAGGACTGTAAGGGGATGAAAATACCTAACACCCTAGAACCCCCCCCCCCCCCCAGCGTGAACTGGGAAGCGGGCGATGATCACCAGAAAACCTCCGTCAGGGTTCAGGGTCCGGCGCAGGTTTAAGTCTTTCATGGCTTTTGAAAGGATTCAGGATGGTTTAGTTCTGCGTAGGGCTGGGTAGGTAGAAGTAGGACGAGTAGCTTTCTTACTTACAGCCGAGTCCTTTTTTGGCGGGCCGTTTTCCGAGGGATCTTAAGGAGCCCTAAACCCTCATCCTATCCCCTTCAAAGGCCCCTGTCTCTACAACAAGCACTGGGTTGCTCACTCTATTCCGGTTTAGGGTTTAGGGTTTAGGGTTTAGGGTTTAGGGTTTAGGGATTAGGGTTTAGGGTTTAGGGACTCTGTTGCCATTGAATAACTCCTAGATTACCACTTGCGGCGCCGAGGGGCAGAGGGAGTGGAGGATATAGCGGCTGAGCTGATATCCAGAGCAGGTTGCGGGCGTGGTGCACGCCACCTTCCCCCAGCTCAAGGCCGCATGTCCGAATGACGCTTAGGGTTTAGGGTTTAGGGTTTAGGGTTTAGGGTTTAGGGTTTAGGGTTTAGGGTTTAGGGTTTAGGGTTTAGGGTTTAGGGTTTAGGGTTTAGGGTTTAGGGTTTAGGGTTTAGGGTTTAGGGTTTAGGGTCTGGGTTCGATTTGGCAACTTTGGAGCTTGGTTTTCCGGCGGCAGGGTTAGAAAGAAGTCGCAATAGAAATGCCCCGTTTAGGGCCATAACCATATCACTACGTGTACTACTCTGTGCCCTACTTGCCCCTACGTACAAGCTTAGCTAAACCATTTATGACTCTTGTGGGCTCCCTAGTGCGGCCTCGAAAAAAGCCGTGCATCCCATCCCTGAACTCCAAACCCACAAGCCCTGCAAAAATTTGACATAGTGGGACAGCATCTACACACAGCGCACCTGGAACCCTCAACCACCCGCCTGGAAAACTCCCAGGTAGAAGGAGATGATCGAAACTGCCTTGTGTGAAGGGGCATAGGGTGTTGTGGGATGCACCTTGCACCGTCAAAGGTGGTTTACACGCGTGTGGTGTTGTGCATTTGCCAGCACAGATTATTGCATCACCCTCAAGAGGACAAATCCATGTTCGCCTTATTAAGCAACAACACATTGCGGACACATGTCTTCAGGCAATTTAACGCCTTCATGCATTCTGGCAAGGCTTCTGATGAGAACTCCTTCTCTGTACAGTCCAGATGCGTGCAGGAGACGTAAATTCTTGAAAACCACGTACTGACTACCAAGATGCGCTGCACAAAGACACTGTGAGTTGAGAGTGCCAGTGAGAGGGACAGTGAGCGTGAGAGTGAGAGTGAAAATGAGTGTGAGAGTGAGATTTCAAGCGAGAATGTGAGTCTAAATTATAAAATCCCTTAAATAAATTGCGGAGACCTATTTTTTTGGAGGGGGAGGCCTATGAGATTGGGTGGAGATTAGGGTATGTACACGGCGGCAGAGTGGCCACTGCGAAGCGGATTTCCGAAACGTCGAGGCTGCTTCTCAAGACCTGCTGGTGCGGAGGCTCTTTTGCTTGTGCCTTCTCTTGGCAGGAACGCTACTGGAAGGAGCACATTCTGGAAAACAACTCAAGACCCAATCCCAAGACCCCAACCGAACTTTGACATGAGTTTCCCAAAACGTAAACAAACGAGGCCTTCCAGCCCAGGGAGAGGAGGAGGAAGGACATGAGCTCTAAGATATTCTGCACCTCCACCGTTCTGCACCCACAGAGCACAGGGCTGAGGGCGCGGGTCACAAAGCCTCAAGAAAATTTACATCAAGCACGCCGAGGCTTCGAAAATTTAGTGAATACCCTGCGGCCTTCTCAAGGGTTTAGGGTGTAGGTCTTAGCGGCCTGCTGTCCCTAAACCCTTTTTGAGCACGGACTGGGAAACTGCCGGCAAGCAGGGGGAGCATGCTCTTAAACCCTAAACCCTAAACCTGGCTGACTGTGCCACTCCGCAGGAACATCCCAAGTTAGCGGACTTAGGTTTAGGGTTTCGGGTTTCGGGTTTAGGGTTTCGGTTTAGGGTTTGGGGTTTAGGACAGTTTAGGGTTTAGGGTTTAGGCTTTAGGCTTTAGGCTTTAGGGTTTTAGGCAACAAACTGGATAATTCCTCAAGAGCCGCCGCTGAAGGCCTCCTACCAATCGAGCCAAACACCAGCTTGACCACACTTGAAATTCCGAACTTGTACCTGGAACCCTGAACTCTGAAGCCAGCCCCTAACGCTAACCCTAAACCCTAAACTGTAAACCCTTGACCGAGTCGTTGCTGCAAGGGGCCTTGGAAAGTAGCTTCCAGGTGATGTCCTCATTCTCGGGGTTGGCTTGGGTTAGGTTCGCAAAAAAACACCAAACAGGCCAATCTGTTTAGGAATACCCGTGAACCATCGTGAACCTGGTGGCGGCTCAGGGTGAAAAAAACGCCTCCACCCCCGAGCCCCCCTAAACCCCCTAAACTAGAACGCCTGCAGGCTATCCAGAACCTAATTTTTTCTACTACAGTAGAAGAGCCCAAAAGGTCGTCTAAAGGTGAACCACCAAAGAGAGGGCCCAGCAGCTACAACAGAGGACTCGATGCCGGTGGTCGCCACGATGCGATAGTCTAACCAGCGCAGCCTGTGCTCTCTATAGGGTTTAGGGTTTAGGGTTTAGGGTTTAGGGTTTAGGGTCTAGGGTCTAGGGTTTAGGGTTTAGGGTTTAGAGGGTTCGGGGTTTCAGTCCAAGGCTTTGTCCGCATGGCTTCGGCCTTAGGATGATCTGGGGGCTCAGGTGTACTGTGGGGCGTGGGGTGTGGGCAGCTTCGTCCCGCGCCATTCCATCGCCAACTCCCGGAGCCTTTTCGAAACACAGCGGTCAGTCCCAGTCTGGTGCAAGTTCGTGAGGCCGGATGGAGCAAGGGGCAAGGATGGAATGGAAGCTTCTGGGCAGAGTTGTCATGTGAAAGATATAACTGAAAATGGGTTGAGCATACTGTCCGGCTGTGAAGTCAGAAACAGTGTGAGCTGCAAAAGTTGGCTACGGGCAGCTCTACACCGCACCTCCGCCTCTTTGCGCCCAACGTTGTGCGGGGCCCCTACGCTCGCGATGGCACCCATGAAGTCTGAAGGTATCATCAGAAGTGGGCACGGTGGCGAAAATGACAGGACATAAGACCCCGCATGTGACCTGTTGTGATCCCAATCTCAATGCCATGCGCAAGCCAAAGTTGAAATCCTATAGTTTTCCTGGTGCTCGTTCTGTGCGGGCACCACTCGGCTCAGAACAGGTCCATGACGAAGTCGCCGACATCTTCAGCAGCGCCGGCAATCCACTCTCCTGCATCCTGCGCAGAGGAAAGCATTCAGGCAGGCGCCAAAACCAGGCCATGGTGCATGGAAAGCGTTAGCATCGAATTCGGGGGTTTTCAGATCTTGGGAGAGACGCGCAAAGTCAGGCACGCCGGCTTGCATGACCATGTCCGAACACCCGCTGCTACATGCCGCTACCTGGCTACCCTGCTACTCTGAGTCCTCAGCAGCTCCGGCGATGGCCTCACCGACATCCTCGGCGGCTCCGGCAATGGCCTCACCTGCATCGGCGGCGACATCGCCGAGCTCGGCCATAGTGGCATCCCAGCCCTCCTCGGCGATGTGCTCACCCAGCACGGCGCCTGCCACCGCCAGTCCACCCACGGCCACGACACCTGCCGTACCGGCAGCAACCTTGGCGCCCGTGCTCCAACCCCCGCTCTTGGCCTTGTCTGCGGCGGGTGCGGCTGGTGCAGCGGGATCCGCTGGTGGTGCGGAAGGCGTCGGGTCCGCCACAGGCTTGGGCAGGTCGGAGTCCTTGGGAATGGGCACCAGCAAAGCAGCCCCCACCTTGGCACTCGCCGGCACGTTGACCGCGATGAACTGGCCCTTCTGCTGCGGGTGGGGAACATGAATGACCGTTCCCGGGGCCCCTGCCGGGACCTTGATGCAAAAGGTGGGGCCAGGCTCGACAATCGGCTTTGGCGGCGGCTTCCACTTGAACGGGGGGCGGATTTCGCGGGCCTTTCCGGTTCGCATGTTCTTCTGGTTCATGCCAGAGAAATCCACCTCATACTGCTGCCCTCGCAGCTTGTACTTGGCATGGGGGAAGCCAGCCAAGTACGCACGCTTCAAGATCTTGTCCTCATTGCCACCGTAGTCCTGGTAGTCTCTCACTTTGAAACCAGCACTTTGCCGCGTCTACCCAGGTTCGTAGACTAGTAATTGCAGGAAGTAGAAGCTCAGAGGAAGATTTGCTCACTTCGGCCGATTACAAAAGTAAACCATACAAGTAGCCTCTGCCGTCCAGGTGCGACTACGCCGTGCTTTGCTACACAATGCCAGGCTGTGCCACACTGCGGTGTTCTCTATCATTGGCACCACATTGTAATTTAGCACCTGCAAGAACAAAATCTCCCGACTGCCTCATGAATCTATAACACACAGACCAGTCCTTCCAGTTGCCGCCCAACTTCACCTGGAAGTGATCTGCCGGCATCTTCTCCTGCGCATAAGGCTCTTTGGGACTGAGTGTTTTGGGGGTTTCGGGGCTGCTAGAACGATAACACTTTGATACCCTTTTTCCGCGACCCTATGCTATACCCTGGCTTCAACTCTAGCGCATGACCCTAAAGAGCTCGCAGCCTCGGTTTGAGGCCAACCTAGTTGTGCTTTGGGAGCCCTCTCCAAACGAGTTAGGAGCTAAAACCCTATGAGCCATGGCTGCTTGAAGCATTCAACCCTGTGGTCACTCCTCGGACGCAAATGCGAATCACAAGTTCAGCTGCGGGGATGACTGTCAGAGCCACAAAAGATGCTGCAGGCGAGGCGGGCGATTGGCAAGCTGCGTAGGGTCATAGGGGTTTCGGGTTAAGGTCTCTGGCAGAGGGCACCTGACCTTGCAAGCGCCGGCACCCCAACAGGCCAGAAAAGAGATTCGTGACCCAGAGAGCTCAATACCCGTTACGTACGGGATATTGCCTTTGCTCATTTTAGGGTGGGTCCCTAGTGTGGTTGAGGCCATACTCGTTAATTCTGGGGGCATTGGGCTCTCTGCGCAACTCCGTGTCCACAACTCTCCAGCGCATCCGGGGCACATCAGCGAGAGGCCCCGGAGGAAAATGACAGTCAGGGCTAGGCAATGCCTCGGACAACGACGCACTTGCCCTAACACCTCAACCCTCAACCCTTCTCCCAACAGGCTTCTAAGCCTCCCCTGCTGACCCTAAAACTGTGTTGATGCCCAGCCTAGGCCAAGGATGCGGAGGACCTTCTCCTTTACAAACCCTCAACTCCTCAACCCCCAACACTCCTCAACCCCCAACACTCCTATGCGCGATCATGAAAACTTGTTAGATCTCGAACCTTGACCTCACATCGAGTTGAAGGGGCAGGTAAGGCAGAACATTCCTTTGGGGTTTGGCTTTGGGCTTCGGGGTCACCACGTGCAACAGGCCTGAAGGCTAGAAGGCGCTTCCAAGCCTGAGCCTGCGTAAGCCTGCGACCCTCGTTTCTCATCTGCTCTCAAACCTTGAAGCCCCACACCCGAACCCCCCCCGAAACCTGAAACACTGGCTGCGCCTTATTCGCACACTTCCAGTCCTACATTGAACCGCTAATCTCTAACTCCTCCATGGCACAGCACACTTCGACCGCTGCGCGGCCGGGTGACCAGGCCCAGCGCAGTAAAGACCGCCGTCATCTCAGATAGATTTTCGGGCTGGAGGCGTGACTCGGCGCAGGATGTCTAGGAGGGCTTCTCACGGGCTTCAGGTTTGGGGTAAGTTTCGCATTGAGAGTGCTCCCAGGCAAGGCACGCAAGAACCACTGCAGCGCAAGCAGAGAAGGACATGCAATGACATTCCAGGGGTTAAGATGGGCATGGGCCTCTTTTATCGACAACTGCGGTGGCCCCATCTTGAAAAACTTTGTTCACTCAGCTTGGTGGAGCAAGCCAGATGCTTGAAGTTTGAATTGCTGATGGTCCTCACCTTGTGCTGCTTTCACAGAGGATAAAGGAAGACACCTGTGAGTAGCACGTGCCCCAGACAAAGGAGTCCGACAAGTGCGGCGCAGCTGCGAAATAGACGTTCCCCGCAACCAGGAGAGTCTTGGGCACCTCCACGTCCTGCCAGAAGCAAGACAACATTCCGCATCGTGTGAGAAGCTCCGCTTTTCTGGACGTAACTGCCCCTACCTGGCAAGCGCGCTAAGCATCAAAAGTTGGCGTCATGTGGTTTCATCGACGTCGATCTCTGAACAAAGGTGATGGACGACTTGGAGAAGCGACTGACAGATGCTGAGCCCATGTACCTGCCCTTGCTGGTTCACTTCTGCAGGCATCTGAAAGAGGCTCAGGGATCCTACTTCGGGGCCTGGACGCTCAGCTGCTGGCCGTTGGGATTCTCCAGTGTCAGCGTGCCACGGATGGCCAGAGGCCTGGGTTCGGGGACCGGGGCCAGCAGGGAGGGTTTAGGGTTTATAGGGCTTCAGGGTTTAGGGTTTAGGAGCGGATGGATCAGGAGGTCTTTGAATTCTGGGTATGATGATGATGATGATGAGTAACCTGTCCCCACGACAGCCAGCCGTTGAATCGGCATAGCGATCTGCAACCGCAGCCGCCACTTTGATGACTTCAACCTCCCAAGCCAGAGCACGGCGCACCTCTTCTGCATATTTCGCTCGAGGTGAGCCCCTCCAAATGAGATCAAGACAAGATCGCGCAGCACTATCTGTTTCTCTATGCTGCCAGGGTCGAGCCAAGCCTAAGTGGTGAACCTACAGAGGTTCCCGCCTTCTCTTTCGGCTGGTCAGGGCTGAGGGTGTTCCAGCCCTTCATGCCGCACCGTTTCTCCCGAAGCCGAAACCTAACCTTTGTGTCTTTTTGTGTAGGGCATGGGGCTGGATCTCTGGCTTTTGGGGTTTGAGTTCCATCAACAACCCCTAAGCCCGCACCCCGGGAGCATCATGTTTGTCAAGGCACGACTTCGTCGCCGACATGATGACGATGTTGTAGCGATCCCGGCCACCGGTGGCTTCCTTGTTCAGGGTGGCGAAGGGCTCTTGGTGCCTACGGAGGTTTAGGGCGTTTTTTGTCTTAGGGTTTCGGGTTTCGGGTTTCGGGTTTCGGGTTTGGAGGGCTTGGGGGGTGGAACCCTGGACCGACGTTTCAGTGGAGGGCTTTGCAGGCTTTGGGGCCTTTTTCAGTTTAGATTTCCCCCAGACCCCAGGGTTTTTCCTTTAGAGGCTCTTGATGGGCTTTAGGCAATTTGGGGGTTTTCGGGTTCAACCCTACCAACCAACCCGGAAACCCAAACCAAAGACCCGAACACCTCAGGGGGAGTGCAACACTTAGGGCTTATTTAGGGTCTGGGGGGGCGGAGACATCAAGGTTGGGCACTGGAAGGTGGGAGATTTGGGGTTGTTGGGGTTCTTGGAGGTTTCTGAATTCGGCCTGCACATCTGTGACAAGCGTGTACAAACCTGACACTGAACGCCCCCAAAAACCCACCAAAAACTCCCCACTCTGAACCCCGAAACTCGAAACCCCCCCGTGGGCCCCCCCCGCGTCCTCGGCCCGGAAGTAGCCCCGGAGGTGCTCTCGGAGGTTGGCGCGGTAGGCGCTCACCAGGAAGCTGTTCAGTGGCCGCGGGGCCTTTTTCTGACAACAGGCCAGTTAGGGCTTCTGGGGGTTTGGAAGGTTTTGCTTTTATGTTTGTTTCTTGGGTCAGGCTCGCTTGGGGTTTAGGCTGGGCTGGGGGTTGCGGGCTGCAGCTCTGCTCGCTGCCCTCTTCTTTGAGACCGGCTCCCTTTTGGGGCCCCTGGAACATGAACCGCTCACGAGTAGCGTAAATGATCCTCTGCCCAAGCACTGCATGCAAAAACCCAAACGTGCTCCAGCTCCCGCGGCTTCCTTCTCGCTCAGCGGGACTAGTATCGCCAGGTCCGCATCTGCATCGCGCCATTCCAAAAGCCTGGGGGATGCACGCGACTTCTAGTTGACCACCAAAGCCGCGCGGCCCTACATGACGCCTCTTTTTGTCCTATTGTTTTGGGTCCTACATTTACATCTTACACGGCCCGATCAAGATCCGACTGCCCTTTTTACCCGCACATTCCAAGCCTGGCTCTGGGTTGCCCTAAACTATGTTTGGCACAAGGACCCAATGTTCGAGGTCCTGTAAATCGTCAGCAACCCGGAAAGGATCGATCTCCAAGAAAAAACCCCCTCGGTCTCCCAAAACCCTGGCCGAAAGTGGTGGCAAAGCTGCTGGCTGCGAGTGAGGATAAGCCTGGGTGGACAAAGTTCTCTCGGCCTACATCTGCTTGGAGGGATTCGCAGTCTTCAGGCTCAGGGGTTTTGGGTTCAGCGTGGGGTTGGTTCATGGACAGTCTCTCTTGCCTCCAGCTTAGCGCATCTAAGAAGCATGGCTGTTCGCAAGCCTGCACGTGCATCTTCTTCTTCTTCTTCTTCTTCTTCTTCTTCTTCTTCTTCTTCTTCTTCTTCTTCTTCTTCTTCTTCTTCTTCTTCTTCTTCTTCTTCTTCTTCTTCTTCTTCTTCTTCTTCTTCTTCTTCTTCTTCTTCTGTTTTAAGTTTTGCCGCCGGATAAAGCTGGATGAGAACATCCCCTTCGCAAAAATCTCGGGAAAGCCAAGTTGGGCTGATTTTCAGTCCTACATGCAGCTCATGCCTTCCGGGTGCTGCGACGCACGCTCTTTGCAGATCATGCAATAGAAAAGTGCAGGGTACCTCTGCTGTGTTGGTACCTGGTTTGGATGTAAGCATGCAGGCGCCACCTCCTGAATCCGCCCCGGGCCCTAAAACCCTCAAAGCCTGCGGCCTAGAGAACAAAAGCTAAGGGGCACATAGGTGTCGTTGGCTGGCTGACCTCGGCCAACCAAAAACAAACATGCAGAGAGGGGGGGCACGGAGACACATGTGGCGTGATTCTTTGTTGGAGCAAGCCCTTCTTGGAGCAGGCTTGCGGGGGGTCTCGCCGGGGATGCTGAACCGCTAGAAGGTCCTGAGCCCTGAGCATCAGCAACCCGAAACCCGAAACCCTGAGCCCTAACGGTCCAGGCCACTGTTAGTCAGGTCCATAGCGATGTGCCCGCCCACATCTAAGCCAAAGTCGCTCACCTGGTTTTCGGCTTCAAACAGAAAGGCGGGGTTCATGGCCTCAGGGTTTAGAGGTTTAGGGTGGGGGCTGAGGGTGAGAGAATTTCCGAGTAGGTAAAACGAGGGGTGTATATAAGTAGGGTACCTCTACCCATATCCTTGGGGCACTAGAAGCCCTACCATGAACCTTCAAGATGGGCCTTGAGGCACAGGGCCTTAGGAAGCCCAGGGCTGCGGACTGACCCAAGGGGAACAACCGAGGGCTTACAGGCACTCTTGACCCCTCAACCCTCAACCAGAAACCCCCGCAACCTCTCAACCCTAAACCCGGAATATATGAAGCAAGGCGAAGCTGAAGGTAAAAAGGCCCGACGGTTTGAGGGTGTGTGAGGTTTGGGGAGTAAGCGTAGCCCTTTGCCGCTGCACGTACAAGGCACCAACCACGAGGCGATGTTGTTGCTCATCTGGAAATTCACTTGCCTGTGTGCCGAGGCTCTTGCAGAAGAAAAGCTTCGGAACTGTTCTAGATTATTCTAGGCGTAGCGCACGCGCGGGTGCGTGTGCGCATGTGCGCAGTTGCGCGGTCTGTGTGTACCACCTGCTTCTGGTTGAAAGTTGTCACTGTGGGCTGAAGCAGCCTGGTGGGGCCTTGGGCAGTTTGTCAAGCATTGGAATTCCGACTGCTTGGAGTTTCATGGGTAGCTATGACTTCGGTTATAACTAGGGCAACAAGGCCAACAACAGCTATAAAAGGCTATAACCTCTTTGGGGTAATTATGACTTATGACTCTAGCTGAAAAACATAACGCCATGAACCTTCCAGCAGGGCTGAGGCTTTAGGAGGCGTAATTGAGTAGCCAAGCCACACCTGCACAGCATCTGCGCTATACATGCAAAGGTAGGCCAAGCACCATACCTGCGCTGTCCATCGCAGTTCTGGAAACTAGCACTGGGGGCAGATTCCGCGCTGGGTATTAGGCTCTACTCTCTTGAAAAGCACCTTTGCCATTCCAGCCCAGTTGTACCGAGGGTGCCACTGGTGCTGGTACTGGAGGTTGTGGCTTGCCGTGTTCGAGCTAGAAACTACAGCTGGTAAGGGCATGAAACTGCATCAACGCGACCCTCATTGCATCAACTTCTTGGGTATGCCGCTGAAACTGAACCAGCCTGTATCCCCAAGCAAAGAGGTTGATTTCGAACCGCACGGGCCTGCAAAGATCTTGCCTGCGACCTGCCGTGTCCAGACACGTCTGCTGTCCACGTCATCTGCGCCTGTCTACAGATCACCCATGGCGGCCATGGCAGGTTGAGGCAGACCTGGTGAAAGAGAATGACTCAGGGCTTAGGAGTGTAGGGTGGGGGAGGACGACGTGTTCTTAAGCTGCGATCTTGCCCTTATCTATCTCCAAGCTAGAGCTCGACGCAACAACGTCCACCATCTCATCGTCAGCTGTCGTGGCAAGTGAAGTGTTGCTATGCGCTGTCGGCTGCCGCTGTTCACTCATCAGTTTGGGTCAGATTGGAGCACTACAGAAGGCCAGGAACCCGGATCACAGAGCCATGGTCAATTCTCCAAATTAAGTCCCTTTTCAGGCATAGACAGGAGGCGCCGTGGCATACTAGGACCCCGAAAAAGACGCATGGAAGAAAACCCTGCACAGAATCACCGATTCGTGGGGGTCAGGGGCTGGCGCTGCAGAGCCTAAGCCCTTCAAGGTATCCTCTTTTTGAGGTCTTTTCTGGCACCCCGTAAGGACAAGGAATAAGGGTACCACCTGAAGGTCTCAGTGCTTGCCAAAGTTCAGGTTCAGGTTCTGGGGACTCAGGGATCAGGGCCCCAGAACCTAACACCCGCCCCCGGCTCCCTGCCAATTTCCCTGTGGCACGCCTCACCACCAAATCACCGCCCAGTCCTACGGCAAACCATTTATCATGCCATTAACGGTTGTAAGAAGAATTCCTGGTATTCCTACATGCTCATGGCATGACTAAGAACATCGCGCACGCTGGCTTCTTTGTCCGGCGCCGGTCCTTTCAAGCCATCTGCGTGCCGGATCCCTACATATTAACCTGCGGGGCTGCCTCTTGGCTTTACAAGGTTCGGGGTTGAGGGTTGAGGGGTTTTTCTTCGCTGAGGCTTCAACTCACCGGGTTTCGGGGTTTGTGCTGTATAACGCGAGCGTGTCACCGGTTTGGGGTTTATAGGGTTTGTAGGGCTGCTAGGGTTTGCAGGCTTTCATCGGGCTCATAAGCTGTCACAGGACCTCTGGGGAGCACAGGGCCCCGACTCAAGCTTCCCGAACTTGGGGGGATGGGTTTGCACAAGGCCGGATTCCGAGAAACTGACCGTGACTCCGCCGCGAGAAAGAGTAGGCTCCGGAGCCCACTTAGGGCTTTTTGGGTTTGGGGCCTCCTTGAATCCTTTCGAGAGTTAGAGCTTGGGGTTTTCGGGTCCAGATGCGTTGTGCCTCTGGCAGGCGGCCCACACGGTGAATTAGCACTGGCCATGGGTCTCTTCAGCCTACACAACACAAGCCCCTTTTAGCCATGCTTAGCCCTAAACCCTAAAGAGCTCTTCTTCGAAGCTGGAGGAGCAGCCTTCAACTACGGAAAAAGACCCATGCCTGCATCGACTCTGCGTGTAGATAACGCAGCGTGCTGACCTTAAAATTCAAGTCACGCGCGAAGAAGCGCAATCCCTTGTCCAGTGAACCCTCTAGACCCCTAACTCTTGGAGTTCACTGAGGTGCCTTGGACCAGTGGCCACACAAAGCCCGTGCTTCAACCCCCCACTTACCCACGAAGTTGTGCTTCAGTTCGTGCATTAAGACTCGAAGCGCGAAGATGAGGCACTTTTGCACAAGGTGACGTTTTCACTGCCTTTAGGGAATCTAAGGCTTCACGCACAACAACTTATGACACTACGCGGTTTGAGAGCATGTTGAAGACAAAAACTCGGTGGCTGATGCCTCTCTGATGGCAATAATTTGGGTCGGACTTGGGGCGTAGCTTGACGGTCCTTTGGAGGCTGCTGAAGTTGGGGTCGCCTCGCAGTGAAGCCTAACACCCTCCGGCGCTTTGGGGTTGGAGCTTCCGCGACTTCCTCTGCCGTATCCGGCTTGTTTGGGTTCAGGGGTTCAGGGCTTCAGGGGCGGCCCGCTCTCAACTCGGGAGGCAGCCAATTCAGTGATACCGCAGAGATCGGCCTGGGCTCGAGCACAGGGAACCAGCCACAGTCTGGGTGAGGCAGTCTCCGTAGGACCCCAACACCAAGCTGACGATCTCCCTACTAAGCCAGCAATGAAAGCGTAGAAACACAAAAAGTCCTGACAACACCCTAAACCCATGCAGTATGCTGATGTATTGTGATTGGGGCAGCTTTCGCTGCGCACCTCTTCTGCCAGCTTTTCGCGCGGTCCCCACAGGTTGGAAGCCCACCGACGGCCACCGAACGGTTCGGTTCGGGCATACAACCGTCTTACTGAGAGTCAGACGCTTAGGTCCAATATTGCAGGAGGGTGTGTTTCTCAGGTATATCAGCGACCCCTTAGGCTCACGCGAATGCAAACTGCAGGGCAAGGGTCCAACATCTCATTGCACAGCAGCCTTCCCATTCCCCACACCCACGGGCTCTGGTACTCTGTGCCCACTCTTACAGAGCCTCCGCAGACAACGCAGATGTGGTTGAGAACGCCGTGGAGAGAAAGAAAAAAACAAACGACAAAAACAAAGATAAAGCGAAGGACCTTCGCAACTCATCTGCAAAATCTGAGCGGAAGGTTCGTGGCTAGGGTTTCTCACTTGCCTTCCTCCCCAACACCCATGAAGTGGCACGGCGGGGGTCGGCAGACCGAAAGGTTCGTGGCTGGCAATGACCAAACACAAGTCATACCCCCACAACACAACTAGTGATGTAACCACCCAGAAAAAATCAACCAGCTTTTGCTGTAGTTACCCTGGTTTAGATTGCCAGCTATTGCTACCAGCACCTTGGGTCCCCAGTAGAGACCACACGAAAACCCAGAGTCCAGACCCTTTCAGCGCCTTAGATGACCTATCTGATGCAAGGGCCTGGTCAGAGGCGGCGGCGGAGAAGACCGTTTACGGAGAGCTTGTCGGACCTTTTGCTGTGCGTTTGGGCTTGAGAGGGTTGGGGTTCTCAAGTTTGAGATTAAGGGGTTCTTTAGGGTTCTCAGGGTTTGCTTTGCCACCTGCTGGGTTCAGGAATCCAGGGACCTACACTTTCGTGTTCGAGCGTGTGCTCTACAAGGTGAAGTTCGGCTCGGCCTCAGAGACTTCTGGGATTGCACAAGGTATCGGAATTTGGGGTGGAGACTCAACAGGCCTGAACGGCTTAGGGCTTAGGGAGTTTAGGACTCAAAATGCCAGCTTTAGGTCTCAGCGACTTCCAGCGCCCGCCGGGTGTCCGCAGAGACTTGGCGTGGGAGGCCGGCGAGGGCGTCAGCGTGCGCCCTTCCTGCACAGGCCCCGAAGCCTACGCCCTCTCAACTCTAAAACCCTACACCCCGCAACACCCTAAAGACCAAGTTTAACAAAACCCAAAAGCCAATGCCGGGTCAGAAGTAGGGCAGCTGTAGCTACAGAAAGCCTCGTTTGGGCCATGTGTAACCCAAGTAAAACTCCCAACAAGCCTCCCAAACCCGCCCCCCGCCCCCAACTCGGGAGGGGGGAGGGGAAGGGGAAGGGAGCCGGGGGAACCTAAACCCCTGAACCCTGAAGTTGGGGGGAAGTGGCGGCGTTGGGGGTTGTCGGCCTCAGAAAGCATCGTGGCTTCAAGGGACTTCGACATCTGTGCGACCACCTCCGAGATCGTTTCTTTAGGGTTTAGAGCTCAGGGCCCGGGGTTTTAGGCCTCATGGTTTAAGGTGGGGCTTAAGCCTACGCTCCTGAAGATGGGGCTTGGCGATCACTTCAGGGCAATGTGACAGCAGAACCTGTAAAGAGAACTCTGACTTCCGTCTAAAGGGATGGGGCATGTCACAGTTGAACATCGTGATTGAACCTTGTGGTTCGACAGTCAAGGCTCGGGATGGGGAGAGGGGGGGTCCTTGCTCTAGTGCACTCCTCATGTCCAGCTTTTCCCGGCTCGTGCTCTTTGACACAGACTGTCAGCCGTGCTGCTTGATCACCACAAGCCTGTGGCACGGACTGAAACTTCTGCGCCGCAAGGTTCTTCGGCGTAGCTCGGGTGAAGGGGGTAAAATGTTCAAGGCTTTGGGTGAGCTCCATAAACCTGACAACCTTTTTGCACGGACTCCTTATAAACTACACCCCTAACCTCGTGGCAGGGATGTACCGCTCAAGACTTCTGCCGCAAAGAGGCTCTGCGAAGTGCACTGCAAACACTTTCCGGAGCTTCTGAAGAAATTCCTCTTGCTATCCCAGATTTCCAGACCTCCCGATGAAAGAGGTGCAAGGGTTCAACATTGAACTCCACCCAGCCTGTAGGCTGCTGAGTGGGGCCAGTTTCTGGCACAAGTTGGCTTCACGAAACTCGACATACCCTGGCTGGGTTCGCTGTAATCTAGAGTGGCACAGATTGGAATACCTTGGTCTGCTGCTGCCGCGTCCACGCTGAGGCGCCTTCCAGACCAGGCTAAGAGAAATACCCTCAGAACTCGCAGGCCGCAAGCCGTCGCCGAGCTCAAGGTGTTGGAGCCTTGCAACTTTTGCATTCTACACCCCTGCAGAACGGCAGATACCACAGTTCCATTCCAAAAAGACATATCAACAACAAACCGGCAACACAGGAACTCCCACGGGAAAATGTTCTGATAGTTCAAGCCGTAGGGCCTTAGGGTTTACTCTTGGATGGTAAGCTTCAAGTCTTCAGGGCGTGACAGGCTTCAGAGCGCAGTTTGTCCCGCAAGGTCCCAAAAGGCAATAGGGAGCCCAACACACTCTTCAGCAAAACCCCCTGGCTGCCCCCTGGCTCATGGATCCCAAGGGATGTGGTTCCATTCATCGCCCTTGTTTACGCACACAGAACCCGGCGCATCTACCCTGTCTTGGAGCTCCCCGAAGCCCCCCCAAACCCTGAGGACAAAAGGAAGTGGTAAGGCTTCGGCCCGCTGCTTCACTGCGATCCCCAGCTCCCAGCGGCATACAGGGAACGTGCCCGCGAAACTCCAGGTACAGAGCTCCTGCGACCGGCTGTGACCGCTGGGCGGGGCCAAATGCCAAAGAAACCCTCGACTAAAATGACCAAAAGGGTCTGTCTGGGCAAGACGCGGGACTTAGACTCGACAGGTTGACGTCACTTTTCAGGGTCTCTGCGTAGGGCCCCATGCTGCTAGGTCTAAAGGAATGGTGTCGAGGGGTGGCGGATGGAGGTGTTGGCTGCTTCTTGGGGGCCCCGAGGGCTGATGAGTTTGCACAGTGCAGATCCAAGGCAGGTAAGGGTGCAGGTTAGAGAGTGTAGTGCTTGAGGGCTTTTGGGGGATATAGTTCCGGCTTGAGGCAGGTGTGCTCTTTAAGCACTCAGGGTTTAGGCGACTGAAACCTGCGAGGGTAAAGGGTTTGAGTTTGCTTTGCTCAGCAAAAAGCAGGCTTGGGTGGGCGCCTCCCAATTCGCCAGTGTCATGCTCGCTCCCAGGCCTACCGAAAGACCCATGGCAAGGGCCAGGAGTTGAGGAGACTTGCTAGGAATTTTGACCTTGCGGAATAACATTCTCCTTGCAAAAGGGTCCTGAACCCATGGCTGCGCCGACAGGAGCTTGATGGAGTCCCGATTGCAGTGGCAGACCCTGGGGCAGGCAGGGCAGAACCAGAAACTTGTACCCCAATCCTAGAATAAGCCTCAGCTCGAAAATGCACCGTCTGGGTAGATTCAGGCTCTGTGAGGTGGCAGCATTTGGCTTCCAGCAAAAAGACGCGGACAAGGCGGGGTCTAGCACTCAACACTAGGCGCAAAGCTTCCTGGCGCCGCTGCGCGCCACTACTGCTCTATGTAACTCCAGCACTTTTATACATAAAAGAACCAAAAGCCACCGTGCTGCAGTGGAGGAGCCAGGCAGGACTCACAGCGTGCTGCAGCACCCGAAGCAAGGAGAACTCCTTGCAAAATCTCCAAGGCATGAGTCGATTTGAAGGTTGCAGGTTCAGGCTTCAGGGCTCCGGTAGGTGTAGTAGGTGTCTGAACTCCACCGCTAAAGGCACTGCCAAAGCCGGGACCCCAGAGGTCCGACAGCACGTGCTCCGAGAAGTAGACGCGGCCACCAGGCTTGAGATGCGCATCCACCGCCTGGAAGAAGCCCTGCCACAGAGAGGGAGGGCACACCCGCTTGGAGGCGCATGGGTGATAGTTAGAACTGGTTCAATCCTTCTATAGGACACCTCGATCCTACGTAGAACTCTAACTACTCACACGTCGCATCGTCAAGCACGTCTCCAAAACCCCTCAAAAAATAAACAAAAACCAAGCGCAACAGACCCATGAGCCCGCAAGCAAGGTTGAGAAGGGAGGGTCGAGAGGCATTGCAACAGGCAGGCAGGCAAGGAGGCTTTCACAAGAACCTTTGAAGCCGCTTCCCCATTTAGCCCCAAAGCCTGCCCCCTGATACACTAAGCTCCAAACCTTAAGGCTTTCTTGAACGTGTAGCTGAGGGTTTCCGCTACTTGAGCCTTTGTCGACCTAGGTTCCTTTTGCGGGGGCCTGTGTTCCAAAGAATTTGGCCGCCTTGGGTTGCTTTAGGGGACTCGCCTGCATTTCCCGACTCGGAATCAGCTTCCCGAAAGCTACCTAGACCTAGGCATCCACAGCTCCGCCCAAATTGCCTTCTGACACGGCACCTCGCACAGGACGGTCCCTCAGCACGTGCATGATTTAGGATTCTGCTTCTCAGGGTGTCACGGTTAGGGTTTAGGCGGTTCAGGGGGATCTTTTTGAAATTGGTGAGGATTGAAGTCTCTAGGTCCCCAGGTCTCGTGTTGAAGAACCCTAAGTCTAACCCGGTTGCTGTTGCCTTCGGGTCAGAAACCCCTAAGCCCTTACTGTAGGGCGCCCACCTCAACCAGCCAAGCGGCCAAAAACGATGCTGTCAAACTGTTCCGACTGCGGGAGGTCCTCTTCTCTCATCATTAGGGACTTCGGAGTTTCGAGTCTAGGCTCAGATCCCCAGCAGCCAATGCCTGGGGCTTGGGGTTTGGGGACTCGTCGCCTTGCATCTCCCCGTTGCCTTTGGAGGTTGGTTTCGGAGTTTAGCACTCTCCGACGGTCACTCTTGACTCTTGATAGTATTGATAGAGGTGTAAGAGCTTCTTGCGCGTCGTTGTGTTCTTTACCCTTCCCCTTGTCTTGATTCGGGCCCTCACAAGCACGTGCTTTTGCCATATAGTCGCCCGCACATTGAGTAGACGCTGAAAGGCCAATGAACTTGACCTCACTCAAACGTCATCCGTTAAGGTTCGCCTATGCCATGAACATGCCCTGAACAATTGAATACGAGAACCTTGGCACCTCCAGGAAAGAGGACGTCGTCTCCACTTCCAAGCTTGGCATTTGCTTCTTTGCCACCTAGTGCACGCAGACCGCCCAAACCCTAATACCCGGAACCCTAAAAGCCTTAAGCCCTTTTGGAACAGAGACTGTGCCCTGCTGGCCGTGAACCGTAAACCTCAACCCTGAAACGCTCTTTGAAGGGAGCGGCTGTCATGCTCAATACCTTCGACCCAAACGACCCTAAAACCCTGAAGCAACAAAAACACGCTTTGAACCCGGACTCGGACAGGCTTGCTGGGTCTCCCGGACTTGCTGAATGCCAGGAAACGGAAAGCGAGATGAGACACAATCCCACGACATTCGTGAGACAAACCGTGCGTCAGGGGAGGTGCAACCAAAAAAACTGAACACTAAACCCACCGCTCCAGAACTTATATTTTTCGGGGAGTAGGGTGCCTGTAAGGACACCTGATTGAAAGGCCGCAGTGCTATGGAACATATTTCCTGGGGAAGTGTTGGGTGTGAGAATGACTCCCACACATCTCGACGAAGCGGTAAGAGCCGTCCTCCACGATATACGATACATGGGATCTGTCTGTCTCATATAAGTAGGGTGGCTAGAAGAAGCGATGTTGAAGCTGCTGTACGACTTTGAGGTTGCTGCGTGCGGCGAAGCCCCACCATGATCTTCTCACATGCCCTTATAGTCCACTCTCAAGCCAAAACCGCACACATCCCCTAAGCCCGCTCTTAGGGGTGGAAAGGGGGGGGGGGAGGGGGGGGGGGGGGGGGGGGGGGGGGGGGTGGTGGGCATTTTTCAACCGCAAACCCCAAACCACCCCGGCCGAAAAAAAACAAAAATACCCAGCCCAAAAGCCTGTTGCTTCTGCACTTTGAACCGAAAATCCTAAACCATAACCCCAATAGATCCGTCTTTTGCTTCCTCGGAGGTTAAAGTCTAGATTCGGCTAGATTCTAGATATAACTGGTGTCTTAAGTAAGTAGGCAAGTATCGAGATATGACTGGTGATGGCCAATATGGACGTTGTTATTATAACTGTACTTCTGGTTACCCATGAACCTTCAAGCACATCCTCCATCTGCGCGCCTCCACATTGGCCCGGAGAGCGGAGTGGAGGTGGAGATTCGGCTCCTACTTGGAGAAAAAGCCCGGGCATGCTCGGGCTTTGTGGGTTTGCGCCTAGCAGCCTCGCACGCGTGCACGCGCACATATGCGCGCATGTGGGTGTGGGTGCGGGTGGGTGGGGTGGGTGGGGTGGGGGGGGGGGGGGGGGGGGGGGGGGGGGGGTGGGGGGGTGGGTGGGTGGGGGGGTGGGGTGGGTGGGTGGGGTGGGTGGGGTGGGTGGGGTGGGTGGGGTGGGGGGGTGGTGGGTGGGGTGGGTGGGGTGGGGTGGGGTGGTGGGGTGGGTGGGGTGGGGTGGGTGGGGTGGGTGGGGTGGGTGGGGGGGGGGGGGGGTGGGTGGGGTGGGTGGGGTGGGTGGGGTGGGGTGGGGTGGGGTGGGTGGGGTGGGTGGGGTGGGTGGGGTGGGTGGGGTGGGTGGGGTGGGGGGGGGGGGTGGGTGGGTGGGTTTTGGGTGGTGGGGTGTGGGTGGGTGGGGGGTGGGGGTGGGGGGTGGGTGGGGTGGTGGTGGGTGGGTGGGTGGGGGTGGGGTGAGTGGGTGGGGTGGGGTGGGTGGGGTGGGGTGGGGGGGTGGGGGTGAGGTGGTGGGTGGTGGGTGGGTGGGGTGGGTGTTTGGGTGGGTGGGGTGGGGTGGGTGGGGTGGGTGGGGTGGGGGTGGGTGGGGTGGGGTGGTGGGTGGGTGGGTGGTGGGTGGGTGGGTGGGGTGGGTGCGGGTGTGGGTGTGGGTGTGGGGTGTGGGTGGCGTGTCCTAAACACCTCGAGCCCCAAAAAAGAAAGGAACGCCCGAGAGCCCGTGAGGCTGAAGGACAGTCCAGCATCAGCGCGCGATGGACGCCCTTCCCCGGAGACCGCCGGCAAGCATCCACGTAGTAGGGAAGATACCTTGGTGGCCCAAATCTGGAAATTGCATGCGCTTCGAAATAATCAGGGCCCAAGTCATAAGTTACTTCTTAAACTCCATCTTAAGTCGTCGCGACGTCAGTCGATTGTGCTTTTTGCGGTTGAAAAAACCTGTCTGCGAGGAGACTGGGACCTCCAGTCCAGCCACCTGCCGCAAACCTGTTGCTACTCTATCTGCCCTACGCCTCGCCCAGGAACCTTCAGCTAGAGCAGCCATATGTGCACGGCATCGGGGTCATGTTCTGGCCTGTCTTTTCAACTTATTCCGAGATTTATCAGAAACAAATCTTGCATCCGCCTGCAAGCCATACTGGCCCTTCTATTTTGCGTGCTTTGTACAGCCCTCGAAATGTACCATAAAGCCCTATTTCAAGCGGTAGCGTCACGGCCAACAATCGCTCATTGGCCTGTACGTGTTTAGCCCTGCTTGTGAATACTCATGAACCTTCAAGTTGAACCATCACGCCGAAGCGCATTCCGTCCCCACACCCGACATCCAGGACCTCAGACGTCCAAGGCAGGCTTGGGATCCAAGGTTTTAGAATCCAAGGTTTATCCTGAACGGCCCTAAGAACTTACTTCCTACTCAGAATTCCACCAAAGTCTTGTGCGCTATCTTCAGGCCCGCTACCCGACCCCCACCCCGAGCCACACAGCTGCCCAGCCACATCTCCCTTGATGCCTTTCAGCAGCTCTTGTCTAATGGACAAGAAGTGATAGTCGACCTGACACGGTGGAGAAAGGCTGGCCGGAGACAAGTGCAACCGCATGCCCTGGCCGAAGCTGTTCCTGAGATGGTCCTATCATTCACATGACAACAGTCTGCTTTTATGCCCCTGCCTTTGCCATGAGGAATGGGATCAACTTTGCCTCTAGTTTTTTGAAGGTGTCCTGGAAAGGTAGAAGATGCGCGAAAGCTCAGGCATCGCCGAAGCCAAGAACTGTTTTTGTGCCCAGAACGCTCAAACATGCGCAACCACGACCGCTTGCAACGAGTATCAAGAGTCATGGCGCCGCATTCTTGCCACATGCAATTTGCCTGACCTTCGGTCCAAACAAGTAGCAAGCTGGTTTGTCCAAAACGCCGGTCACATGCCACCGCTTCACCCTACAGCATGAAACGCGCAGGCAGACTTTGAGAATGTGCAGGCGTTCAGGTTCATTGTTTCAAACTTGTGAACATTTGCGTACGTTCGCGCAAACAAGTCGTCATGCCTTCATCGCAGCGTGCTGCCATTCCAGATGTGGGAAGTGCAGTTCGAGCGCATGTTTTGTTGCGAGCATTCACCGTGGCTGCCCATGCACATCGCGCAAGTGGCCCTGAAATCCCTGTGTTGCATCCGGGCGGTGATATCTTGGAAACCCCTAGTACCCGAACCTAGGGCTGAGGGGTTTGGAGGCCACAGAGCGGCAATGACAAAGGGATGTGCAGTTCTCTAAGTTATGGTTCCGCCTTTGGGCATCCTCAGTGTAAGGCTCCGTCTTTACCATTCTTTACATGTCGATACTAGAAAGGGACCATGTCATTGAGCACAAGTCCCAACTTGACAGCTGCAACTCCTCATCAAAGGCGTCCAAGCCATATGTGATCATGGCTCGCACTTTTTTTCACTTCTCAGAGCACTCTCAGAACTGCTCTGGTGAGCTTTCTGCACCCGCGACAGTGATGACACTACGACACTGAGCCTGCCACGAAAATGCAAGAGAAGATGGACGCGGACATACTACGACAGCCCCTGTGAGAGAAGCACTCCAAGTGTTGTTGCAACACCGTAGCCAGTGATGCCCGCGACCGTAGCTGGAAACACAAGGTCAACCCTGCGGAATGTGATGCCGGCGCATGCGGCCGCTGTGGCAGGGCCTCCAATGTTTGCGTTAGAAGCCACCAATGCCTCAGGCAAGCTGATTTGCCAACGCCTGGGAGTCGCTGCATTCCAGAGCAGGACAGAGAAGGTCAGCACAGCACCGTGCACGCAGAGCACAACAGCCGCGAGCAGAGTGAGACCTAGGCTATTGGTCAAGGCACGGACTCTCGCTTCAGCCCCAATTGATGCAAAGAACGCCAACATGAACCATGCGGCAGCCTTCCCACTCATTTCTGCTACCGGCTTTGCAATATCAGGGCGCTTGCTCGCCAGTGAAGCAACCATCCATGACGAAAGTGTCACTGCAAGCGTCTCCGCCCCAGGCAACCAGCTGAGCAAGCGATGCAGCGGCTGGGCCAGTGTTGTTGAGAGGGCAACCAGTGCTGCAGCAATCGCTGCGGCCCTTGCCACCCCCAGGTTCTGGTCACTTCTCTCATCGATGCTAACACTTGCAGTTGACTTCTGTGCCGCACTTCCACTGCGGTACAGCGCAGCAAGCACTGCAAAGTAGGCACCCATGAGCAGAATATCGGCAGCTGACAGGGCGCCAAACGCCGCAGCTTCAAGCCCCACCGCGCGCGCCGTGGCCACAAAATTGATGCATCCTCCAACATAGGTTGCAGCGAGGCAACCAGCAGCCTTTGCAGCCTCTGCTGCTGAAATGCCAAGCCATCGGTGCAATCCGAATGCACTCGCACTGCCCAAGATGGAGCCCACTGTACCAAAGAGAAAAGCCACAAGCACTCTGAGCAAGGCGCAGCCAGCATCTTTCGAAAGTCGCTCTTGGCCAGACATGCTGCGCGAGGCTATGATGGTGAGCACCAAGGCCACAGGAAGGAAAGAGTCTACTGGCCCTCCACCCCAAGTACTAGCTCGAAGAAGTGGACAAGCCTCTGCAAGGACGGCGCGGAGTGTGAAGGCAAGCAGCGTCCCACCCACGGCTGCTCCTAGTCGAGTTCCCTCTAGCGAAGCAGCTGTGGTTGCAGCCCCCACTGTCGCTAGCAGATTTGCGCTCTCACCCTGCAGTGCAGCGCGACCTCTGCCATGCACACGTAGATTTTTCCTTTGGCGTCGGGCTTCCAAGTTGCCAGCTCTGACTTCAGTATTCCTTATGATGTTCAGATCAACGCCAAGTCTATTGCGTTGTGGTAGCTGCGGTGTATGGAGTGTAAGTGGAAGACCACGGGCTGCCAGCTGCCTTGCAGTCATCTAGGAGCACTCAGACTGAACGAACTTTGAGTGTTAATGGCTGAGGGTCATGAGGGTGCAGTTTAACCGTTCATGCAGACCAGTGGTCTGACCACACTTATTTTCACACAGCTTGCACGAAAAAGGAAAACTCTGACGTCAGCCCACAAACTCCAATCCGAACAGTAGCCGAACCCTAAATCCAAAGCCTAAACCTTTACCCCAGAACGCAAAAATGCCACATAGATGGCCACAAAACCTCTTAATTGCGGAACAGACTTAATTCAACACTGAGCTTCCTGGAGTACTCCAGCACACCTGCGATTCGGAAAGCTCGACATGCGAACCACCGTTTCCCTTGAGAATCTAGGGCTTAGAGTGGTTCTTGCTAGGCGGGTTAGATAGGGGCCAAGACCCGAATCTAGTAAACAACAAACCCTACTTGCAGGATCATGGGCACTTAAAGCAAGTAACCCACCACGAACCACAGGTTGTGGAGAGAGGAAACCCTGAACCCTCAACCCTTAAACCCTCAACTCAACCCAACCCTGGACCCTAAAGCCTAACCCTAACTCTGACCCATGAGGGAAAACCCTCAACCCTCGAGCCACCCTAAACTAAACCCCACTAAGCCCCAAGACCCTGACTCTAAACCCGAGAAACCCTAAACCCTAAACCCGCCAAGGACCACGGGAGAGCGGGGGGAGGGGAGGGGGGAGGGGGGGGGGATACCATGCGGGAGGGACGGCAAGTGCCGGTGCACATACACCCACACACCCGATACACCCTCTACACCCCATGCTATACACTGCCACAACCCACCAAAACCCTTCTTTTGAGCAACAGACTTTGAGGCCGCCGGCACACATGCAACTTCTGAGAACCCTGAACCCTAAACCCCACACTACAGCATACCCCCCCCCCCCCAAAACCCTGAAACCCCCCAACCCGGTCCCTGAAGACGGTGGCTGCCAGGGCCGCACTTCCCAGGAGGGCCAGTGAACGGGCTGAGAGCCACGAGGGCCCCGAGGCCTCGGTGAAACCCTTGGAGGGCTTGGGGGAACCCACAATCAGGCGCCTGGCAAGGTTCTGGGTTCGCAGCTTAGGGTGTAGGGTTTAGGGTGTAGGGTTTAGGATTCAAAAATTGAGAAATATTGACCCTGGGTGGCTTCAGGGTTTCTTGGGCGCAAACCCTCAACACGAAACGGCTTTCAGGGTGCAGGGTTTCGAACTTAGCATTTTGCGTCTAGAGTCTGCTTGAAGGTCCATGGGCAACTAGTCCAAAGCCGGTTTTTAGTCTACCCCAAATGAGGCTATAACCTATATCAACAGTTGTCCCAAGTAGAACAACCCATGAACTGGGGTTGAGGGCTCACAACTTCGGGAATCAAAGGGGTTAGGGGTTCGCAGGTGTGAAGCCACTCTGCTCCAGACTCTAATATTACTGTTATTACTATCATTGTTATTGGTATCATTATTAGGAGTATTATTGTTCATTCTTAATATTCTTCTGATTTTTTTGGAGTCAGTACTAAGATTATTATTGAGACTATCACTATGATTCCCATTAGTATCACTATTGTACTATTATTATTATTATTATTATTATTATTATTATTATTATTATTATTATTATTATTATTATTATTATTATTATTATTATTATTATTATTATTATTATTATTTATTATTATTATTATTATAAGCCGTCAGGTCTTGGCCCTTATTGGGCAGGCGGCCGGGAAGCCGCCGCCCGGCCAGAGCCGGACAAGTCCGCAGCCTAGGCCTCCTGCGAGCCCAAGACCTGGGACTTGGGGGTTTTTGTGGCTTAGGGTTTGGGGTTTAGGGTTTTTGGGGGTTTCGGGTTTAGGGTTTTTGGGTGTTTGGGGTTTTTGGGGGTTTAGGGTTTTTGGGGGTTTAGGGTTTTTGGGGGTTTAGGGTTTAGGGCTTATGGAGTTGAGGGTTTGTAGGGCTTAGTGAGAAGATTGTTCTTCACTCCTGCATCGCTGAGAGGGTAGTTCAGGGCTTCAGGGACTCGACCTCAAAGTGTGGTTTTCTAGAAGGTTCATGGATGCAGCAACCCTACTCATGACTCGGACGAGGGTACATGCGACGATAACCTACAAGTAGGTGTAGGGTTGGGGGGTCATGCGTCTGGAGGGCCCTTAGCGCACTTAACACCATGCCCTTTACAAGCTCCTAGGAAACCCCCACACGCGCACACACACACACACACACACACACCTGAAGCTTGACAGACCTCAAACTTGACGTACTGTCGCATGCGAAGACAAAGCGCACCCTTGTCCCAGTGGTTTGCAAGCGAGCCTAATCCCGCTAGAACGTGACAGAGGGTATCATCACGGGACCCAGTGAATCCTTTCTTCAACCCAGGCTCCTCTCCGAGTAAATCCTACCACACAGCGTGGTTGGGCTTCTAGCGCAGGATATCAGGCAACAACAGAGGTTAGACAGGCTGCTGCGCCGTCTGAGGGCCATTATGGTCCTGCGTATGCCAAAGGCTAGATACGTTCGAGGTTTACTTTGTATGGCAAACTTGCTCTCATCCCTGACCCTCGCAGAAACCGTGCTTCTGCTGCCGCCACCGCGGCCCAGCCAAGGCGGCATCAGCAGGTAGCCGCGGACTTCCTGCGGTGAGATTCCTGAGCAAGACTAAGAACACTGTCAGACCGTTCTGAACCCGGATCTGGGCCTCAAGGTCCCCTAATAACCTTCCAAAGCCAAACGAGGCCGCCAAGCAGCGGAACTCCTCCCCATCGAAGACAACCACTTCAGTGTGCGCTTGCGCCATGGCCCACAGAGTCTCCCCGCCCCCTTCTTTGGGGTTTAGGGTTGAGGCTCTTGGGCTTAGAGGGTCTAGGTTTTAGGGTTCTTTGGCAGCCGCGCCGGCAGAAGCGCACGCAGCTTTGTAAGTTTGGGGCCTCGTTTGGGCGATTTTCAAGAACAAATATTCCATTCTGAACCATAGACACATGTGGATATTTTGTAATAAATCATCTGGGTAGGGATTGTAGTGGGTATAGTGCTAAGGGCTGGATTAAGGTCCCTGACATCCAATGCCGTGGAGTAGCCATCACAAAACCTACACCTCGTGTCTTGGGTGCGGTTTGCTCTTTGCATGGCCTGGGGCCTGGAAGCTGCCAGAAGCGAGTTCTGCTCATCGCAAGCCAACCCCCGCTGAGGACTGTACACGCTAAGTCGATCCAACTAAACTTAAGGCCTCTACAACCCAAACGGTTTCCACGTGTAGTTTAGGGATTTTGGTCGGATGTCGGCAACCATTTCCAGCAAGCTGTATTTCGGTGCCTACAACTCAAAACGACGAAATCGGAGGTGCCTCCACCAAAGCCTGGTGCCGCTCGCGCCGATGAGCGCTTTCCTCCCAGCAGAAAGAAGATTCCTCATTTAAAGACAGCCCCCATTGCAGAACAGCCCTGCAGTTGAGGTTTAAACGCAGAGCTGGACGAGCTTGGGGCTTAAGGGCGAGCCACCTAGGCCCAAGTAGCACCCTCAACCTTGTTTTTCAAGGCCCCCTGAAGCAGGGCCACATTCTGGGTAGGGAAAGCCAAAGGCGCCACTTAAAGTCGCAGCCTCCTTCAGGAGCTGATGAAGCACGCCCATCCTCCAGCTGTGAGGCTTCTTTTTCCGCCGGGTTTACTCGGCGCTGTCGCTGGATTTGGGGTTTAGGGTTCTTTTTTTGCGTTTAGGGTTAAGAACTTAGGGCATGTACCAGTTGTCCTGGGAGGCTTCGTAGGTTCGCCACGGTCCCATCTACGGGTAGCGGTGGTTCAGGGGTTGGGGCTGTGGAGGAGGATAACTGAGCTTCTGCGACAAAGCCGTGTAATTTCTTGGGCTTCGGCTCAAAGCTTGGCGTTCAGGGTTTAGGCTTAGGGTTGTGGGCTTGGGGTTTTTTTGGTGTAGGGTTTAGGATTTTCCGGATGCAAGTTTAGGGTTCTCGGGTTTTGGCCACCGGCCTGGCAGCCCCGCACGGCTTCCGGGTTCAGATTCAGCTTTTTGGGCTAAGCCCTCGAGCCCTGAACCCTCGTTTCCACCCCACCGTTTCTTCTGAGCTCATGTTCGCTCTGCTACAACCAACGAAGTCATGTGACCCGAAAGCCCTAAACCCCTTAAAGCCTTACACCCCAGAATTTCTCGTATCCTGAGCCCTGCCTTTGCCCCAGCTCCGTGGAGATGCGACTCTGAAGCTCTGCATGGCCTGGGCGTGGTGCGCTGATTGCGCTGTTCCGGCTTGGGATTTGGGTCTTATGGTGATTGTGGGGGCAATCGGTGCGGGCTTCAGAGGGCTGCTAGGGTTGCTGCCTAGCCTGACGTCGAGGGTTTCGAAGGATTTTGCATGACTTGAAGGTTCACCAGAACTTGTTTGTAGCAGCATAAGCACGCCCACAGACGGCAAAGATCAATAAACAATGAACTGCCATGGCCGAGCTTTCAAGTGGGGCTTAGGAGCGATGCTGCGGACACGGGCTTTGAAAGACACAGGCTGCCGTCACGTGCCCAAGGTTTCTGACTTTGGGGCTTGAGGACTTGCGCCATCCCATTTCGCGCCTGAGGACTCGAAGGCACAGCTTTCCCGGAGCTCCTAAGATCACGGCAGAATGCCGAACCCGCGAGGGATGTGAAATTTATGAGAGGCTCAAGTGGCTCAGGTCCTGCTTCGGCCTTGGGGCCTTTCCTATTTGGGGCTTCGTAGTTCGGAGGTGTAAGGGCGGCCGTAGATCAGAGACCATCTTCCTTGAGTGCATTCTTGCTGAGCAAGACTATACCCTGCACAGCTTCCTAACTGGAGCGCTCCCTAGTGCCCCCTTTCACACACCCCTGAACCATTTTTAAAACCAGGACTGTGAGCGACCTGCCGGGTAACCCTCAAACTCTATTAAAACCCGTAATTCCTACAAGATCTACAAGCCCTTGAAAAGGCTGGCTCCTCCATCCGCGCGGCGACACGCTTCGAAGCTTTCTCCAACACCTTTACGGCCCCAGTTCCCCCAGCAACCGAGGTTTCGGGCGAGCGACTGAGTGACTGAGTGAGCGAGTGAGTGAGTGAGAGAGTGAGCGAGTGGGCGAGTGCGCGAATGAGCGAGTGCTGGCACTGTGCCTAAGGCGCCATCCCTTGCCCATCCGAGTCCCCACGAGGGGAAGCGCGACGCGCCCGAGAGACGGAAGGACCGGCTAGGGACGCAATCCGAGGGGGCCCTACCCACCGTAAGCAGGCAAGGATGATGCGCCAGAGGAAGGAGAGACCCGAAATAACACAAAATGAGAGGCATCAACCAGGACTGCCCAGGACGCATATATACAGCTACATATACACAGCTTCGTCACTAGGCAAAGTCATGCAGATATATCTCGTAGCGCGGGTCCGCAGGGTCAAGGAAAATTGCGAAATTCTCGTCCAGGTCGCTCAGCAGACGAAATGTCCACGGCAACAAAAAGCCCATGGCAGATGCACACATGCGCCACATTCCCGCCACCCAGCCTTATGGAAAAGTGGGAATAGCGCGGGCGCGAGAATTTTACCCCGTCTTTGGCGTCCTGGACGCACAGAACAGATGACCGATCCTGAATGGAGTCGGAGGTTTCATCCGCACTGTCGCCCGCCGACGGTGACGACATGTAATCCTGCATTGCATGCACTGTCGGCTCATCCGCTTGGAAGAGGCAGTCTGCCTTCTGACTTTGGCAGGGCGAACACATACAGCATCATCATTGCTCGGGCTTTCTCTCACACTGTACTGTCTCCATTGATTCATACGCTTGCATGTCACCATCATGTTGCATTCTTCACGCCCAAGGAAATACATAATATCGCAAGAAAAAAGCAAATCTTCGCAATGAAAACCATGGCAACTGCTGCAAAAGGTGGGACGCTTCTTTAGACGCGAGCCAGTTCGGGCCTCAAGCCTCAAGTTAATGCAGGAAGCTAAGCTCTCAAAACTAGACGACTCTTGAACCAGAGAGCCTTGGTCGGGCGAGCCGTTGCCCATCAATCTCCCGAACCGCAACGCGAGCATCCTGACCTCCTCGCACTTCTGGCTGGACGACTACCCCCAGAGCACGGAGCGCCTCCCGCCATGGCCAGATGCTGCCACCTCTGCTCGCAACTTTTCATCGTCAGCCGCGCCAACGGCATCGTGCCATGAGGAGGATGGGCTGATGGACGGCAGGGCTTTATGTTTATACAGGATTGCTTGAGCCAAAATGGCTATGGAACCCGAGGTTTCGGGTTTCGGGTTTCTGGTTTAGGGTTTTTTTTAAAGGTGCGCGCTTTACGGTTTAGTTTTTTTGTTTGCTCAGGCCTGGGGGTTTGAGGGCGCACTTACATGGAGATTGATGGGCAGCTCTATAACTTGGGCACCACCCGTGAACCCACAAGAAGACATGAAAAGACAAAGGTTCATGGGGTTTGGGAACCGAACTCCCAAAACATTCCTAGTCTGTTGGGGGTTTACAGTGATTTGTTTGGGCGGTCCCAAGCCCCTAGATTACTAAGTCTCGATCACTGAAATCTCGGAACGCCAGTCCCCTACACCCTAGGGCCCGAGGCCTAAACACCAGCACCACAAACCCCTCCAGCAACTTCAAGGCAAAGTCCTGCAAATATAGCTCGTAGCGCGGGTCCGCTGGGTCAAGGAAGATTGCGCAGTTCTCGCCCAGGTCGCTCAGCAGACGAAATGTCCACTGGCAACCAAAAAGCCCATGGGCGTCCGCGGGAGCGGACGCACACATGCGCCACATTCCCGCCATCATAGACAAATGGGAATAGCGGGGGCGCGAGAATTTTGCCCAGTCTTTGGCGTCCTGGACGCGCAGGGCCAGAAGGGAGTCAATCGCCCTGCAGTGCGATATGCAGAACGCAAGCCCCCAGCGCTTGGCCCAGAAAGGCTCGCTGCATCCTGGCGCGGCCCTGTTTGCTTAGTCTCATCTTTGGGGAAAGCCACTCGTTCTTGCTCCGTTGGGAACTGACTCCTCAAGCAATCCAAAAAGAAAAGCCCCTGCCAGTCCCTGCCGCCCATCAGCCCATCCTCCTCATGGCACGATGCCGTTGGCGCAGCTAACGAATTTGCTTGAAAAGCTGAAGAAGATGTGACAGCGCGCTCAATCAATCATGGCTTGCCTTGGCCTTGGAGCAAGCTTGCGGCTGAGAAGCCGTGGCAGAGAGCCCAACCTCGTCGAGCGTTTCCTTCATTGCCTGCGAGCGCAGAAGTGGCGTTGCAAAAACGCTAGTTGCTCCCCTCATGTGACCTCCGGCTCCTTTTCAAGCGATTCAAGCGCCAGAGTGGATGCCTCCTTACATGGATGCCAGCAGCAGCTGCGAAATCTGATCACAGCTGGTACCGACGCTGACCGAAGGTATGTTGCTTAATTGCGCTTGCCCCTATTTCGACGCCTTCTTCTCATTCTTCTTGCCAGCGACTTGCGGAGCGGTCTCAGCAGCAGGCCCCGACGACGACGCTGCCCCGAAGACGATGCAAGATTTGTGAAAATAATTCGTTCAATCGTTTACGCGGTTCGCAATCTCACTGTGTTATACTATATTGCAACTTCCTTTCCCACGTTTGCATTCACTTGTATCATTCGATCACGCGTTTCATTCACTAGTTTCGTTCGTGTCACTGACCGTCTTATAATATAGTGTGTGAAGTGAATAAGCGAGAGAAAAGATCGCAATGAACGGAGTGCCCAAGCCCCTAGATTACTAAGTCTCAATCACTGAACTCTCGGAACGCCAGTCCCCTACACCCTAGGGCCCGAGGCCTAAACACCAGAACCATAAACCCCCTCCAGCAACTTCATGGCAAAGTCCTGCAAATATAGCTCGTAGAGCGGTCCGCTGGGTCAAAGAAGATTGCGCAGTTCTCGCCCAGGTCGCTCAGCAGACGAAATGTCCACTGGCAACAAAAAGCCCATGGGCGTCCGCGGGAGCGGACGCACACATGCGCCACATTCCCGCCATCATAGACAAGTGGGAATAGCGGGGGTGCGAGAATTTTGCCCAGTCTTTGGCGTCCTGGACGCGCAGGGCCAGCAGGGAGTCAATCTCCGGCGCTTGGCCCAAAAAGGCTCGCTGCAGCCTGGCGCGCCCCGTTCTCTTGGGCCGTGGCGTTGGAGAGAATCTTTGAGTGCAAATGCCGCGGCACCTCCCGCCATGGCCAAAGGCTGCCTCCTCTGCTTGCAGCTTTCAAGCTGCGCCAACGGCATCGTGCCATGAGGAGGATGGGCTGATTGGCGGCAGGGACTGGCAGGGGCTTTTCTCTTTAGATTGCTTGAGCCGAAATGGCTATGGAACCCGGTTCGGGTTTATGGTTTAGGGTTTGTTTAAGGTTTAGGGGTTTTTGTTTGCTCAGGCTTGGGGGTTTGAGGGTGCACCTGCATGGAGATTGATGGGCAGCTCTATAACTTGGGCACCACCCGCGAACCTACATCCAGATACGAAAAGACTCAATTTTGCTTCATGGGGTTTGGGAACCGAACTCAAAACATTCCCAGGTTGTTGGGGGTTTACAGTGATTTGTAGAGTTTTGCTTCATGGGGTTTGGGAACCGAACTCAAAACATTCCCAGGTTGTTGGGGGGTTACAGTGATTTGTAGAGGCCGAAGCCTAAACCCAGGGTTTGCAGGTCTCTGGGTAGCCATTCTTTAGGTCAAGGGTTTCGGCGAAGTTCCGCCAACCTGTTGCAGAAGTTTTCAGGTCTGCCTGTCATTGAGCTCTCAATCCCAAACCACTAGAGTACTAAGTCTGAATCACTGAAATCACGGAACCCCAGCGCCCGACGCCCTAGGGCCCGAGGCCTAAACACCAGCACCATAAACCCCCTCCAGCAACTTCCGTGCCTCGCGCCGGCCCACGCGCATCACTTCAAGGTCCGACCGCACCTAGGCACAACAGGTCTGCGGGCTTCAAAACGTCGGGCTTCCAGGTTCTGCTTCATAAAGCCCTCTAAGACATGTGCTTGAAAACCTCCTCTCGGACCCAAGAAAGGTAAACCATCCTGAGAGGCTACCTAGGGCTTGGTTGAGGGCAGTTCCTTGAGGGGAGTTCCCAGTTGGGGAGCGTTTAGGGCCGTCTTGCTTAGGTATTGGCTGCTGAGCTCAAGGCTCATGCGTTAACACTTGGGGCTCTTGACAGTCCGACAGCCGAAGCCCCATAAACAGCACAAAGCCTCAACATGGGATGGCATCCAGGACACCCTCTCCAGCACCACGGCACCCGAGAGGACGTCAGGCAGCTGACCCTTGAGGGCTCGGAGACTGCAACGCCCACTCTACTGCAGCTGAGGGCTGGTTGCTCTATAAACTGTACTAAGCCAAAGTCCCTTGTGGTCCTGAAGTTCCGATCAGAAAGGTCCCGCAAGGGCCCCGAACCCTGAACCGACTCCCAAGTGCTGAGCCATGAAGGCCCACAACGTCCTCCTCAGCTTTCTAAACAAGTGAAGGCCTCACGAAGACATTTGGGGAGCCCAGCCTTGATGGAGTGAAGCTGGCTGGAGAGGTCGTCGACCATCTCCTCTACAGAGGAGACACAGTCGCAAAGTCGGCTAGCAAAGAGAGGCCCCTGGAATCTACAAAGGGACAAAGGTCGGCTCCACAAACTTGCCAAGTTTGCGAGTTTTGGAGCCTAGCGTTCCATGAAGGCACTGCAGTTTCCCAATGCCTTGCTGCTGTATGAGCTTGGCTTGCGAATCTTGCGAGCACGGGAACAGGCATGTGGATACGCACGGCGCCGCAAGCCTCGCGGCACAAGTGTATGTATTCGAAGCCTTCGGCCTGAGGGCCTCCCAAAAAGAAGAATTGGTCTTAGGGACCTTGTAGGTGTTACATGCTATCTGCAATATTACAAAATCTCAGGAGTGGTTCGCCGCAAAAAAAACCGACACCAGACCTGCAACTTGAATTCGTCGAAAACCAACTCAAACCGAAGGATTAGGGCCGATTAGGGCATAGGGAGCCGAACACGAGCCCAAGACCAAAGCCCAGCATGGCTCGCTTCCCCAAGCTGCCGCCTGGCACTTTGCCGTCCAGCGCTGCGCACGCTGCCGGACAACTGCTGCTTCCTGGCAGGTTGGGGGGTTTAGGGGTTTAGGTGTGACTCTTCGCTTCCGAATGGCTGGACCACTCAGCAGGGACGACGGCGGCGGCGACGACGACGATCTCATGCATGCTAGTTTGACTCCGAACAGGCTAACTCATGCAGTGTTGCATTTGCCCTGGGGTGTTTTGCCATTTGTCTGTCACTCACGATCCGCTGCGGGGACTAACTTGTCAAAAGTTCCTCTCTGCAACAAAGCTTGCAAAGGCAAACGCCCATCAATCTCCCACACACTTCAACCAGTCAAGATCTAGCATGGCTGGATTATTGCAAGATGGGCAAGGCCATTGTAAGGCCATTGCAGGACTATTGCAGGACCATACAAGCGAAACCCAGAAGCTCAGCACATCAGTTAAAGGTCCTAAAGTTTCGATGATTCAGGCTGGCCCCCTGGCCGCAGCCGTCCTGGGACAGCCGTCGCTCCCACTCTTCCTGCCGTGAGCTTTGCCCTACTTCAAGGTTTATAGGTACTTTCTCTGTGGCCTTATATGTAGGGTGGCCGTTGGTGCAACGCGAGTGACGGTGGTTGTGAAGGCACATGACCCAAGCTTTAGCAAGGCATGAGCCTTCAAGCATCCACCGACCGAGTTCTGTCCGGATGGGGTGGGGTTTACCTGTGCAGGCTGCCAGCTATCTCTACGGCAACTGAGCAGTGCGAAGCCGGAACCCTTAACACTTGTCGATGTTCACCATGTGCGCTACAATCAAGCAAAGTGCGCCAGCATCCTGCACTGCATACTTAAGGTTAGCGATCCTGCGCGCGAGCGAGAGAGAGGGAGGGAGGGAGAGAGAGGGAGGGAGGAAGGGAGGGAGGGAGAGAGAGAGAGAGAGAGAGAATGAACTCAACAACAACATGGGACTTGGTCGTACCACTGTCATCTACTTTCTCTATAAGATGCACCCTCCGAGGCATTCTGCCTTCTTTTCGTGGCACAAGAAGGGGAGACTAAGAGGCGCCAACACGAGCCTCTGAACCCCAAAAACCCGAGCTGCCCTAGCACTTGTGGCACGAAGCGCTGCGGCCTGCCACTGCGCGACCTCTTCCATCGCCTGAAAGATGGCGACACGCCCTCTTGGGTCAATGAGCAACTTTTAGCACTCAACCTAAACCCGAAACACTGAAGATCACCAAGAGGGGCATCTTCACAGATCTTCACGGGTCCCCCCCCGGCGCGGCTTGGGGTAGTTTTGCGAGTTCATAGCTTGCACCTGGGTCGGCTACAAGGGCAAGGCAGGATCCTGCCAATTCAGGACTCGACACAGCCAAAGGCCCCAAAGCCCTTCGAGGGAGGTCCCAGTCACGACGGCAAGCACCTGGCGAATCTTCCCGGCCTTCCTTCCCTGCAAAGGCCTAGCGTGCACTAACGCAGCATGTCACCAAGCACACCCCGAGCACCCGAAACCTTGGAACCGGGGATGGCTGGCCTCGACGTCCTCCTGCTGCGCTGCCTCAGAGCGCGCGGTCGCCTTGTGTGGACTGCGGACTTTGTTGCCGACTGGGGCTGAGACTTACAAGGAGGGAGAAAGAGATGGACATGGATAGGGAAGAGAAGGGAGAATAGGGACACAGCACAGAAGACGAGGTCGTACCAAAACTTCCGCCGAAACCAAGACATCTCCAGGCACCTGGATGGTCGCCTCTCCGTAGATTTCACGCAGCTCCTTTCAAGTACCAGTTCAGGTCTATGGCAGGGTCTGAAGCCTTTGCCTTCCCATGACCATGTACTCAACTCGGTGCACTCAATCTGGGAGGGGGAGGGGGGGCGCCTAAACCCTGAAACCCTTAAATCCCTAAACCCATTCTCCCTCGAAGGACTCCGGGTGGAAGCGGCCTTGGCTTGATGGTTGGCTGCCGCATGGAACGCCTGCCAACGGCTCCGAGTGGAGGTCTGGTTCAAGGTTCAGGGTTTCGGGTCTTCGAGCACCAGCCGCGAGCTGCTACCTAGCTCCCCATGCTTTGAACGCAAAGGCAAAGGCGTCAGACTGGCAGAACACACCCCCGCCTCCACGCGCAGCACTGCCTCCTCTGCCGCTCCGAGAAGGGCCGCCAGCGTCCTGGCCGCGCAGTGCAGGGCTTGGATTTCTAGGCGAGAGTCGGAACCTCACAAGGGACGACAATAACTTAGAGAACTGCACATCTGGAGTTTCCCAAGAGTATGGTTTCAACCAGGCTTTTTTTGCCCCCCGCATAGTTGATTGGCAACATCCGCCAGGGAAGAAAGGGTTCCGGGCTCTTCTTCGCCCACCCGCCAGGGTTTGGGGTTTGGGCTCAGTCTAGATCTCTGCAAACCCCTTGCGCCCTAAAGCCTTAACCCGAAAACAGCATGCAGGGGCCGCCGCCGCCGGCTGGGCGTGTGGGGTGGCGTGGGGGTCCTGCGAGAGTTGCGGCTCAGGGCATAGGTGAGGCGGGGAAGAAGGAGCGCGGGGTGGGGACCCCTTTTTTTGTTTTTTCTTTTTTTTTTCTTAAGGGCTTCTTTTTTTCCAATTTTTGGGGTGTTTCTCTAACCTTTGAAGCACCCATATAGGGGTTCCGCACATAAGGTTTACAGCCGGGCGAGTTTAAGGCCTACACTCCTCAGGCACGCTGGGCAACGAGCCAAGCGACCCCAAAGCCCCCAAAGCCTTGACCCTTTTGGGTTACAGGACTGATTCGTGTTGTGCGTCAGTCTTGACCAAGTCTTGACTGGCAATTAGTGTTTCAACACACACTCGTGCGATCATTGGCACAATTTCAGGGGTTCGGGCTTGGGGGTTCACGGTTCCTTCACGCTCAGATGATGAATGCAGGAGCAGGTGATCAACCCTACTCAACCCCCCCCAAGCCCTGAACCCTGAACCCTAGACCCCCCAAAGCCCCAAAGCCCCTAAACCCTGTGGTGCCTCCCTGGCGTCCTGAACTCCAGCTGCGAGCCAGGGGATCGCTCAAGACGCGAGGGCGTGCCGCGGTCGCGCTTCGACGCCTTGTGCTTCGACTTCAGGCGCAGGTTAAAAGGTTCAGGGGGGAGGTCTTTTGAGGCTTGGAGGAATATACTCGTGATATACTCATAGGGGCACATTGGGTAGATGTACTTTTATGCAAGTTGAGCACACTTACCCTACTGGCCAGCAGATGGCAAAGTGAATCCTTTGTGGAGTTCTGGATTTCTCTATCATGGCCGCACATCCTGCTTCGGCCATCATGTTGGCAGCATCCTGCATCACCTCCAACAGGCTCAAGTTATTTCCAAATACAACATTGGCATCTTGCAGAGAGAAGCAGGAGCCTTCAGTCAGCCAAGCTGACCTTCTTCCAGCCTTTTTGGTGCCATGGACAAAGCCTAGTATAACTTACTAGGTGGCCGTCATGTGGCCGCGCAGCTGAGCCGAAACCTTAAACCCTGTTGACCCCAGACCCCCGAAATGTTTGAGAACCTCGACGTTTGGAGTCCGGGGTGCGGAGCCCTGTCGCCGCAGGGCTGCACTTTCCTGGGAGGGTTTCAGGCTTGGGGCATTGTGGGCGTGGGGCTTGGGGCTTTGGATTTCGGTTTTTGTCGCTTGGGAAGTTTGGTGTTTTTTGCTGCCACCTGGTTAGGTGAAATTCAAGGTGTGATTTGGGTTTAGGGTGGGGGGCAGGGGAAGTGGGGGCTCTTGCTTCGGGTTTCGACTTCTAGAATGACGTACTACAATCTGAAACCTGCAAACACGAAGTAGAAGAGTCCCAAACTCAGCCTGAACCCTGAGCCGGCCAATCCCAACGCTTCAGAAGACCATAGGGCTTTTGGCTACCCAATTGGGCTGAGGGCTCCCTCGTTGTGAAATAATGATCCCAAACCCTGTTACCATTCGGATCCCCGAGCAGGCAACCGTTGCAAGTAGAAACCCTTTTACAGATGCGCTTCAAAGCAAGCAGTGTCCCAGTTTCCAGAAACCCTTTTTGAAACCGGAAGCAAAGGGCAAATCCCTGCCGCGTCCTCCCGCCCTCGTGCCACGGCCTCTGCGATGCCCTGCAGTGGGAAATCAGCTGGGCCCCAAGTGGCTCAGGGAGAGGTTGAGGACTTAGGGTTTAGGGCGCTAGAACTTCTGCCGAAGGACAAATCTCGAGCCGAATGTCCCAGCAAAAATAACTTAAACAGAATTAGCGCCCTAAGCTAAGCAATGGCAACACCTCAGTGGACCCTGAAGCTGCGACGATCCCGAACGCAAAGCCCCCAAACCCCCAAAGCCAAACCCCATGGGTGAACCCCCAACCCTAAACCCACGACCCGAAAGAAGATGCCTGGAGCCGCGCTGCAAGGCGCTGGCGCACGGCGCGGAGCAGCTCCGCGGGGAGCGCCCCAGCTGGAGGAGGTTTGCAGGCGTTAGGGTTACTCTGCTCACACGTTGCCAGTCCGAGGCTTTTGAGCAGGCTATCTATAGTTGTGGTTGTAACTGGCCACAAATATTTTAGTCTGGGCACGACATCTTACCCTACTTACAACTATCTGCAGAGGCTTAAGGAGGCTGGGGCTCGAGGCTTGCCGGGGTCAAGTTAACGGTCCAGGGATGAGGGTGGCAGTGCTGCCTAGCACCCTCACACCTTACGAAGGATGTAGGGTTTGAAGCTGAGGGCTTGGAGTCTAAAGCGCTTTTTGGTGTAGTGCTTCGGTATTCGATATTCTAACGATTGGGCCCAGGACTTTATGAATCTGCGATCATCCATGAAATACACGGCATAATCATGACCATCTGACGCCTTCTTCCTCGACACCCTCTGCAAGCCAAGCAGACCGCTCGTCGAACTCGCGCAAAGCCTGCACCAGAGTCTATTAGGGTCACTAGCTCATTGGCTCAACACAAGTCGCATCACATAAGTTCCGGACAGAGGCGAACAGACATCCCCAAACCTTAGTAGGTCGCAAGCCCGAAAGCTCCAAAGGGGGCCTCCTCCACGGCACTTTCATCCTCACGTGCATCTGCAGAGGAGGGGCTGCTCACCTGTACGATCGGTTGTGGATCAAACGGGCTTAAGGCTTTTGGGCGCTTGACGGTGGTGAGGGTCTAGGGAGCAAAACTTGGGCGTGCCCAGTTTGAAGAGCAATGGTAGCAACACGGTGTACAAGTAGTACAGCCACCAGACGGTCAATAAACACCTGTCCACTTTCTATTGATGGACTACTGGGGTTGCTGGCGCGCCTTGGTTTTGCTTGGATCGTGCATGACAGAAACTCACATTCTGCACATCAGGTGGCTAAGTTTTTACACTCGGCAACAATTTCTTAGGGAATTAAAGGTTAACCTTTGGGCGTTTATAGGGATTAGAATACCCAAAAAGGTTAAAGGCTACCTACTCTACTTCCAAGTGTTTGACCCTGCTTGAAACTATGCTCCAGTTGCCCTACCGGCGTTTCAACTAGGGGTTTAGTGGCCTGGTTGGGTCGCCAGGAACTGGCGGCAGTCGTGAACTTCTTGGCGATCTCCTGGCAGCATGTGCAACATGCACACAAAACAGACTGAGGCTAGCGTTCTGAAAGTTGCCCGACCACGCCGCACAGGGGCAACACTGCGGCACATTTCGACACTCACACACGCGGCACGCCAGGCTTGAGTAGCCAGCCCTCAGCACGGATTAAGGCACCAGCCAACAAAAAAAACACCTCTGAAGCATGCGGACATTTTTTTCGCAGCCAAGGGCCCACATGTATAGCAGCGAGCTAGGGTAAGTATCTGTGGGATTGCGTAAAGCATGGAGATTTGGTTCCAAGGGGGTACGCGCAAGATCTTTTGGAGTGCCTGCATTCGACCTTTCAAAAGTCAAGACAAGCGCCAGCAGATGGCTTCCGCCGCTGCCCTCCATTTAAGGAACCGCTGTGCTTTGCGAACGCGGTATATCATTCACATGAGGCCTGGTATTGGCTGCTCTCCGCGCTGTGATCGCCATTACCAGCATGCATCGCCAAGAGCATCATGCATCATGCTCGTGAAGTGTGATGCACAAGATGCGAGAGAGTGGGAGGGGAATGTGCACTTTGGTCCTGTTTCCCGACTCAAACGTGTTGAAGATGGGTTTTTTGTCTGCGAGTAATCCGCCTCGGCAGATTTAGCAAATTCGCATGATGTGAGTCGGTGCAAAGAAGAGATGCCTAGTAGGATTCGAACTCGACTTTCAGCCCAAGCCCAAACTACGCAACAAAAGCTAACAGCATAGGCAGTACAGGCTCCGGCAGGTTAAAGGGTTTGAGCCCTAAACCCTAAATCCCAGACCCTAAACCCCCCACCTCCACCAAAGGATCCAGCAGCCGGCTGCGCAGCGAGTGCTCCGCGGCAGAGATGGGGCCAGCTGCATAACAGGGAGGACGTCGGGTTCGGGAGGCAAAAAGGGTTTAGGGTTTTGGGTTTTGGCACGCACTCGGTTTAGGGTTTAGGGTTGAGGGTTGAGGGTTTGAGGGTTTGAGGGTTTGAGGGTTTGAGGGTTTGAGGGTTTGAGGGTTTGAGGGTTTGAGGTTTGAGGTTTGAGGGTTTGAGGGTTGAGGGTTGAGGGTTCAGGGTTGAGGGTTGAGGGTTGAGGGTTGAGGGTTGAGGGTTGAGGGTTGAGGGTTGAGGGTTGAGGGTTGAGGGTTGAGGGTTGAGGGTTGAGGGTTGAGGGGCTTGAAGGGATCATTGATCTGAGGACCTTCAGGGTTCAGCACCAAGTTCTGACCTTCCGTCTCAAGGGGTGGACGGGGTCTGGGGTCTAAGTTTTGGGGGTTTGGCTTCGGGGCTTTCAATTTAGGGCTCATGTAGCTCAGTATACGCTTGGGGCCCAGTCCACAGGAATTACGTTGCAGCCCAAACAGACTCATAGACCTTGTTAAGGTACATGGACCCTTCAAGAACAACACCAGTACCCGACAAGAAAACCTAACTGTAAAAACCCCAATACCCCCCATGTCCGAAGCCCTAAACCCGAACCCGATAACCTCAAACCCTACACCATAGCAACTTCAGGGCAAGTGTATGAACGCCGCGATTTCGGGCTCGGGGCCCCTCTGCGCAAAAGCCCTACAGTAACAAAAGAGTGTACGGTGCAGGGTGAAGGGAGTTTGCAGCATCCTGGTTTGGCTCCGTTGCCCACTTAATGTTGAGGTGCTCCTTCGGCGGGAGCAGTAGTAGGAGAAAGTCGCCACCACCGTTACCGCAAAGCGCAGGACGATGGGCAACGAACCACAAGACGCACCGCAAGCTGGCGACCCTGAGAACTTCCACGAGTCGACCGAAGCCCAGCACCATAAACAAGGGTTTAGGATACCACCCTCCATGCCTTGTCGTCAGTTAAGGGGCGACCGCACGAAGAAGGAAATTTGAACTGCCAACATTCCTTTTTTCTCAATCGCCTGAAGCCCAAAACCCGAAAGCCCGAAAATGTGTGTTGGGTCTAGGCTAGGTTAGGCCCCACGAAGTAAAAAGGTTACGATTCGGTCTCAAGCAGACCTAACCAAAGGTCTAGGGTTTTGGGTTTAGGGCTTGGGGTTCAGGATGCTCAGAAGGTTCAAGGGGTTTGGAGTTGGGAGTTCAGAGGCTGCATAGCTTTCGGCTTAGGGCTTAGGGGGGTTTACGTCGGAGCAAGGGCCATGGCAGATCAAGACCCTGGGATCATCCAAATTTCCCACTAGTACGTAGCAAAGGGTACCAACAATACGGTGCTCTACCAAGTGCATATACCAAGTTGGCACACGTCTGGGGTTTACAGCTTCGAGTTCTGTCGCCCTTTATTTGCATCTGGGCTCACAGAGATTTGTGGACCCTAAACCCCAAGCCCTAAAAACTAAACGCAAACCCTTTGTGCATCCGGACTCCTCTGGGTAACACAAACCCCGAACCCCAAACCCCAAACCCCAAACCCCAAACCCAACACCCTAAACCCTAAACCCCAAGCCCTAAACCCTAAGCCTAAACTCTAACCCCTAAACCCTACACCCTAAACCCAGAGACCCTTCAGAACAACCTGCGCCGTGGGGCCTGGCGGCTCCGCGCCGCCGAGGTGGGCCACCAGGGCCTCGAGCCGCCTCGCCACTTGGCTCCCAGAAGCCTTGGCTTTGGGAGCCCTGAGAGGAGCTTTTTGGGGTTTAGGAGTTTAGGGGTGTAGGGTTGAGGGGTTTAGGGGTTGAGGGGTTGAGGGGTTTAGGGTTTTTCCGGGCCTTTTTGCCACCCGCACTGCCCTCGCTCTAGAGTTTTTTTGCCACCCGCCTAGCTGACACTCAGCTCGCGGGCTTAGGGTTTAGGGTTTAGGGCCAAGGCTTTCGGGAGTTTTGGGGGGGGCTTATGGGCGGCTAACGGGGGGCCTTAGCCCAGGGGCGCCCAGGAGGGCCCTGGCTTGATGGGGGCCCAGGAGGGCCTTTTCATGGGGTTGGGGCGCTTGTGAGGGCCTGTACAGATTCCCTTGATGAAGGGTCTTCAGATAGCGCCAACATCAAACCCTAAACCGGAGTCTTTTCGCCAAACAGTGTAGCAAAGCTAAGGGGTGCTCACGTCCGGATCAAAAGGGCGGGCCCCACCGGCACGCCTGCTGCGGACCATGTGATTTTCTCAAAGCCTGCTCGCATTTTGGATGAATATCGCGCTCTCGCCTAGGAGCAGGAGTGGCCGCTCTTGCCATCCTCGAAACTGTCATCGCGTTTGGACGTCTGGGCACCAAGTGCGAAACTGTCGTGGCCTTTGGACGTCTGGGTTCGTGAAGTCGTTTCCGGGCTTGTGGGCTCTTGGTCTCTTGGACGGCAACGCAAGGGCTTCATATGATCCCAACAGAGACTCCCAAATACCCTAGGCCCTCAATAAAGTACGAACCCCAAAGCAACGTATTTCTTCCCGCCCAGATCTACAACCCCTCAAGTACTAAGGAATCGGCCACCTCCCTGGAAGATCGACCCTACCCTCAACCCTTTTGCAACTCTTTTTGAGCAACACCCTAAACCCTCAACCCCTAAACCATGCCCCTAAACCCTAACCCTAAACGCTTAACCCCTAATCCCGAAACCCCTCAACCACCAAACCCTGTTGTGGTTAAGGCCCCTCTATAATGGGTAAGCGCCTGCAGCGGGCCCTGCGCCACCGGAGCTGCTTCGAGGAGTCGCTCACGGAGCCGCTCCACCTTGGTTTCGACCCTCACACTCGCACACGGCCCTCCACCTTGGTTTAGGGCTTATAAGTTATAAGGTTTAGGGTTTCGACTCTCACAACTAGCTTACGCGCAGGCAAGGATCCAGGGTTCTCGAGTCCAGCTTTAGGGGTTTAGGATTTACGGTTTAGGGTTGAAGTTTCAGGGGTTTAGGGTTTAAGTTTTAGGGGGGTCAGGGTTTAGGTTGGTAGGCGTTTCTTCCGAGAAACTACGGGTTTTGTCCAGGGCATCTATCTTCGTGGAGTTGGTAAGCGGCCTCCTAAGGCTGCTTCTTCTTTAGCGCTTTGAGCGGGTTAGCCTCAAAGCTTCAGGCTTCAGAGGCTTTAGGCTTTCAAGGTGTTGTTTTTGTTTTAAGAAAGGTTTGTTGTATATCGGGCCGGGCTAGGGGTTCTACTTGAAGGCGAATGACTTATGGGTAAGTCGAGAACTATGTATACAGTATACCCCTTAGACCCCCCATTCCGCCTTGGGCCAGTAGCCCGCGTGCTCACAGCCAGGAAGGGCCTCCAGGGCCGGCTCTGCACCTGAACATTTTTTAGGGCTTGCGTTGTGGGTTTGGGGCCAGCGTTTTGGGCCTGAGGTTTAGAAGCTTGGGGCTTCAGGAGGTTTGGGGCCTAAGGCTTGAAGGCTTACCAGCTTAGCTGGGCAGAGTGTTTTGGGATGGTTTGGGGTTTTGGGCTCTTGGTGCTATAGCTTCCTTGTGAAAAAAAGACGCGTGCGCGGAAACGGATGGGGAAGGTGGCCTCTCCCTGTGCATCCTTGAGGCAAGAGAATCGCAAGACTTTAACAGCTCGACGAAGCTCGTCGCGACATGAAGAACTCCTTGCTGTGGAAGCACCGAACACCCGCGAAATGGCGGAGCGGGCACACTGCCGGCCGGAGCCCGCTGGTGGCCTGTACGCAGGTACGGGGCAAGCACTGTGGGTTGCGGTGCCGGCATGGCGAAACCACCTCACCACATATCGCCGGATTGCATACCTCCGTGATTCCTAAACGAACACACAAATTTCAAGGCTAAGGCCCCAAGTTGTCTGCGATTCTGTGGGGTTACAAGAGTCAGGGCTTGGAGCTGGCTGTCTCACCCACACAATGTAAGACAGGATGACGCTGGAGTAGCACTCAGGTGTGCAGCTGGGAAAGCTGCGCTGCAATATGCTACGGCCAAATCTTTCGCAGGGCGACTGCAGAAGGCGGCGCGCGACGGCATCACCTGACCAGTGCGTGGGGGGGAGCAGGACTGGAGAATTTTGGGTTAGGGTCTACGAGGTGAGATTGTTTTTGGATTGCTTTGGGGTTAGGGGCCACTTGCTGCAAGGCTTATTGATGTAGGCGGGCGGTCCAGATTTTCAGGCCTGAAGCCAGTGAAAGATGAAACCTGATGAAACTAGCAAAACAAAACGAAGACAGGAAGGTTCAATATCAGCAAGGCCAGAACCGAAACAACATTCTGAAATAGGAGCAATTAGGGCCCGAATGTGGAGCGACGGCTTGTTAGGATTCTGCGGAACCTCTGGTCTACGACTCCACAAGACTACCTGCCAGGATGTTCAGGCGAAGCATACTTGACAGGATCAGGTAGCCTCAGCTAACAAAATCTCTGTCAAGGCCCTGACTCTGGCTCCGAAAAGCTCTCTGCAATTCGGGGGGGCGGGGGGGGGAGGGGACCTGTGGCAACGGAACGTGAAATCCCCTTCAGCAAGTGGAACTTTCGGGGGCGCAGCCTAGCTCGAAGCGCGCTCCATTCACCAGCAGAAGCAGCTCCGGAGGAACTGCATCCGGTCTGAGACACCTCGAGGCAGCAGGTGGGAAGCTCATGTCGCGGGGCCCCACAAAACCTTTCTACAGGAAATTCCGCAGGCACCCAATCAAACGCTTTCGGCACCTCAGCCCTGCAAGAACCCCAGTTGCACTCACCCAAGATTTGAGGGGCTTGGACTTCCGGACTCAGAAAAAACCCCAAAACCCAATTTTACCCAGAACCCTTGCCCCTTAAACCCTTTCACCACCCCCACTCCTCCAGCACAAAAGAAACAACTGGCAGTGGTGATCGTGGGTCAAGCGCATACGATCCCCATTTTTCGTTTGGTCCAGGCGTCTCCGGCGCGGAGCAGCGCAGCTCCCCGGCATCCGTGGCGAGATGGCCCAAGGCCTCCAGGTCCCGCCTTGGAGGGGGTTGAGAGGGCGTTAGCCAGGCACATAGGTTCGGGTGGGGGTGGTAAGAAGTCTAGGATCAAAATACCATCCATCTCACAAATTTTGCTCTCTCCGACCCTGGAGCACTTCTGTTTCGGTCTAGGCGTGCCGAAGGGCTCGTCGATGCTGCCCATCGTGACATGGATCACCGTGGAGCCTCGAGAGGCTGGTTCACTCGGAAAGGAACGATCTATTCTCAGCACGCGCTCTCTTTGCGATTGTCCCTTGGGCAGATGGTTAGAGCACTGGATGCAAGTTCGGCTTCAGCAGGCCCTGTGCGAGAACAGCATCATCCTGGACCCCATTCGCCCGCAAACCCCCGGCAGAAAGTCAAAAGCGACCTGCCCAGACCCTGCCGCCCTAGGCATTCCAAACGGTTCACCCCAAAAAGACAAGGCTATATTTGTTGTTTTCCAAGCCCCCGCCGTAGAACCTCAATCGCTGAATTCTGAAACCCGGCTTCCCAGATCATCACTGAAAGCCTCAACCCGACCCTTTGGACCCTAAACGGGCTTCTGGTTCGGGAGTTTTGGCCCTTAGGGTTTAGAAACCCTTTCAAACCCCACAAACCCAAGACAAACCCATCAATCGCAGCTCCAGGGTACTGAGGTGGTAGGCCAGAAAGCCCACGTCGCCGAAGCCCCGGGCATTCAGCGTGGAACCACAAAGGTGAAAGGCACCCTCACCTCTTACACAAGCGGTCTTCCTGGGTTTGGATTTGTTTGAGGGATCATGATTCCAGGGTTGTGAAGGCTGTAAGGGAGGGCTGAAAAAGGGGTTTCTGGGAAGTTTCAGATTTGGCGCTTGGGGTGCTCGACCGTGACACTTGCACAAGCTTGTAGCGGCTTGGGCTTTGGGGAGTTTCGGATTTCGGAGTGGGGCTTGAGATTCTGCTGCTGGAGTTTCGTTTTAGGTCCGCCAGCTTTTTCTATTGGCCGTTTCGGCCCTTTTTGAGGACGCGCAGCGGACGCGAACTGCCTTGAGCAGCGCAGCGCAGGGCTTCAGACTCCCAGATACCAAACAAGTCCCTACACCCCATATAAGGCCTAAACCAGATTTCCGAAAGAAATGCTTAAACCCTGCGAGCTCACAGCGGCACTGCTCAAGATCCTTTTTCCAAGAGTAGTGACACGCCCAGGCGCGAGCTCTCAAACCGACGAAGGGTCGAGCTTATGTGCTCGGAGGTTCATGAGGAGCTACATCTGAAGAGTTACAACTGAAGCTTTTGAGTGGGAGACCTACAGTCATAACGAGGACAAATCTCACCTGAGGCAGTTGAACCTCCAAGCAGGGTTTGGAGTGCTCCGTCGGACACTCCCAAGCTCCTAACACCCTAGCAGGCCTCGCACCCTAAATCGGGGATGGAGATTTCCAGAGGTTTCGGCTTCATTGACCCAGGGGTTCGGGCTGCAAGGGCTGGCTCAGGGTTTGGGGAGCACGGCTCGCGCGGTGTGGTTCTTCCGGGATTGAATGATCCGCGGTGGTGTCTTGATCGGTGCGTGCGCGACTGGGCACTGAGCAAACGCTTGGCTGGCGTCTTCTCCCGCCCGACAAAGCCCGCCATGAATTCCACGTACGCCCGTCGGCGCCAGGACCCACAACATGAATGAAATCGACCCATGGCGACAGCTGCATGACCTTGCTGCGGTGACACTCAGAATGGCAAGTTGAGGCGAGCATCGCTGGCTCAAACTGGATCCGGGTATCGCTCTGTGGGGCATCAAGGGCTTGGGTGACCGGTACTGTTTGCTTCCCGTAGCACTGCTTCTCGGGACCGTTGGTAAGCTGGGACTTTCGGCCGGGTGAAGTGGACGTAGTGGCATCCTGGTCTGTACTCAATGCAGCCACCGTCCTCCCTTGGCTGTTTGAAAGAAGCCCTGCCACAAACATCAAACAGTGGATTGGTTTACGACTCTATGACAACGTAGGAATCCCAGAGAAGCCTCTTTCTCGAAAACAAGAAAAGCAAGCCCAGCGGCCACTTGAAGACGTGCTTGTTCGTTAGAAGGGCATCCACGGAGGTCGCCCCGCCCAGAAGCCTCACCCAGTGCCGAGAATTCTTCCAGAGATTGAGCTTAAACAGCAAGCGATTCCAGAGGCAGGGATTCTGCGACACACACAGTATGCCTGTGTTCACAGGCTCGAAGAAGTAGCCCCCCCACATGTGCTGGATGTGCGCAATGTCTGGCTTCACCCTGTTGAGGGTCTCCACTAGGAAGCCGAAGTCCGGTATAAAGATGTCGGCTTCAATGAAGCAGAAGTACGGCGGATGCATGTCAGGTGTTCGGTTGCGAATGCCTGCTGAGCGGACATGATAGTCGGGTCGGCGGTACAGGAAGTAGTTCACCAACCACCATCGGAAGGCATCAGAGCTGAATTGGTTCAATTGGCTGCGAACCGTTCGGACAAGATCTTTCCATTTCTCACCGTGGCGAATGATGTTCAGTTCCTCAATCCTCTCGTACATATTGAAGCGTGGACCCCACTGCGACTGCCCAGGCAACGTCGCCATCACTGCTCCAAATGGAAATCTGGGCGCGTGTGTTGAAGCATTGTCGGGTGCAGCTTCATCCGGCTTTGCCAACACCCAGCCGGCATCGAAGCGCGCTGGCGGAAGGAAGATGCCATCCAATTCCTCTTGCACCACTTGGTAGCCGTCGCACTCACATTCTCTTAGAGCCAAAACGAGCAAGTACAAGGCTGACCATAAGCTGAGTGACAAGGTCACTGAGAACAGGCGGCATACCAAAGCGCACCTACGCGTACGGCCGGCGTCCGCTGGAGCATCCTCTGCTTGCGAACTTTTGTCGGCATCCTCTTCACCGTTCGCCACACGGATGTATCGAGCGGCGTGCATCATGGGAGGCAAGCGTTGCCACATGCAGCAATCCACGCAACACAAACACGACACTACGGAGGCCATCGCCTGCTTCACCGCAGATGCCAGCAGGCTGCCAAAAGGCTGGGGTGTCTGCCAACATGCTGGCTGCAGCTTTAGCACGGCCATTTCGCCCCAATGCCATACAAGCAAAACCCAACAACCGCACAGATACAGTATGACAAATGGCGGGTCACAGACTATGTAAGGCAGAAGCCAACAGCAAGCCAACGTGCAGCAGCGCGAGCACAGCAGCGGAAGCGCGGTGCGCAATGTGGAAGCAGGCCTGTCAGGAGCATCCCCTGGACGGGACTGCTCCAAGTCCAGGTCCACGTCCGAATCCGCCCTCCCGATGGTCGCAGGGCAAGCCATGGTCCATGGCTTCCTCAAAAGTTCGCACCTGCTCCCGCCAACCTAACTTCATGCACAAATCCTGTCTGCATCCCAATACCCTCAACAGATCCTGCGCGAACTTCAGCTTGATGCGAGGGTGTCTTGCATGTGAACTCCGGGCTTACACTTCAAATGCCGGCCACGATGCACTAAACCCTGTGAAAGACATATGGGTCACACTGGGGCTGCGGATCTTCGCACGAACAGATTCCCCCCCCTTAGTCGCTTGAAAGGTCATGGGCACTTAGGATTTATAGGGTGTACGTTTAGGGCTTGACCTTGCCAGGGCATTGCTTGAGTTACAAACTGAGCCGGGCTGAGAAACCACCGCGACTTCCCTTTGCGCAGCTACTAGTATAGATCTCCGAGGGTCTGGTTTCAGGGCACCTGAACAAAACATAACTAAGAGACCCAGAACACCCACCAAATCTCTAAAACATAAGCGAGCCCTAAACCCCACAAAAAATGCTCAAACCCAAACCCGAAAAACCCTGCCTAAACCTCGAAGCCCTAAAGCTCCCAGAAACCCTAAGAAACCCGTTGGAAAAAAAACAGACCTGACAGGAAACAAGCCGAGAAAACCCGAGAAAACCTTTGAAAAACCTGCAGCTGCGCGGCAGTCGGCCAGGACCAGGGCACCCCCGCCCGGCAGGCGGCGAGCGGCGACCTCGGGGTTGGCTTGCGAAACCCTGGCGAGGAAGGGCTTGTTTTTGGGGGGGGGTTTAGGGCTTTGGGGCTTAGAGGGTTTTGTAGGGTTTATAGGGTTTGTGGGGTTTGTAGGGTTTACAGGGTTTGTAGGGTTTTATGGGGTTCATGGGATTCATGGGGTTTATGGGGTTTCTTCAAATTTACAGGGCTTAGGCCCCTGTTTTGAGGCCCCTCTTTACCACGGCACCTTTTCACTCAAAGTGCCCGAAAACTCCTTGTACTGAAAAACAGTTTGGGGTTTCGGGTTCGCATTGCTGGGACACTGGAACCTGGCGGCCGAATGGGGGGATTAGGGTCTTGGAATTTCGGGGCCGTTTTGAATTTGGCATTTCGGTGGATTTAGAAGTCGTGGGCTGAGAGGCTGAATGAGGTCGCTCTTTGTCATGCCAGAAAGTTCAGGCAGAGGATTCCGTGTCGACATCTGCCGGCGGGAAGAAGCCACCCCACCCAGTTTTTGCAAGAGGTGGTGGAATAGACAAACTATTCAAGAAATGTTGCCCGCGCCAACAGGTATTAGCTCAGGGCTGGAAGGAGAATCGCTATAAACAGGTGTAGGTGTTGATGTTGTAGTCCAGGTGATAGTATCCCTATCAACGGGTCGGGTCCAGGGGCCAATCCTTTCCCAACGGAGAGCCACCCTTGTATCGCGAGTACAAGAGGATACTCAGGCTTGCAAGACCTGAGGGGTGCACAAGCGCATTGATTGATATCACCTAGGTTTCCCTTATGGTGTCTATCAGTCGCCACCTTATGCTCTCCGGTTCCACCTCCCCTGGCGCCTAGGTTTCCCTTATGGCTTTCCAGTATTAGCAGAACGCAGAGCGAGGTTAGGGGACTATACAGCGAGGGGCAAAAAGACTCTTTTCTACTCGGACGCTCAAAAGAGCTCTTCTGAGCCAGCGCGCTGCGGTTGAAGCGTGCTTTGGCAGTCAACTTGAAAGACAACAAGATGCTATACATGTCTGACCAACGCACGATATTCGGCAAGAGCACAAGGTATTAAAGTCGCTCGACATCATCATCTCACCCATCACCGTCATCATGTATTATGATCTCCTCGTCGACGTCGATGGCATATTATCTTCCATTCATCATCAGTCACCATCATATGCCAATTTCATGCCCTAACCTGAAAGTGCTTAATGGCCAGACGTCATACCCATGTAAAAGGACTTATACTCGATGCGCCAAACACCCCCCGTTATGGGAGCGATTAGCGTACATCAAGAGCGTTGAATTGTGCGTTGAAACTCGCGGTTCGCTTGCAGCCCAAACGCCACACAGCGAGGGGCAAGTATTATGAGGTCCCAGCTCCTTCGGAGCCGTGCAGACCCGCCTCCACCCCCAATTAAGGGATCTCGCAATATCATGCCCCGGGAAGCAACACGGCCTCCACGAACCAACCAATTCAACGCATTGGCGCGATCATCCATCCATCTCTGGATATCGGCCATATATGCATTAAATATTATAACTTGTCAGGAAAATATATTATCCACGGTCCTCCGAATATTATCTCTGTACACCTCTCTCATCTGCTCATTTATGTCAGAACACGACGCCGTTGGTGTAGTCCTTTCCTCTTTCGGTCTTACTGGTGGCCAGCCATGCCCTTCTTCTCGGATGCTTTCTTTGGTAATCCTCCCAGGCCATGAGGACTTATTGGTGATCAGCCAAGCCTCCCCTTCTTTCGTGATGAAGCCTTTCTGACACTGTTGGGCCTTACTGGTGATCAGCCATGCCCCTGCTCTTTTGCCTCTCGCATCGCGATTTCTCCTTCATCCTCTATCCATATCCTCATCTCACTGGAGTATTCCACACACTTCTCAGTCCGAACTTCACCATGAGATAGTCGAGCACGTCCATTATTATTTGCAGCAGCCGCTTTTCGCCTCCCATGGCATTCCCATGCGCAGCGAACCCAGCTTTTGTGGGAACGCGCAAGTATTAGGCCCCTTTTTCAATCATCTATTCTTGCCTCCACTCATCGTTATTATTCCTTCTTCAGTATTCTTTCTTCACGTCCTTTGGCTTTTCGCCCTTCACCTTCCATTCTTGCCCTCTTCCTCCGCTCTTCGCCGTAGGGCCTCTCCTGGTATCAGATCGCGGGGCTTCGCTTGCTGATGAAGTGGCGGCACTCCTTATTGCGGTTGTCGTAGGTCTGGACCCTGCTCCGCCCTTTCCTGTATATGTGACTTCTTCTTCCACTCCCGACGTCTCACCCCCGTCCTTCTCCTTCAACAAATTATGAATATACGGACTCTTGGCGTCGTCACTCCTCACGAACGCGGAGGGCACCCTCGGCACATCCTTCCCCTGCCTCGGCCTCTGTCTGCCACTCCTTCCCTCACTGACCCCGGACTCGCTCGCCTTATCCGTTTCTTCTACTGGGGTTCGGGATCGTGTTCCGGGAACATCCTCGCATGCTTCCGATGCGTTGGCATTGTCTCCTATTTCATCCACGTCCGCAGTATTATCGAACACGTGCACCTTCTCCTCGTCATCTTCCTTCTTGATCCACAGACTTCCTCCTTCGTCCACAGGTTCCCTTCCCTCCCTACTGGAGCTCCTTGAGATGTGGATCTTGTGCCTGAGAAGCATATCACTTGGATCATCTCCGATGGTATTCATACCTGTGACCGGATATTCGTACCCTGCGTTATCATTCGCCCATCTCATATTCGGTGTAACGCGCTTCGCACCGCTGGGTCCTTCTGCTGACCACCCCAGGGTCATCCCACCCATGGGTACCCTCGCCACGCTATCAGGATGTATTTTCGCTACTCCCTGCCTCCTCGCTCTGCTCGTCAGATGTCCAACAGCAATCTCATTTGGCCTATTAAAGCCCATTCTCATACCTGGCGTATTCTTGATCGCTGCGATCGTACTCCTGCAATCCTGTATGTCAGGCTGCACAGGCAGAGACGTTCTGTCCTTGTATCTCGGCCTGAAGAACTTCCTCCGGTATTCATCTTCGGGATCCTTCATTTGCTGCTGCACTTCCTTTTGGATCTCAAGGGTTCCCTGTATCTGTTCTTGGAGAAACTTCTTCACTGCCTCGGCACCTGGGTATTTCTTCCACGGTTCATTGTTCAACCCCCCACTCACGCTCGCTAGCACCTGCAAGCTGAGGTAGTGGCCTATCCTTCTCAGACATCCTGCCGGGTATTTTATGAATCTCATTCTCGCCGCTGCGATCGACGTCATGATAGGGTGGGAGTACATCACCTTGAATGACGTAACATCTCCTCCCGTCGCCTCGTCAATTGCTCTATCTCTATAGTTCATCACGTCCATAATCGCCCGTGCAAGTTCGATATCGAGGATCATCGCATGCGTTGCGGCGTCTTCCAACTCAAGCCGGTACACACCTGGCTGCGAGACTATTATCTCGGCCTCCGGACTGGCCCCTATTCTGAATGCCAGCCACCAGTCCTCCGCAGGATTGGCGCTCGCTATTATTCCGGCTACCGCCTTCTTGTCCATGATATCGAGCCTATCTGTCACCAGCCTCCACTTGACATCCTTGTGCAGGTCCCTGATCTTCCGCTCCATATGTACTTTCCACCCCATCTTCCGTCCCTGTATTGGCATCCCCGTCTCGTGGGAGAACATCATCCCTCGGTAGTAGTCGATGAACGATGGTATTGGCTTCGCGCACTCTACACAGAACGTCACTCCCTTTGTGGTATTCACTAAGCAACACGGGCATGCGGTCAGCTCCGGCTTCAGAATATTAACCACTTCCTCGTATCTCGTCGCCCGATCCCATCCTACTCGCACCAAGTCCTGCATGATCTTATTCAAAGTTGGCTCGTATTCTTCATCCTGACTCATTCTCGGTGGGACGTCGATCTCGAACTCCCTCATGTATATGGCGGTAAACGTCTCCTCAAACCACACCGCTTTCCAAAACGCCTGCACCAGGGGTGTAGTAACAGTGAGCCTCCCTCGCCTAGTGAGGAATACCTCACCTCCCATCAGTGCGTAAGCCCTCACGTCAACGGCTATTCCAATCTTTCTTCCTCGGTATGCAGCCTGCCTGAGGTCGTCGGTCAGCCACTGCGGTGTCTTCTCGTGCTCGTAAACTATCTGTGGTATGTCCTTCAGCGGCTTTGGTTCTGCGCTGTATTTGGTCCAGTGCGGTATCATCGCTATGTCATATGCATTGAGCACGTTCTCCCCAGAATCCCTATGCCAAATGTCAAGAACAATATTAAAATGTCCCGCCTCAGGGTATATGGTTCCTCTTCTCGCACAGAATGCCCAGAACTCATCCGACATCACCATGTATGCAGTTTCCGGAAGGCTACCTGGAGCTACCTTCATCCACAGCTTCTCGTCGGTCGGCGACCCGGCAAGCTGCGATATTATCTCCTTGTCTTTGGGGCGTCTCATTTCGCTCGTCGGTCTAACGCCATAGACCTCCGATATTCGCAGTTGATCGTCACTCCCTTTCCCAACTTTTCCTTCAACTTCCACCCCATACTTTTGCGCCAAATACGCGACTCGGAATTCGTCGTTTGGTCTCATGGGATATGTTGACCGTGCCTCCAGTTCCGTCCTCACAACATCCCATGGTATTCTCGAGCCTGCGTATTCTTCATACATCGTTTTGTTCTCGAACAATGTCGGGGAATGCATTTTGGCAGCGTCCATCATCTGTGTCTTGACCTTATTCCTGTACTGGCATCTCTCTCTAAGGTCATTGGGGTATTCTTCGCTGCCCCATGCCGCAATCTCTGCCACCAGTCTCGCCATCTCCTCATACACCATATTTGGATACGCCACGCCTGTCCTCTTGATATCTGAGTCAATCCCTAATTCACGCATAGAAGCTCCTGTCCATGGCACAACGAGATTCTCAGCAGTCTTAACTGAGTCATATTCCATCGCCTCTCTCAATTGCTCTGCGAATGGAGATATTATCTTGTTGAACGCCACATGGAGATCGGGGTATCGCGTAATCACCTCGGTGGCTTCTACGATAGGAGGAATCTCCTTTATGACTCCCCTTTCCAGCTTCACCTTATCGCCATTGTTGTCAATGGTGAAGTCCACGAAGTCTCCCCACCGGCCCGGACCTACATCTTCGCTCGATGCGGTGTACCCTCGCAACAGAATCTGCCGATTCGCCGCTGCCATTCCTGCGGTATTCTGCTTCATTACTATTCTCGCATTCCTCTCCACCATTATGAGCGGGGTGGCCTCAAAGATCTCGTTTCTCGAGCCTCTAGTGAACTTGAAGCTTTCATCCATAACCCGCTGCTGAGCCTCCTCAGACGAGGCAATATTACTCCTTTCATTCGGCCTCATATGACTGGCGGCTAACCCTTCCAATGGTCGTCCGCTGAAACCCATGTATTCCATCACCCTCTTGGGCTCTAGGTTCTTCTGAAATTCGGTCGCGCGTAGACGTGGTTCTCCACCTACCGTGATATCTGACGGTCGACTGTCCTTGCCCTTGGCGTATTGTTCGACCGCTCCGACTCTGCTGATCTCTTCTTCTGTCGCCTTTTTCACAGGTGGACTCCGGGTCTTCTCTTCATCTTCTCTGGGGCCCCCGCGCTGCGCAGTTCTACCCCTTGTTTCCTGGTCGTTATTCTCTTGATTCCCGTCCCGCCTGCTGGCGCACTCGACGGACGTCCTGGCTCCTGTGTGATCTGCAGTTCCAGTGGCACCGCTCCGGGCTGCTGCTGCAGGTCCGTCCTGAGTATCAAGGCTCTTAACCTGTTCAAGCTGCCTGTGCAGCTCACAATTCTCCCACTGAAGCTGCCAAACTTGATGCCTGAGAAACTGAACCTCGAAAGCAACTGAAGACCTTGCAGCAAGCTGAGCCTGACGCCGTGCTTGGCGCAGAGCCCTTTTTGCTCTTGCCACATCCATCCCTTCATATCTCATGGCGTGCACCCTTGGTGCTTTAAGCGGACTACGCAGGCTGTGCTACCTGGCAAGGGCTGTGCCTACCATGACCGTCTCAGCAGAAACGACAGGGGCACAACCCGAAATCCAGAGAGGCCGCGCAAACCCACGACCCTTTACATCCCCAACAGGCTACATTCAACATGTTCAAGCTGCCTGTGCAGCTCACAATTCTCCCACTGAAGCTGCCAAACTTGATGCCTGAGAAACTGAACCTCGAAAGCAACTGAAGACCTTGCAGCAAGCTGAGCCTGACGCCGTGCTTGGCGCAGAGCCCTTTTTGCTCTTGCCACATCCATCCCTTCATATCTCATGGCGTGCACCCTTGGTGCTTTAAGCGGACTACGCAGGCTGTGCTACCTGGCAAGGGCTGTGCCTACCATGACCGTCTCAGCAGAAACGACAGGGGCACAACCCGAAATCCAGAGAGGCCGCGCAAACCCACGACCCTTTACATCCCCAACAGGCTACATTCAACACCCCCCGCCTTGCGAGCTGCGAATGCGAGCAACGACACATCGAATGTCGCCGCTCCTCATCTGGCCATCACTAGGGGGGAATCGCAGACAAGCTACTCCAGGATCTCCACGTCGGCTGCCTTCACAGCCAACTTGACACCCCTAGGTTTGTAGTAGCACTGTCCATCAAGGGTGTCCCACCATCGTCCAGATTCAGGTTCGTCTGGAGGGTGCCGAAACTTCACATATACATAGTGCACATCTGGCCTGAACCAGTCAGTGTCCCACTCGGGCAAAGCAGCTGTGAGGACTGATCCCTGCCAGCCACTGTCCACGAAGTAATCATTGCGACGGTCGAACCATCCGCAAACATCCCTCCTCATCCGCACCCGAGTGCCTGGAAGAAGCCGCGAGGAACAACCCCCCGCGTCAGTGGCAGGTGGAGCAGCATCATCCCTCTCTGCCAGAAAGTCGGGCTGCACTTCCACACGTGCAGGTGTTTGGAAACAGGCCTCGTGAGTCTCTGTCACGTGTGTGTCTGTAGCCGTTTTGCCAGGAAGAAGGGAATCTCCGATCTCATTGCCTGCCTGGTCCGGCATGTCAAGCGGTGTTTCTGCAGAGCATGAAGTTTGCAGCTGTACTAGCGGGAGACCTGTCTCCACGCCACCATCTTTGCCCGCCTCCTTCACCATTGGCTCGCAGAGAGTCTCAAGGCTCTTAACCTGCAAGAGGTGGTGGAATAGACAAACTATTCAAGAAATGTTGCCCGCGCCAACAGGTATTAGCTCAGGGCTGGAAGGAGAATCGCTATAAACAGGTGTAGGTGTTGATGTTGTAGTCCAGGTGATAGTATCCCTATCAACGGGTCGGGTCCAGGGGCCAATCCTTTCCCAACGGAGAGCCACCCTTGTATCGCGAGTACAAGAGGATACTCAGGCTTGCAAGACCTGAGGGGTGCACAAGCGTATTGATTGATATCACCTAGGTTTCCCTTATGGTGTCTATCAGTCGCCACCTTATGCTCTCCGGTTCCACCTCCCCTGGCGCCTAGGTTTCCCTTATGGCTTTCCAGTATTAGCAGAACGCAGAGCGAGGTTAGGGGACTATACAGCGAGGGGCAAAAAGACTCTTTTCTACTCGGACGCTCAAAAGAGCTCTTCTGAGCCAGCGCGCTGCGGTTGAAGCGTGCTTTGGCAGTCAACTTGAAAGACAACAAGATGCTATACATGTCTGACCAACGCACGATATTCGGCAAGAGCACAAGGTATTAAAGTCGCTCGACATCATCATCTCACCCATCACCGTCATCATGTATTATGATCTCCTCGTCGACGTCGATGGCATATTATCTTCCATTCATCATCAGTCACCATCATATGCCAATTTCATGCCCTAACCTGAAAGTGCTTAATGGCCAGACGTCATACCCATGTAAAAGGACTTATACTCGATGCGCCAAACAGTTTTTGAGGGTGTTGCTTTAGAGTCCTTCGAGGTTCTTCGGATGGCTTCTCCGAAGACAGCCCCTCCCATGTACATCGCTCGGCAACGCATAGTGCCTAATTCGCCTACATGAGTATTAGGTCATGGACAGAAGTAAACATTTATTCACTTCTATCTCTCCCTCATCAGCCCACCCGACGCAACCCCAAGCCCAAAAGTTCCGGAGCCTGAAATCCCGGAGCCGAATCCCAAACCCAAACCCTCAGAGAAGCCACGTCCACGCCGACCGTGACGGGGTCAAAGGCGCTGCCTGTCTCGAAACAGCTCCTGCAAGACATGGGTTCGGAGGTCGTAACAACCCAAGTACCCTGCTTGAAGGTTCGTGGACAAAACCTGGAATTGAATCACCCGCTAGGGTGAGTCATGGCATTAATGAGGTGGCAAGGTTCCTATAACTCTTCCACTCCGCTACGTAAGAGATAGCGCTGGACGCCACCTTGCGAAACTCCAGCGTTCAGGGTCTTTTTGTTTCTGCTTCCGCTGCGAGTCGAGGGACTGACCATGCGCGCCACCCAACATCACGATTAAACACTGCAAGAGATCGATCCTCGACAAGGGCAAGCTCCCCTAAAGCTGCACACTTGAGGGTTTACAGGGTTTAGAGTTGTGAGCACAAATCAGGCGAAATCTGCATGCAAACACCAAGGCGTCCGGTCGCTCGCATCCGGACCCAAGAGCAGAGCGTTGCCTGGTGCTGTCAGGCATTTGTGGCAATCCACAACTATGGTCGACTACCCATGCACAATGCGGGACATGAACTCTGTCAAGGGCATTCACAGGGATCGTGACCTTCTTCCCAGAGCCCCTCTAGACTCTAGGACTCTAGGTGCTTGAGCAGGCCCACACCGCCGCTGTCATGCGAGACCCGCGCATAGAGGAATGTTTGTAGCTCGCCGTAGAAGGCTGAGGGTCCAAAAAAGTGCCAAAGGCAAGATGGAGGCAAGGCTGGTGCGAATGTTTGCTGCATTGCTGTTTTTTTGCCACCCGCCAAGCAGACAAGCCACACTGCAGGGATCTGCAGGGTGACATTTCGGGACGACTGACTAGCTTGCAGGGTGCAGGGTGTGCAGCCCTAGAAAAGGTCGGGCATTGCCGGATGCGTTCCAGATGCAGGTCTGGAGTTGCCTCGTGCACCAATCCTGCAACATCTACGCTAAAGATTCTATGGGGTGGGGGCTCATCTGCTTCCTAAATTACTTTTCACGTGTGAGTGAACTGCGCCCCAGAACTGAGAACCTTCACCTAGCCTGGGCCTAACTCACCTAAGCCCTGAACAGCTCCAGAGGCAGGTTGGGTGGAAGGTTCTGAGCTTGGTCCCGCTGCGATGTGAAGAACGCGCCGGCTCAAGGGACAAAGGGGGCGGGTTGAGGGTCTGAGGATCTCTAAAAGGAAAGGCCTTAAAGCGCTAGTTCACCCTAACCCCAAAACCCACTTACATAAACCCCAAACCCGAGCCCAGCTCAACCTTTTAAGAAGGTCTGAATCCCAAGCGGACTATGAGAGGCCAGCTGCAGGCCGTGCTCTTGCCGCAGCGCGAGCCCCCAATGGCAAAGGCCACATGCAGAGGCGAGCCCACCTTGGCTCGGTTGCTGTGGGGTCCATGGGTACTACGTTGACCCTTTGGGACCCCTTCCGAAGACTATTCCTGAACAAGGTCCTCTTCAAAATATTAATATTAATAAAAAAAGCATAAATACACACATATATATATATATGTATACAAGTATATAAGCATATATACATCCAGGCCTTTCTAGTACCCGTGAACCTCCAGCTAAAGACCGTCTTTCAAGATTCTCATGAAGATTCCAACCTAGGGCTTGAGTTTTTCAGTCTCGAAGAACTCCCCCTTTCCCAGGAGAAAGAAACACCGGACTGCTTCCGAGCAGCTCGTCTCAGCACCGTCAAGCCTTCCTCCTGGAGCTCCAAGCCTGGGGCTTGCGGCTCGTGCCGGCTTCGGGCTGCATGGTCCTAAGTCCTGCACTCAAAACCCTGGCGCTTGCCCCGAAGAGCCCCTAAATGCCCCTAAACACCCTTGAAGGCCCCCCAAAGCCCCCCTGGGGCCCTGGCCACCCTTCGCGTCGTGGCGCAGCAGCGGCGCAGGGCCGATGATGGCCATCGGGGCTCTTCGATTTGTGGGGAGGGGGCTGGGATGTAGGGTTTAGGGTTTTGGGTGCTTTTTCTTCTTCTTTTTTGTAGTTTTTTTTGCCACCCGCCTAGGGCCTAGGGCTTTGAGGGCCTTTTCTTCGGGTTTTGTGGCTTGCTTAGGGGTTGAGGAATCTGGGTTTGGGGCAATGTGTGGTTGGGCTTGTGGTTTGCAAGGCTTGCAGGTTGTACTATGGGGCCATGGCTGGTTTGGAGGACGCCCTCTGCCTCCTTGCTTGCTATCGCTGCAGCAATGGAGGCATGTCCACTAAAGCCCTGAAGCCCGAAAACACTCAAGCCCCCTAAAAAAGCGTCCTAGCCAAGGCCAAGGACTTTCTGCACCCAGGTCCCAGGGGCCCTGAACACGCTAGACTGGAGGCCTCAACCGGAGGTCCTACAGACTTTTGGTCGCTCAGCTCGGCGAACTGCGCTGCAGCGTGGGTTTCTATGCAAAAGAAAGCTAACTTCTACAGCTAGGGATGCCCAAAGAAGCTTCCAGTTTGACCGCTCACGAAATAAGAGCCTGGGGGGGCTGTTCCAAAATTCACAGTGCGAGTGTCTATCTTTTTACAGACACAACGTTCGTCTGCTGACAAAAACTACCCGTGATCCTTCAAGCAAGCATGCAACCCCAAGGTGAGAAAAACTGAGGAGCGTGCCGTTTGGCAAGGGACTGGCCTCAGCGCAGGGAAGAGGCATCCCCCCCCTTCTCCCTAGGAGCGAGAGGGAACCCATCCCCAAACGACAACCCCACAAAACACTGCGCTGTGGTACTATGCCAAGCACAGCAGGAAAGAACTCGATAACAGACAGGACGAAAACACGCGTCAAAAGGACCTTCCGGTCCCTCCGCAGCCCCATCTCTACTCTCAGGAGGTTGGGAAAATGCTATGATGTTCCACGAGCCCGAGACCTTCTGCCCCACACCGCTTAGCTCCAGACGGACACGAAGTAGCTCCAGAGCTGCCTCATGTAACCCGGAACCGGCCTGCTGGTAGTAGGCCTGGCACAGCGGCTCGGCATGTAAGCTTTGGGCTCAGGCTGGCTTACGTTAGGGACTTTGCTTCAAGTTTAGAACAAGGGGTTTCGGGCATAGCACCTGCAGCTTGTGGGCCTTCGGGCTAGCGCCTTAGCTTAAGCTGATCTGCGCTACATAAACCGACCCATCGCCCTTGGAGCTCGAAGCCGGGCACTGGGTGCAAGGGGGGAGGGCCACAAGAGGTCCGCCTTCGCCACGATTTTACGCCAATGTCCGGAACGAGGCTGTCGCCAAATCGAGGCGGGGCGGTGCCATAGCATGCGTTCACAGAGCACGCATTGCCCGAACGAACGAATCAGTCCGAAACCCCAAGATCCTCTGAGCTTCAACCCTGACTTCAGGCACTCCACCCCTTTTTCAGGGTGGCAGGTTTCGGATTCTCTAAGAATCCTAAGTTAATCCTAAGAACCCTCGTCGCCGGTCGTGCACCTCGAAGAGCTTGCGGCGAGGGCCGGCGGCCGCACAGTGCGCGACCACGCACTGGAGGGCCTCAGGGGCCCCCTAGAACTCCATAAAACAAACTTCCACCTTGTCAGGATCCCGGTCAGCCGAATTTGGGGCGTCTTCCCTACCCAAGCGCAGGAACTTCCACCTTGTTAGGATCCGGCTAGAGGGAAGCCAGCCCCCTGAGCTCAGCAACTAACAAGCAAACAAACAAACAAAACAAACAAAGCTTGCATGAGATTCTACCGCTCTGAATCTGAAGGATAACACGTAAAACCCATATGCACCCCTGATCCCTCCATACTCTGTGCAAGCGCGGCTCATGATGGCACTACAACCCGTCCTCGGAAGCAAGACCATCACACTCCGCATCATCAGCCTACACATAAGAAGCTCCAAGTACATCTCAGAAGCTCCCCAGCCTCAATCGCAGCACTCTCTCTCACCTGGGCTGCGCGCATCTCGGCCGATTGGGACCTTGTACTTGCCGCGCCTCCCAGCAGTGATGTGTGAACATAAGCTGTTTATCTGAGGCTTGGCTCTTGGCCGCTAAGGCTAAGGCTTGCAGCTGACAAGGGGAGTGAGATTATCAGGCCTCAGGGCCTGACGCGCTGCAACACACTGCAGCCACACTGCCCGCAAAAACCTAAGCCCCTGCTCACGAAGCTCTCGAAGCTCAGGCTGGTTCCCAATGGGTTGTTGTTCTCTCACACGCCCAAAAATCCCGCGAAATCCCAGCTTCAGTCAACCTAGATTGAAATTGACACCCTTGAGCCTCGCCCAGCCGGCCCTCAGCTTCTCTGGGACACCCAGGAGCTCGTCCTCGCAGCTTGACTGGTGAAAACGTTTCGCCGTTCACGCGCGCACAGGAGTAGTCAATGCTCCGATGCAACAAGTTTTTTGGGTTTGAGCTTGCTGGGTAATTTGTACAGGAGGCCATACAACTGGGTACCCAGATGATCGCAAGCACTATGCGAGGTGCCAAGGAGGGTGGCAAAGGGGTTGGGATTGACGATCTTGTCGTTTCGATGCTCACACTTGCACAAGGCAAACAAGGCTGTGGCTTGGGATGGTTGGAGAAGGCTCACAGCAGCCTATTCTCTAGTGCCTATGTTCTGCTCAGGACGTTGTTGGGTGGTGTGCTCTTTCAGCCCAGCCTTCATGTGCAGAATACCTGAAACGGTATTCATGTTGGACGTGTGGCACTTGCCTGCTTAGAGTTTAGTGTTTGGTGTTCCAAGCTGACCCCCCATCAGACCCCCGACATCACAGGCTCTAACGAGTCTAGTACTCCCAACCCAAAACCAACGAAACTGAATCACCCAAACACAGCCTCTGTAAACGTGAAGGACCCAGAGCCGTGGTAGACCTCTTCGGGCTCAGGGCTTCGCACTTCATGGGCTTTAGGGTTCGGGTTTGAAGTGGTTTGGGGTATAAGGGCTGGACGGAGGGCTCGCTGCGCCACGAAAACATGGGACCATGGATAGGGGGTGCGGGCCTCAGATCGATGCCTCAGGCTGAGATAGGATGGCCCTGAGACCGAGACCAAAACACTCATCCGCAAACCCCGTGCGTACCTTACTTCGGTTAACAGCACTAGCTGCCCTTACCATTGAGCGAGTGAGCCTCTTCCCCAAGCAGCCTAAGAGCTTTTTTTATAACACGGACCTCTGAAGCCTGTCCGGAATCCCCTCAAACCCACAAAGAGCTGAAACTCGGAACATTCCAGGCCCCGGCACATCTTCACACCCCAATTTTGAGAGGGAATCTCAATCCTTCTTGAGGTGGGGCTTTGGCAGCTGTTCAGGAAACCTCAGACCCACAGAAGCCGCCGCCTTCGAAAGCTGACTCTGGAAGCTGTCCCTGGCTTGGCTCTCCTGCAGCTGAAACCCTTTTTGCTTGTTTCCCGTATGCCGGAACGCGAATCTTTCAAACCCTTAACAGGGAATTAAAACCGGGCTTGTGCAATCCACATCTACACTCCCGCTGTACTCTAAACGCCTAAGCCCCGCAGATTCCCTCAGGCCTTCAAACCTCCCAGCCCTATGGCTTGTGGGCTTGAGGAGAGGTTTGGGAAAACTTCGTGGTTATTGGTGCCACCCGCATCCACCCGCCTGTGTGTGTCTTCGTGGGGGCTGTCCACGACCTTTCAGGGACCCTCAAAGTGAACGAAACCCCAAGCCAAAGAGTCCTTCTGCCACAGCTCCGCCTTGGCCCGGAGCTTTGGTTTCAGGGCAGAATGCCAAAAACCCCACTCCTACTAGGCGCCTGCAACCCACAGCACAAAAGGGGCCCTTTGTTGTGGGGTTTTCTGAGGGAACCGCACGGTAAAAAGGGAAGAAGGGCACTACAGGAAAGGTGTGTCTGTGAGCGCGTGCGCGTGCTGCCTGCTAGCTTTCAGGGGATTTTCAACAGCTGGGTCCCGGGGCTCAGGGTTCAGTGGTTTCAACTCTCACTCGAAATTTGGGGATTTCGATTTCGGGTTTAGGGAATGAATGCACGAGGCCCTGCATCCACCTATTCAGTGGCGGTCCATGTTCAGGTACCGTTCATATCCTAGGAAGCCCGCAAAAGGGATTGGCTTTTTGTACCCAGCTGCGGGAGCCCGATAAAGGGGAAATGCCAAACTCTTGCATCCCAAGAATCTGCAACGCTGCAGCTGTCTCAAGAAACCTTGTGGGGCCTTGCATTCCGCACCCCAAACTCCCCACCAGAAATTCCCTACATCGACCCTCAGACGTGAACTGTGATTTGTCGCACATCTCTGGCAAAGAGTGTGCGGGCCGGAATGCCTGAAGGGAACAAGCCCAAAGATAAAGCTGAGGCTGCAGGCTGCGGAGTCTTCCACCTGACAGCTTCTTTTTTAACGGCTTACAGTTTATAGGCGTTCTGGGCTGCAAGGGTCTAACCCTAGACCCTAAAGCACCCTAGACCCTAACCACCCTAACCCTAAACCCCAAACCCCAAACCCTGCCTGAATGAGCATCGTGTGGGGATCCAGGCCAGGAACGCTCCCGGCTTTGACCTGCGGCTAAACGGGCGTTCTTCCTCTTGTTTAGGGTTTTTTGTTGCCGCTCGCCTGGCTGGAAAGTACGCCCGCATTGCAGGTAAGTGCGATGGGGCCAATTATGTATCGACTGCTTCGATGGCTTCAAGCGTGTGTCCCAACTTTCGGGCTTGGGGAGGGCCAGAGACTTGCGCAACTGCTGCGTGTGGGTTGTTGTTGGCGAACCCTTGGGAGCTCTTACTGGGGTGGCAAGGTGGGAACCGGTGACTTGACAGGCACCATAGCCTGAATGTCCAACGCCTCCGGAAACTGCTCCGTAACCAACCTGAAACCCTAAAAAACCCCAAACCGACAACTCTCAACCGCAAACCTCACAATGGCCAAAAACCTGGCACCCTCGCGGGGGCGCCTCACCACTTTCGACACCGGCCTTCACCTCGAACAGCTCTATCTTTCAGAGTCTGGGTTTGTGAGTAGTTTTGCACAGTGTGAAGGGTTAGTTTGCTTGTGTGCGAAGGGGTGTAGGATTGTGCATCAGTGCCATCATCCCTGCAAGCATGTGCGACAACAACCACACGGTTTAGGGTGTGAAAGTAGGCTTTAGGTTGGAGGAATCATGGACCCCTGCCCCTCCGCCCGCTTCCGTTAGCAGTCTTGTCGCCTGCCTGGCAGGGCCTAGATGACACTCCACGCTCGGAATCATTGTCCAGAGTCCCCGAGCCCACATGTTTCAGGTCATTTTGGTGCGGTTTACAACACCATTCTATCACTGTGTAGGGATCCTACACAGATAACAATTGGCTCCGATTGAGGCTCCTCAAGGCTCAAGCCTCAACCCTTGACGGCCTCGGCCCTCAGCACGGCATCGAGCCGAGACCGCGCCAACCTCTGCATCTGCTTTATGGTTTTTTGGGATTTTTTGGGAGGGGGGGTTCCAAGCTCATGGGCTGTAAATGTAGCTTTTCAAGAGCCCCAGCCACACACACACACACAAACCCTTTGTTTGAATTCAGGGCTCTCTTCTTACACTGAACCCTTTTGCCAGTGGTCTGAAGTCTAGCCAGTTCCGGAACCTTACGCTAAACCCTAAACTCCAAACCCTAAACCCGAGCGCAAGAGAACCTGAGCCTCGCCTGTATGTGAAGCCGCGAAGAACGCCCAGCTGGTTGAGCCTGGGTTTGGGTTTAGGATAGGGTTTGTTTTTGGGCTTAGGGTTTTTAGGGGCTTAAGGTTGTTTCGGGTTTGCTGTAGGGTTCGGTGGGTTAGAGGGCTGCCGGGGGAAGGGTAGAGGATTCTGGGAGTTTTGTGGGTTGAGCGCTCAGGGCTCCGGATTCCAAGAGAGAAGCTACAAGGCACCGCAACGATGGGATCCTTTGTCACCCAATCCTAACGAATCGGGAAGTAAACCTTGTGCGGACCTCAACAAACCCAGAAGCCAGCCTTATTTGGGCCGCATGGGCAACCCCGAAACCACCCCAGCTACGTTTTGATACGAGCAGTTCTCTACACTACGGCCCCTGTTTTGGACACCCTGTCATACTACGGCCCTTCCTTGATGGCCCCTCATTATTTCTTGGCGTGATCCGACCATTTTGGGACAACGTCCGCTTGTTGCAGGCACCTCTTTTTCGCACAACAGCTCACACCATTGAGCGGAAAACCTGCAAGCTTCCGTGGCTTCATGAGAACTTCAAGGAGCAATGTTCGCCGAACCTCAAAAACACGAGTGGGCTACCTTATTTATGAAGGCGACAGGGTCATCGCTTCCTTGCTAGCACTCCATGAACAGCTTGCCTCAAGATTTTCAAGAGCAGCATGCTGAGGCTTCTCCCACTGCCATGCTCTTCACATGGAAGCGCGCGAGGGTTCTCATCTGGCGCCCCGCAAGCTGCGCTGGACGCGAGGCTTGAAAGACCGCAGTCGAGGGTTTTTAATTTAAGGTCGGGGGGTAAAGGCAAGTGGGTTTGGGGTTTATGGCATCGGGTTTCGACTAGGGTTTGCAACTCAAAGGGCGCGCGTGGAAGAGGCACCCAGCATGTCACAGCCCCGGGCCACGGCCCGGCGGCTGAATGGCACGACTGTGGGCATCGGCAACCTTCAATTCGGTGGCCTTTGCAAAACCTGGCGTCACCCTTTCCCTGCGCCGCCCCTGGACCCAGAATGGCTTAAACCCTTCCAACCTTCACGAATGTTGGCACAATAGTATGCTGACCATGGAACCTTGGCAGGCGCCAAACATCTCTCATCCCTTTCATGCTCTAATCTATCTCTTCCTTGCACATTTGAAAATTGTCAGCCCGAGTCTACCAACCATAGCCACGTCAACGGTCCTGAGGAAAGCTATGTGCCGGTAAGATGATGGAACAACCCTGCCCTATCAGTTCCTAAGTTTGCCTGCCATCGCATTGCAGGGTCACTGGGCACCGTTCGGCTCGGCAGCTCCGCCGACACCGTGGGCATGTGTGCGGCCGGCCTAGGCTCGAACGGCTCTGAGCTTCTCACCCCGGGGCCTGATTTAGAGCAGCCCGCAAGCATGCCTCCGTGGCAGCAGATGCTCAAGAGCATAAAGCGAGATCTTATCGTGACAGCAGATCTCTACAACGCAGCCGTCCTTGGGCAGAGAAGAGCGGACTACCATGAACCTTCATCTGGTCTTTTCAACTAGCAAAGAGCATACAGCATGATCCTATAGCGACGGCAGACTTCTTGAGAAGACTAGCATGAGTGGCCGGCCAAGGTCAATAGCCGCTCTTTGCCACTTTCGCAGGGGGCTCCGCCTGATTCGTGCGCAAATTCTTGAACACAGGACTGTAGCACACTGAAGTTTTCAACCCTTCAACTTCAACCTGCATGTAAAGCCCCGAGGCCCTGGCAGCCAAAGCCTTGGTCGCCTTGCCCTCGCCTTGGCACGGGAGGTCTTCGTCGGGCTTCGGGGCTGCTTAAGGCCCTTTTGGGTGCGCGTTCCTGAGCCCTTTGGTGGCCTTTGCAGTGTGGAGTGGGTGCTTCGGGGTGCAGGGCTCCGGCTACCGTCAACCGCCGAACAACATGTCGGACTGGCAAGAGGTAGAGAATGCGGAACGGTATGTTAAACGCAAGGGTATAAGCCGGGTGTTGTTGCTGGGAGTCGCCTCACCAACAGCCCACATATGGACATACGAAAACGACCCAGATCTGTCACAATAGCCCACATGAGAAATTCATGTAAGGCTTTTGCTTGTGGTGCGGACAGCTCTCCCTTCGTTAGAGTCAACCCTACTAAGCGTAGCTTGTTTCTTCAGGCATCCCCCCATCCAGCAGCCCTGCTGAAAGCTGCCGACCGGAGACGCTGAGTGTGTTTATTTGGGCTTAAACCGCCTCAACATCAGAAAACTTTTCCTTAGGAACATCCACTTAAAGATGCCCAATGAGATACAAACTATCCCAAGGGTAACCAAGGTATCATGAGATACAAACTACCTCAAGGTACCCCCCGAACAAACCCCAAACGCTCTTCTTGCCAACCACGGTTCACTGGCCGAGCTCACCGAGGGTTTTGCAGGGCGCCGCCATCCGCGCTCGCTGCCGCAGCACGGCGTCGATCAGGACCATGGCAGTCCTTACTTGGGCGCGGCTGGGTACATACGCATATTGGTTTCTCTCTCTCTCTCTCTCTCTCTCTCTCTCTCTCTCTCTCTCTCTCTCTCCCCCACGCATGACCCCCCCGAAGGGAGGCCGCCCCCAGGGGCGCGTGAATGTCCTGGTCCTGTCTGCGATGGCCCCCTTCTCGTTTTGAGCGGGTGCCCGGCACATTTGGCCCTTCAGAGGTTGGGGTTCTGCCAGAAGACTCCCCCCACTGTGCCTCTGGAAAAGCGATTTTGACGGGTTGGGGTTCCGACTTCAACGCCAACACCAGGGAAGCACACGGTAATACCCCCTAGTCAACAAATGACTTCAACTTTGTCTTCCCCCGCTTCTGTGCACCCATCGAAAACTCAGTCGCTGCTAGCCCCGTCATGTGTTCTCCTTCTCCTGCTATCGTAGTCGTTGTCGCTGCCCCCTTCAGGTAGTGCTCCGTCTCGACGTCGTGGTTCATACCCTTTTCGCATTCGCCAGCTTCGTCGGACGGGTAGTCGGCGATCATGTCGATGTAGGTCTATCTCCCCCCCCGCCCTTCTTCTTCTTGGTGTGTTTTCCTCCGAGTTCTGCGGCCCCCCACATGAGGAATATTCCTCCCTAACCTCTCTGTCCTCCGTCTCTGGTTGTTGTGGTTGTGGTGGTGGGTATGGACTCAGGGGATGTGCCGTGTGGTGCCGTGTCGTTGGGTATGTGGGTGCCTGTGGGTGTGTGGGTGATGGTGGTGCCCAGGGTACGGTGTCAGGCGTGTTTGGTTCCGCCTCTTCCTCGGGGTGCGCCCTGGGGGAAGGCCTTCCTCCCTCGTGTTGTGTGTCGAGGAGTGTGATTGGTTCTCCCCAGTTTTCTGCAAGCCATTCATCCAATGCATTTGCTGCTTGTGCCGCCAGGCGCGCCTCCTCCTGGACTAGGAAGGGTATGAGTTGTGTAAGGATGTTTTTGGCTCTGATAATGTGTGTCGGCCCTCCTCCAGTCAGTTCTCTGCCCCCGTGGCTCTCCTGTGCACCTGCCGCCAGGCCTATAACATCCGCCGGGTGGGCCTGGTGTTGTTGGGGGCTTCCCCTTTGTCTTTCTTCTTCTGCTGCTGCTTCTGCTGCTGCTGCTGCTGCCGTGGTTGCTGCGGGTTGCTGCTGCTGTGGTTGGTGTTGTGTTGGTGGTGGCAGCGGTGGTGGTTGTGGTGGTTGGGACCACAGTGGAGCCTCGATAACCACCTCATGTGCTTCGGCGGCTTGTTGTGTGAGTGTGAGGGTTTCTCGGAGTAGTTGCTGGATGTGGTGTTGGGATTGCCTGCTCCTCTTCTCTTCATTGGATGCCCCCTCGCTGGCCTGGTTCATCTGTCCGAGGAGGTGCGTGATTTGCTCCAGGCTTGCCTCCGCCGCTGCTTCCCCTCCCCCCCATGTTTGCCAGTCATTTACCCGCAGGACCTGGTTCATGCGTCTGGTGCCCCTGATCATGAGCTCTTTGATGACGGCCAGCGTGTGGGTCATTTGGCTGGTGGGGATATTTGTGTGTGTCCCCAAAAGGTTGTTTAGGAGCTTTGCCGCCTCCTCCCATTCTATTGCTCTGTTTTGGGGGCACTGGCCTTGCTGGGCGTGGCTGGCCCCTTGTTCGTCCGCTCTGGTGCTTGTGGGACTTCGTGTGGGGGCGGTGCGTGGGCTTGCTCCTCTGGGCGCCGGGTCTTGTTTGCGTTCTGCCCGGCACCGTCCGTGGCAGTCGGCGGTGGTTGCGCTCCCCCTGCTGGGGTGGTGAGGTGGTCAGTGGTGGCTGCGAGGTCCGTCAGGCATGCATGTAGGTGGGCTGCCGCGTCTGTGCCGTTGCTGGGGTTGATGTCCGCCAGTGCCATGGTGATGTGGTACCGTATTCTTTCCTTGGGGGTCATGTCTGCTGTGTCTTGTGTGGGTGTCGGCGTTGGCGTGTCGGCTCCTCTCTCTGCCCCCTTCGCTTCTGATTGCCGGGCTTTCCTCTTGCCTGTGCTGGTGGGTGTTTTCCGCTTGTTCGACCCCCTCGGTTCAGTTGCTTTTTGTGCCGCTCGTTTGTTGGCTGTGGGTGGAAGCCGGGGCTTCCGGCTGTTCAGTTGCTGCACCAGGCTTAGGTGGTCACCCCCCGCGTCTGTCGTTGGCTCGTCGGTGTGGGTTGTGTCAATGGGTGTGGTTGTGGTGATGGTGCTGGTGGTAGGGGCGGTGGAGACGAGGGTGGTGGTGGTGGAGGTGGAGGTGGTGGTGCTGGAGGCCTCGGCGTCATCGTTGCTCTCTGCTGTGGTGCTGTGCCATGCGCGGCCATTTGCCCAGTTCCACCACCAGTTGGTGGGTTGTGTTTGCTGGCTACCTGTGGCGGGTGCCTGCAGCGTTGAAGCGTCCTCCTGTGCAGGGGCTTGTGTGTCTGTCCGCTCTTGGTGAGTGGTCCACGGCTGCTGCTGTGTCTGGTGCTGCTCCTGCCACGTCTGCTGCTCTGTCTGTGTGCCCTGCCAGTCCCATTCCGTCCACCAGTTGTGGTACCATTCTTGGGTGTCTGGGCTCCCTGGTGTCGGCTGTTGGTCGGGTGTTGGCTGCTCTGCATGTGCATTCGGTTCGGGTGTGTGGCTTTGGGCGTGGTGGTGCTGCTGCTGTGGTTGCAGCGGTGCTCCTTGGTGGGGGTGCGGGTGGCCCCGGGTGCTGGTGTCCTGTGGTGGGTCGCTGGGCGTGTGTGCTTCTTGTGATCGGCCTGTCCCCGGCTCTCTGCCAGGTGGACGGCAAGGAGGGTGTCGTAGTCCTCGTTCGCGTTGTCGGAGGTGTCCTGGTGGTAGGCGAGGATGTCGGCATAGCTGGTTCTCCCGTGGCGCCCTCGTCGGCTTCGCTAGTTGTTGCCCCCGTTCGCGTACTGGTGGGTGGCGGCGGGGTGGTAGTCGAGGGGTTCGTCGAGGTACTCTGGCCCGTTGTGGTAGTCGCCCCCTCGCCTTCTTCTTCCTCGGGCTTCCGGGTTCCCTGCTCTCCGAGGCCTTGTCGTTCTCCAAGTCTGGTAGTGCCATGTCGATGTGGCGGGGGAGCTAACACCGTGGCCCCCAGCGCCAGCAGCAGGAAGAGCCATTGCCGCATGGGTCCCGTATGTTCGGGTTAGACCCCCAGGGGTCTTGTCTCGAAATGAGGGCTGAGCAGTGGGGGCCGAAGCTGCGCGCGGTGGGTGTGTGAAGCACTGAGCATGGGAGGGTGTGGGTCACGTGTATGAGGCGGGTCTGGGGTTGTAACTTGATGCGCCTCATTCCATTCCGGGTGAAGTAGGGGTCCATTGGGAGGTCGGGAAGTCCGCCGGCCTTGGCCAGGTGTTGTGAGAGTGCACATGGACTTTCCCCTGGGGTGGGTCATTCGTGCTGTGCTCTGTCCTGCAGCACCCTGCTGCTCGGCCGTTTCTTCCGTGCCCCCCCCCCGGGTGCCCCGTGTTTGTGTGTGGGGGTGAGATTGCCTATGGCTCCTTGTTTCCCCGAAGCCCATGGCGTGTCGAAGCGTTCTGTGAACTCATAGGAGAGCCGCCTCCACTCCCCCCGGTGTTGGGCTGTGGTCATCCAGTCGTCCCCTGCGATGGTGGTGATGTGCCTCTCCTGGTCTAAGTTTGGGTTGAAACGTCTGGCATGCCTTGCCCCCCGTGGGTTCTGTTGCTCCCCTCGCCACCACTGCATGTTTTTCCAACGAGCCACCTCTGTTGTGGGTCCTTCCCCCCTGGCTATGTGCCCTGCTAGTGACCAGATCTTGTGGAGGATGTGTGTCGACCACCTTTGTATATTATGGTGGTGGAGCGCCAGTCGTGCTAGGCGTAGCATGTTCCACTCTGTCCAGCTCTCGGTGGGTTTTCTGTTGTAGCCCATCATGAGGCGTATCTGGCCGAGCTGGATAGTGTTCGCTTGCTTGAGCAGCAGGTCTTGCACCGGCCACGTGGAACACCCCCATAGTGCCGCGTTTTTGACGTATGTGTCGTGTAATTGCAGCCGGGCTTTAAGGGGGGTTTTGGCGCACAGGACCGGCTTGCGCATGTAGAAGGCTCTACGCGCTCTCCCACCAAGCTCCCCTGCGATGGCAGCTGTGACATTGTTGAAGCTGAGAGGTGACCCCAGGACTGTGATGATGGTGTCCCCCCCTTTTGCCTCCACTTGCTCCCCCCCTATGGTGAAGGTGTCCCCTGCCGGCTGATTGGTCACAATGGCTGTTTTGCTCGGGTGGACGAAGAGCCCTTTTGCTGCTAGTTGGGTTTCCAGGTGGGTAATGCGACTCTGGAGGTGGGCCTTGTGGTTGCTCCACAAGTACGTGTCGTCCATGAAGGACCCTCCCCCTATCGGGCAGGCGGGTGTGGGTGTGCGGGGGGGCTCCCCCGCTGCCTGTAGTGCCTCGTGCAGGGTGTCCCCCATCAGGGCTGCGAAGAGTTCTGGACTGTCTGGTGACCCTTGCCGTACCCCGTTGGTTTGCCGAATGGGTGTGATGGCATCCCCCACCGCAACCTGGAGCTCCCTGGCCTCAATGATGGCCAGCCAAAGGCGAGCCTCCCATGGGTGCCCCCCCCGGTGTCCGACTTTGTGCGCCACCATTGTTCCAAGGGTGGGTTGGTAAACGGAGTCGAAAGCTTTGCGGATGTCGAGTTTGACAATGTAGGTTGGTTCCCCCCAATCTTTGGCCAGTCTGGTAATGCGTCGCAGCACCCAAATGAGTTCGACCGCTTGTTTGCCTGGGGACGCCCACTGGAGCGGGCTGGTGATGAGTTCCCCCCGGCATCTTTGTAGGAGGAGCTGGGCGAGCCATTTGAGCACGGTGCTGCTGAGAGTGATGGGCCTGGTATCCCCCCACGAGGTTGGTTGTGCGGTCTTGGGTAGGAGGACGGTGATCCCCCTTGCGATGTCGGATGGGATTTGTCCCATGTACAGCAAGTCGTCCATGACTTCTTGTATGGTTTGCGTCCAGACCTTTGTCATCAGCATGGCTTGCAGGGCTTCGTGGGAGATAAGGTCTGGTCCGGTGGCTTTGCGGGGCTGCCAGGTGCCCGTGGCTTGCCGAAGTTCCGACTCGCTGAAGGGCTGCCATGGTGTGTGCTTGCATTGCTTGGTGAGCTGCCAGTGGAGGTCTTTCATCTGTTCCCTTGTGGCCGCGGGGTCTGCCTTGGCGAAAATGCCTTGCATGTGGGTGGTGAGGTGTGCTTTCCATGCCGGGTCGTCTGTGAGGAGGTGCTCCCAGTGTCGTGTTTTGCGCAGGTGGTCCAGCGTACGCATGGCTTGCCAGTTGTGCCGGCTAGCCTGGTCGATCAGCGTTTGTTTCCAAATTTTGTGCTCTCCCTTTTGTTGTTTCTGGATGGCTTTCCATGCTTGTCTGCGTGGGGGGCCTGCCGGTAGGGCATGCGCATTGCTTCTGGCGTTTTTGAGCTCCGGGCTCTCCTCGAATGCTGGCAGCCTTCCTGTGTGGGGTTCCGTGATGGCCTGTGCTGCTGCTCGGACTCTCTCGTAGTTTGTTCGTCCCGGGTGGTCCAGGTGGTGGTGTTGCAGGTGGGTTTGGACGATGTCTGGCGCTTTTAGGCGTCTTGCTCCCCACATCGCTGCTTGTTGCTTCCGTGGGTGTTGTATCTGGATGGTGGTGGTGATCGGTTCATGGTCCGATCTCGCGAGGTCCCGTAGATCTCGAACTTGGCCTGCCCCTATTCTCCCCCCTTTCACCATGATGTAGTCCAGCCTCCGTGGCGCCAGCAGTGGGTTATAGGGGAAATGGGAGGGCTTCTGAAGCTCCTGGGGCGGGAGGCGGAAGGAAAGAGCCTTGAGCATGTGGAGGATGGCTTCGCCCCTCCCTGTGTGGCCGTGTTGTGCCGCTCCCCCTTCCTGAAACGTTTCGTTGGCATCCACGCCAAGGATGCATGTGGTGTGTTCTCCAGCCTTAGACTTCCCCCATTCCCACAGGTGTTGTTCTGCGACCTCGATTGTGGCATTCCACGGAATGTGTCCGGATATCAGCCCCATGCTTGTGGTGGTGGTGGTGGTGGTGGTGGTGGTGGTGGCGGTGTCCTTGCCGCGGCCCGGTGCGGTGTCGGTGGGGGTGGCGGGAGCATCTGTGTTGTGTTTGGCACGTCCCCGCCCTCGGGCGTCGTGAAAGTGCAGTGTGGTGCTAATCCCCCCGGGGTGTAGTGCCGTGTGGTGATGCGAAGCCAGCGGTAGCCGATAACAGATAGCGTTGCCTCTCCATGAACCTGGATTTTTGCCCACGATAATTCTCCATGGGTCTTTGTCTTCGAATTTCAGGCCTGCATCGCAGATCACCTCCTGGACAAGCAATATGCGCAGTTCCCTAAGGGAAGGGATCTCTTGGAGTGTTTCGCAGAGATCCAGCACACTGGAGACTTGGAGCCCCCCTACATTCCAGGTTGCGAGCATAGTTTCGCCCCCACTCCGGTGATGTCTGCTGTGGTGAAACTGAGGTTCTCCCCCGTCGTCTTCTTCCTGTCACAGGCCCTGCTTGATCCTTTCCCACGTGGTTTGGACGGCTTGTGTGTCCTCCCCCAGAAGCGTGGCAATGTTGGACAGGTCGATCCATCCTCCCCCTGCCTTCGTGACTTCGTTCGCGGGTGAGGTGGCCGTCGCTGAGGCAATTTTGACCCCATGCAGCCATACTGTGCCCGTGGCAAACTCTGCCTCCACTTTCTTGACATCAGCCCCGTGTTCCAGCGCCAATCGTTTGGCCTTGCCCGCCAGTTTGGCTTTGGCCCTGCGTTCCGGGCTTTGGCTCAATGCCATCCACAGCTTCCTCCCCGTTCCATCTGCTTTGGCCCCCAGGACAAGGTTGGCGTTGCGGACTTTTTGCAGAGCCCCCTGTACACGTCGGCGGTGTTGTTCTTCGTCTTCATCTGGTTTGTACTGGAGTGGGACGATCACATACCCCCTCCGGATCCCCGGCACAAATGCCTGCTCCATGTCTATGTCCAATCTGAGTTGGGCGGCTGTGGCTTGCGCTTGTCGCAGGGTGTCCGCTGCGAGGGAGTCTTCTTCCCATCCCCCCAGGATGAGCGCTGGCTGTCGGCGATCCTCCTCCCCTCCTTGGTGCGGTTGGCGGCCCCCCAGTGACCCGCCATTGAGCTGGCCGAACTTGCCTTCGAGGAGTGTGAGGCGTTGGTGCATGGTTTTCTGTTCTTGCTCGATGGCTTCGGTGGCTGCCTGTTGTTGCTGTTGCACCTGGTCCATTCTGTGGATGGTCTGCGCCTGTGCCGAATGGAGGGCCTGGAGCTCGCGAAGAAGCTGGTTGGTCCCCCCTAATTGTTCTTTGACCTCCCCCATGATTTCCATCTTTAACTCCCTTCGCTCTGATCGTAGTTCCTCCTTGATGGCTGCCCGGATGCTGTCGATGGTGAGCTCCTGCTTCTCGATTTTCCTCTTTGCCCCCGGGGAGCTGTCGGGTGGCCCTCCCCCACTTTGGAGTAGTGTGTTCATTGCGGTCATGGTGTCCCTGCCAATATCACGTTCTGGTAAGTGATGTTCTCCCTGGCGGGGTGGTGGTCGAGGTCGGTCGCTGGGACGTCCCCCCGGTCGCGAAGTGTCGCCGATGCCCCTGAGGTAGCGGTTGACAATGTCCCCCGCTCGCCGCGTGTAATGGAGCAGCACGGCCAGCTGCGGTTGCCCTCGTGCTCCGTTCTCTGAGTCGATGGTGTACACGGCCCCCGGCTCGGTGACGCGTAGAGTAGCAAGGAGGTAGTGCGCAATGCGGGGGCGGCTATGGCAGTGGGTCCGACCCCCTGGATGCTCTCTCGCCGGACCCCCAACTAAGTCTCTCTCCTTTCGCTCAGGCCGTTTCGCCCTCGCCCCTCAGTTTTTCGGTTGAGCCCACAGGACGGTGGGGGTGGGGCTTGAGCACTCGTGGCTTGAGCCAAAATGGCTACTGGTTTCTCTCTGTCTCTCTGTCTGTCCGTCTGCCTGCCTGCCTGCCTGCCTGTCTCTTTCTCTCTCTCTCTCTCTCTCTCTCTCTCTCTCTCTCTCTCTCTCTCTCTCTCTCTCTCTCTCTCTCTCTCTCTCTCTCTCTCTCTTTCTTTCTTTCTTTCTTGGGGGCAAGGACTCTCTCTCTCTCTCTCTCTCTCTCGCTCGCTCGCTCTATTTATAGATATATATATCTATTTTTCATGTAAACATACATACATATACACACATATATATATATATATATACACATGTATATATATATATATATACGTATCTACCCTTGTTTATAGGTTTATGTTGATATCTGCATTATGTTACAGAGATTACATATTTGTATGTGCACTTGCTTTCTTATATGTGTATATATGTTGCTATAGATTTGGAGATATATATATTTCTATATATATATATATATGTGGATGTGTGCATGCGCATCTGCATGCGCGAATGCGTGTATGCATATTTCCATGTATGCTGTGGAAAACTTACATGCCTTCAAGAGGGACATCTACCCTGCTTAAGTTGGGTTACAAATACCCAAAATAAAGTTATGACCATACCAATTGCCAAGAAGCCCATGCTCACCAGAAGCCAGCACCCCACTCACAGCCCTTCAATCACATCTCCCATAAATTAAACCCCTGGACTTCGACACCCTCTCAACGCGCAACACGCCCCAGCCAAGCAGCATGCCCTCAACTAGCGGTGGCGCACGGGGCAGCACACACGGATCATGGCGTCCTCCAAACATTACTGAAGTGACCGTGATAGCGCAGTGAATATTTTTCCAGGGCTTCCCGATCCCGAGGCACCACTCCTTTCACAGACAGCGTGTGCGGCTCCCCGTCGAAGGTGCAAGTTTCCTGCATGAGCAACATCACGAGGTTGTGTAGCAGACCAGCCACATTGTCCGAGAGACTACGTGACTGTGCACAGTTTGAGAGGCTATGCGACATATGTGACCATGTGCTGCCGCAATGTGAGCCGTCTGCGCGTTCCACATGCATGGCTCAACATGGATGCGCGCGAGTGCAAAGGAATTCGAGGACTCGGCACCAGAACATGTCCGAAGACCCGAAAGAAAGCACGCATTTATCATGCTGAAGTCCTCAAACACACGAACGAACACAGAGACAAACACACTAACACAACCCTCGAGTCCCCTCAACCCACAACAACCAATGATTTGACTCGCAAAAAAACCGAGAAAAACTATGACTTCGGTTGCTCCTGATCCTGCGAGATGGAGGACGCCGGCTTGATCCCCACGCGGAACACCAGCGGCTCCTCGGCATTCTGGGGCTCAGTTTAGAAGTCGAGTGTGGGTTTATGGGCAGCAAGCTCCAGACTTGCGCTTTTTGTGCTGAATTTAGGGTCTGGGTAAGGTTTCAAGCTTCAAGGGCGCTTTTTGAGAACTATGCGACCCAGCTGCGCCACTGGTGATACCACCAAGGGTGCCACCTTTGACAGGGCTTCCGTCCGGCTGGAGAGCTAAGTTTCGGACCTCTTTACCCCTGAACCCCTTTATGCAAACCTCTGCCTCAGTTGGTCTGAGGACCCCTACGTTGAGTTAAGACTTAAGCCTTTGGGAGTCAGCCATGGGCTGCATTCTTGCACCAAACCATTCCAAACGCCAAACTCCGGCCTGCACCCCTTGTCCCCCCCCCCTCCCACCCCCATTGGTTCGCACTGTTCCCTTCCTGTATTGCTTCTAGAAGAACAAAAGCAACTTGCTCACGAAGTCCTGGCTTTAGACATTAAACATCTCTGGCTATAGTACAGTTCAAGATATTGAATTGCTTTTCAATGCGCTGTGCGTACCACGTACGTGCTCCTGTTTTCTCTCTATCTCAACCACCGCAACCACAACAAACTGCAGCAGCGGCGACAGAAACAGCATTGTAAGACAGCAACAGGCATGGCAACAACAACACCGGAAGAGCAGCAACAACCATGAGTGGAAAGACTACCCATAACCTGAAACAATGCCCCGTTTAACCCTAAACTCGAAAACCCAAACCCAGCCACACCACCGGTTGGGCCAAGAATGCCGTATAGACCTTCTGGACAGCAAGCTCCAGAAGCAGAGAACAGTTCCCCGAAACTGATGGATCTCGAAGCCTGATACTTTGAGCCTCTCAAGGATCTTTTCGAACAAACGGGAACTCAAACCTCGTCCACTTCTGGCCCACTAAACGCCTCACCCCCAAGCAATCTCACGCACGCATCGGGTCATTTCGAGCCTGCGTGGTTGGTCTTGCACTTGAGGAGGCCGTTGGCCCCTGCACGGCGTGCACGCAGATTTGTCTTTGGTGCCCATGTGGGGGGCCTAAAAAGCCCAAAGACCGTCACGTAACACCCTGTGGCCACACCGCATGTCCAGTGTCAACACCGAGAAACAGCTCAGGGCACAGCACCAAGAAATCCAACAAGAAACCCCCACTTCCAATCGTGGTCAAGAGGGGCTATCCTGAGCTAAGGGTTGAAAGGGTGGCCTTTGGTGAAGAGGTCGTTGTTCTGCGAGCCCCGTGCTCGGCAGGTTTCGAAACCATCGCCGATCCTCGAAGCGTATTTGGGCTTTGGGTGTCGGCTTTGTGTGGCCTCCAGAATCCGATTGCCGGGTAAACCCCTAAACAGCACAAGCCCTACTCCCAAAACCCACAGTGGCCTTGCCCTCAACCCCTACTTGGAGTGACCATAGTGGGGAACTACGGTTGCACTGGTTTTCGTAACATGTGAATTACTCATGCTACTTATAGCTACCGAACCTTCAACAACCCTCGGCTGTGGCCCTTGGGAGCTACAAAGGCTGGTGTTGGGATTTTGGGCATGGCTTGATGCAGAGAAGGTCTGGGGCTCAAATAGGGACGGGGATTGGTAAGCAAACTCACGTTTCAGGGCTTCGGGGCGGGAGCTTAGGTTCGGCGAGTCTGCACCTGACACGAAGCCTGCTGGTCTATCGCCCCGCTCTGCCCGAAAGCTTCTTTGTCCTCATCCTCATGGAACCCCAAAAACAAACAAAAGTCGGATGGTCGAAGCCCGTACCTTCTTGGCACCTGCCTTTGTTCCTGAAACTCTCCGAACCCTTACCGTCTACACAACCCAGAGCCTTGCACTTTTTTGCAGGCTTATCTGTGTCTTTGCGTTAGCCCGTAGAGTCGGGTAAGCTGCGGCGCCATGCACAAACTCCAATCCCAACGCCCTTTTTGCATCCGAGCTGTGATGTCCTGGCTGGAAAGACTAACCATCCCAAATCCAAACCTAAACAAGCCTACACTCCCGAAACTCTCAAAGAAACCCCCCACCTGCCCCCTGCCCCCCCGCCCCAGGCAAGCGACTCAAAGGCTTTCGTCGCCGGCAGCGACATCATCGCCTTGGCAAGCTCGGCCTCGCCAAAGGGGCGCCAAAGACTTTTCTTTTTGTTGGCATTTTAGGGAGGGCTTTAGGGTCTGGGGGTTTTAGGGGTGAGGGGTGTTTAGGGCTTTTCGGGGGCTTTAGGGCTTTTTTGGGGGGCTTTTTCGGGCTTTCTAGAAATTTTCGACTCTCGCACTCGCTGAAGGGGTTTGGGGTTGTAGGGCGTTTAGGGTTTTTAGTCTTTTTATGGTGTTAGGGTTTAACTACTCACACTCGGACAAGCCAGACGAGGCACCCAGCAAGTCATGCGTTCATCATGGGGTCCCCAATACTTAGAGCCTGAGCGACACGAGTCTGCATTGAGGTGACAGTCACGCTTTCTCCTTGGCTACAGCAATGACTTGGCTGCTGGAAACCATCTTTCGGCCCCTTTCCTTCTGGGCCTTTTTGTTTGGCATCTGGACTGCGGAGCCAATCAGCCAGATAACTGGCAGCACTGCCGACCCTCTTTTAGCCCTTTTGACCCCGCGAGCTCTGCCGGGTTTCTCTTTTAGCCCTACACCCCTAAACTATAACCCCAAACCTTGAACCTTATCCAATTTATCCGCCAACCCCCCATTTCAAGCGGGTCTTTGCAGGCCGGCGCTCAGTGCCAAGGCCTCAAAAAGGAACCCGGCCTCCAGCTTGTCGAAGCAAGGCTCCCCGATGCCGATGGGCATGCCGGTAACGACCGTGGTCACGACACCTGAAGAGCCCACTCCCACGCTGCAGCATCCGAAGGGAATCGGCGAATCACTGCCAACTACAGCTTGGCAACGTCACTCAACACCCTGTACCTCCCCCAGGCGCATGCACTTTGCAAGGAGAAGTACAATCGCCCGATTGCTATGGTTTTCTGTTCAAGTTGTCCAGGCTCCAAGCCTAAGCTTGATTTTTGCCTCTTGCCTCAGTCCCAGGGCCTTAGGATTTCGGCAGTGCAGCAAGGGAAAGGAGCCGAAGCACTTCTGAACGTTGTTGGACCCTCGACGAATTGAACAGCACAGGCCGCCCGCACAGTAAAGCCCAGCCGAACTCTCAGATCTCACGCCCTCAGATCGCGCCTCCTGTAGAGTCCTCCTCCATGCGCAGCTGCTGGATGCCTGAAGATGGCTGCCAGGGAGCTGGCTGCGACTCAGGGCTAGCTCCAGGGTCAGCTATCTCAGGGCTCTACGTAGATAGGTTGTGTGGATTCAAGCATATTCAAGCTTTTGCCGTGGTTTGCCGGCAGAGAGGACTTGGCGCGTCTTGGTCTGCCGGAAATTTGCTATCCTTGCAATTCTGCCACAAAATACCTCCTCAAGATCCTCTGAATCCGCTGACTTCTCTCAAACTTGGTGAGCTAGATTAGCCTCCGACAGAAGGAGAAACAGGGTAGAATCAGGGTAGAACAGGTCCCCAGTCCCAAACCCTGAAACTAGGCCCCGCACGCGCGGCCATGCGCGCAGCCGTGGGTGGATGGGGACACCTTGGGCCCCCGGATCGAGGTTGGGGGGGTAGCTTCTGGGGCTTGGGGGTTTGAAGGAATGCTTTGGGGTACGACTTGGCGCACCCGCAAAGTCTTGAGGCAGGTTCCAGCTGCAGGCTGCAACAAACCACTGGCCGTGGGCCTGCAAACTTGTTTGCGTTCAAGGGTGCTTCGAAACCTGACACCTGTTGCGTGGCAGTTTGTGCGCAGGCGTCCTTTGGAGTCGAACATCCCTTTCGAACCCACAAGCTTCGCGCTCTTGCCCAGGAACTCTCAAAAGCATCTTCTTCTTGTTTGAAGCAACTTTTGGGCTCGGACAATCTACCCCTTTCACAGACAGAGCGCCGTGTGTGGAGCTTCTTGCCCTCCTCGTAGCTCTTTCCTCTGCACGTGCGTTCTTGAGTTCATCGTCTAAGACACTGCATTCACGCATGCAACAGTATCTACGACGCTGCTCTGGCCGGACACTGGGTTAAAAACCTGCCGGGCATCCAACTCTTAGGAGGAGAGACAGCAAACCCCTCCACCCCCACCCACCTCCCCAGCCCAACCCCACCAAAATGCGCTTCCCTCTTCAACTCTCAAGCTCAGCCAAGGTCCCGAAAGCAACTGCTGCCTGCATCCCAAACCTCGAAACCGTAGACCTGAAAACATCACAAGCTCCCAAACCAACCGCTCTAAACGACCCCAACCCTTCAATCCGACTTACCTCAAAGGACTTGACAAAAGGCCTGCCGGGACTGCGCCCTCTGCCAGGGGCTCCCCATCCTTGCTGGAGTATTTGCGGCCTCTGCTTGGCGGCTCATGGGTGGTTCTAAGTTGATCGAAGGTTCACAGGTAGATATAAGTCGGGTTTGGGACTAAGGAACTCCTTGAAGGTTCACTGGTGGTTTTAGGCAGGGACTGCACACACACGTCTGCAGCACTGGGCTTTCCTCAACCATAAAGCCGAATGAGTCCCGCAATCTTTCCGCAAGAGCTAAGATCTAAAAGTCTGCTCAGGTCCCCGCCGTGCAGGTCGACGAAGCAATTGTTCCTCAACTGCGGATTTAGGCAGCATTTCACATCGCTTGGTCGCACTGAGATGCCCTTGACCTTAGAGCCTTAGAATTCAAACATCAAGCATCTCTGACTGGAACTTAGCTCCATTTCTCTACCAAGGCCCTACACGAAGCTACCACGACTGAGGATCTCCCCTGATGAATGCATCGTGGCGTCTCGGCATCCTCCGCCAGCGTGCCGACAGTGTCGATCTCCTCGCGTGTGGGCGGATCTCCTCAGCAACGCAAATGGCTGCAGCTGAGGCTTGGACGAGGGTTAAAGGAAGTGCTGAGGGGCATACACTGGGTTCACCTTGATCTCTATAATAACCTTCGGATCACAAACCGAATCTTACCAGGAGCTCGAACCAGCAAGCTGCTGCGCTTTTACCCAAATCACGATTCCTCTAGAGTACCTTGCCCTACATTCTGTCCAATCAGAGAGCCACCGAAATATGAAGCATTCTGTCTCAAATAGGGAACTGCCGCCCAACACGAGACCCTTCCTGGTACCCCCCTTCTTGAAACCTTCACCCTTTCTTGGGACTTTCTGCGTCCTTCCTGAATTCAACCTAGAACCGTTGCGCACACTACACCCGGCATTGGGCCAGCCCGGCTGCCGAGGCGGCGCGGGCAAGCGTTTACAAGTATCAGCTTCTGGCGTTAAGGAAAACTCCGAAGTCTATGGCACAAGTGGATGTAGGCTGGTGGGCAACAATGCCGGTATGTGATAAGGGTTGGGAGCTTAGGGTTCAAGGCCAGCTTAGGGTGCAACGCGAAAGCCTCTGTAAAAATGCGGAGGTTCATAATTGGCAGGGTCATCATCATCTGAAGCCGAGCAGGGCATATAGGCATCTACAGAAAAGTCAGGCCGAGACTTTGCCAGTTTTTACACGCGACGAACATACGAGGGTCCAGAAACCGAATCGGGGCAACGAAGCGTCCTCCTACTACTGTGCCTGCTGGGATGTTCGCCCTTGTACTAACAGTCCTTACCAGGGATTATAGTACCCCCATACTAGAATCCCTGCTAAGGACTGTAAGCATAAGGGGCATGTTGTCTGTACTACAGAAAGGCTACGACACGCAGCGTCCACCGAGAGGGTGTGGAGCTATCCAAAAACGACAACAGTTCCGGGGATAACTACAACACTCCGTGCACCGAAAGGGCTGCCACTTCGAATTCGAGGCGGGCGACGATGCAGTTGGCAGAACCCGTTGCAGCACTTCTGAGAGAGAAACAAGAGGTGTCCCCTAGTCCCAAAACCACTGACCCACACCCCCTGTACAAGAACTCGTAAAACCTCAAACAAAAAAACACATAAGCCTTCAAAACCCACAACCCCCAGCAACGTAGACCCTAAGCCAAGAAGGATCCAAGGTGCGCTCCAGAGCCTTCGCAACGTCTTTGGGCAGGTCGATGTCCATGATGGAGCTGACCTGGGATCGAAAGGAGTAGGATCTTCAAGACGACATCGCAACATCCGCACAGCACGCTTTCTTGCCAACCAGCCAACAATCATAGATACAACGCCCAAAGCGAAGCAACAAAAACAACACCAGCAACAACTCCACGCCATTTGTCGAGGCTAGTCCAGCAGCTAGGTCATTTCTTTCGAGGGGTTAAGACACTTCCGTTTGAGCGACCTGAGCGAAGGTATGGAGCAATTATGGAGCCATGACACCCAGCACGAGATCCTTGTGTCGTGCTCCTGCTTCAGCCACCTGTGTCCACGCAGGGCAAGAAGGTCCCGCCGCAATGAATTCCGAATCCCAAGTGAATGGACGGCACTTCTATTCAGAACCCATCGCTCCCCCCTCTGAACACACTTAGGGTTTCGAGTTTAGGGCTTCGGGTCGGGACTTTCTTTCGGCCCCATGCCTGTTCACTATCTCTCTCACGAGAATGCATCATAAGTTTGTTCCATCTGACATTCTGACATCCCTGCACAAACCCGCGCCAAACTCCTCACACGAATACGAAACATCGAGCAGGAGTCCCAGGTGCTTCTCCGCCACTGCCCCTGCAGCCACCCGGCCGATGGTCTCTCCTAGGGCCACACAGGTGACATGAATTCTGAACCCCTAATTCAACCCTCCAAGTAAGGTCCAGGGCTTAGGCAACCACAACCCTCAAGGACCCTTTTGCAGCCGGGCTTGGGCAGTCGGCCGGGTGCGGCTCTCAATGCAAAGCACATGAACAGAGGAGCAGTACTACTGACTGTGCGTCTCTATCCAACAATGCCAACGTCAAGAAACAATTTCAACTCTTAGGACTATGTCGCCAGAAGGAGCGCCTTATGTCGGACCTTTGGTGTGTCCCGAAACCCCGCAAATCTCCCAAGAAACCAAAGTCAGAGCCCGAGCCGCGTGCAGACGCCCTGCCACCACCGCTGGAAGCCCGCGTCCCGTACTTCACCTGGTACATTCCCTAAACTGGGGTTTGTGGTTTTGGCCCTTCTTGGGCTGCCTATTCTTATGTAGGGCATATTAGGGCATGATACCTAACGTGCCCCAAAAAACCATGACCGAAGGCCCTTAAGCAGACGCCGCCCTTGGCTTCCAAAACCCCTACTGTCAATCTCCGGCCTGGTACGTGTAGTCTGCATGTCCAGGTCGCGGAGCCGCGGATGTATTGGCGTAGTCGAACTTCCTCTGGTCCTGCATATAGTTTCTATAAACGAGATTTGACACGATTACTATACCCCGCGAATGTGTGAAGACCATCCTTCCCTAGGGGAAAGGAAGGGGCCCTGGACACTTCCAGGGCATCAGACCCACAGCTGGCCCACAATTTCACCTGCGTGAAAGACTCCGCTGAATGTCTACAATGGGTCGAGCGCATCAACTCCACCCCAAGATTGGTCACCTGGCATGGGGCGAGGGAGTTTGACTTCCTGACCGCATCCAAAAAGCACCCTCTGGATGAACAGCCTGTCCTGGTTGCGGACCATCATTGCAATTGGGGTGCCCAGCGTGATGCCATTCTCCTCAGTGTAGCAGCTTCACATTCCCAGGGCCTTGACTCTAGACCCAGTTCCCACTTCAGATATGTGGCACACAGAATGCTTTTGTTTCTACACTCGCCGCATAGAGCTTTGCACAAACGGACTGTGTTGTCTGCCAGCACTCATTGCAGCAAAGTATGTTGGAATGAGCAAGGTGGGTTGCTGTCATGACTTGCACTACGCACTTGCTGTCTCTCGAATCATTTGCCCCACTTCCCACATTCCAACTGTCTTCTCTCCAGGAGTGGCTGCGCGACTGTACATCTCAAGAATGTCCATAGTGAATTGACTCACTGGACACCAGGAGCTCCAAGACAAAATGGCAAAACATGGCTGCTTCCATGCCTATCGGCATGCCGCAGCTGCATGAGGAATTTCAACTCGCGTTGAAGCCTCGCGATCCCACTTGCCTCACATCTTCGCCTGGCCAGCGCCCGACTTCTTGAAGCCCTCCAGCTCCTCCTTCAGCCTCGGCCGCGCCATCTCTTTTCCATACTGAGGTCCCCCTCTTTATAGGACCCAACAAGACATCTCTTTGAGGATTGCCGGATGGATTGCTGATGTGGGGTTGGGTTACAACTATGCACTAATTATAACACTCTCTCCTGCAAGAGAGTGGAGAATCAAAAGCAGCCGAGCAGCTTCTTGATGATCCCGTCCCTCGGGTCGGGAGTGGGCTTCTTCACGAAGCGAAGGCTACCAGCAGCCAGGTTGAGCATGATCTCCTCTTTGTGGGGCCGCTGAACCCTAGATCCTGAACCCTTCGGGGCTAAAGCTCAAAGGGCTGGCTTTGACTATTCAGGGCACATGCTGGAGTCTTAGGTCGTTCTTTGATCACCTTGTGCAGACAGGGCTTGGAATTGTCTTTTGAGATCGTGGCCCAAAAAAGCTTACATGTACCGAACCCCCAGGCGTTGCATGAGTGAAGTTCTGGGGCGTTTTGGGGTTCACTTGCTCCCAACCTGTGACACTCCTAAAGACAGGCTTTCAGAATCTCCTCGCTGCCACCCGGGATAGCCCAGGCCTTAACCTCGCGGTACACTCGCTCCACCTGAACTGTGGCATCGGGGATGTCAGCTGCACAGCATCCTGCCTGACTCTGAAACCCTAAGTGCCCACGGGCACCTTCTCACCCTGGCCAGTACGGGTGTAGCCGGCACCACCGAAGACCTGCAGAGCTTCTCGGGCGCAGTACTCCACAGTCCTGGCGGCAAAGGCTGGCATTCTGGGTGTACGTGGGGAAGCGCCTACAAGCCCAACCCCCCTCCCAAAACACACTTGGGCAAGTGATTCTGACATCCCGGAGCAGGTCACGAACCCAGTAAGTAGGTCACATGCAGGAATAGGCGAGCGGCTTCGTGGCAGAAACCTTGAGGAGGGCGATGTAGCCACCGAGCTTCTTGTTCTGCTCCTCCTTGGTCCTTGGATTGCTGGTCAAATTCCCAGGCCGTCTGAACTCTGAAGATTCCACGCTGACGGCAAACACATAACTAGCTGTAAGCAACTTTTCTTGTCTTTTCTTGTGCCCGCGTTCTTTAGATCAGGCCGGGGGTCATGGTGGTGAGCTGGAAAGTCCTTGGTCGTTGGACAGTAGGCAATCAAAATACAGTGGCCAAGCCTCGTGCCCATGTGCAGGAAGTGCATAAGACGAGGGTGAGACCGCTGGGAACTGCCACGCTTCTTCGTACCCCAATTCGAACTCTGAGACAGGACAAGGTGCAGGTAGTCGATCCAAGCCTGCAGAGCCTCGCACTGGCGACCCATCTCGCCGATCTTGTGCTGGATGACCTGTCGCAGCATCCAGGTCTTGACCTCAAGAACCCCTTAATTGCTGAGCCTATCCTGTTTCTGGGGAGCAGGGGTCGGCAAGGGGATGAACAGTCAGGATATGCAGACTGCATGAGGCCCCAAAAAGCAAACGAAACACTTTACCTGAAAACCCCGCCCCCCGCCCACATTGGTTGTGACGGTCTTTGGCAAGACCCCACTTCCACTTCCGGCCTGGTGCTCAATCAGGAACTTGCCGAAGGTGCGGCGCTTGCGGGCAAACTTGAGGGACTCCTCCCCAGAACTCTGCCGTTTTCCGCGCGCCTTCTGCGATTACCGCTGCTTGCATGTCGGCGAGTTTGCTTGGCCTTGAGGCTCAGGCTACGGGACAGTTGGGCCTCGAAGGGTGTTGAGTGTGTTGAGCCTCAGGAAACCCCAAAACTGGCACGCAGTCGTGGGCTGCAGTCGCTCCCCACGGCTCCTCCACGCAGACACGCGCGCCCCTGTTGGCCTGCACGAGGAACATCCACCGCTCATGGTTGAAGTTGTACATCGCCTGCATGAAGCCATTGTTCAGCTTGCCGATGATGTTGGTCTTTGGCACCTTCACGTTCTCAAAGGTGATGAAGGTGGTGCCACTGGACCACATACCTGTGCATTCCATCTTCCGCGTCTCGATGCCGGGCATGGACCTCTCCATGAGGAGCATGCTCAAGCCCTTCTGGCGGGATCCAGGAGGGCCCGTCTGCACAATGACTGTGAAGTAGTCTGCGTAGATGCCGTTGGTGATCCACTTCCTGGGCTCACAATACTTGCACCATGTAGCATTACAAAATAGTAAAGCGGATGACCCTCCTGGAACTACAAGGGGAATGCACCAAGCACAGTCAGGCCACTTCTCTCCGTTGACCACGAAATGATCCCCGGCGTCGTCGGCACGGCAGGCCAAGCCGGCGACATCACTGCCAGCGGAGGCTTCCGTGATACAGAGGCAGATGACCTTCTCGCCACTCAGGCACTCCTTGATGCACCGCGTTTGCAAGGCCTTGTCGCCCGGGACCCCGAAATTCACCACTGGAGGCAGGCCGATGCTCAAGCCTCCCAGCACCGCCCAGGAGATGCCACCACTGATTCGCGTGGTCTCCTCAGCTGTTCTTGCCTCCCTGATCCTCCCCTCTTTACATCCCTAATCAAGGAAACCGGCCCTTTGCCCGTTTCCAAAGCGTAGTGTACATGTAATCGTGAACAAAAAAACGAACGACGATAACTTATAACACACAGCACAATCTTCGAGAACATCGCCCGAGGCTCGTCGATCACGATGAGCTCGTGGAAGTTGTCGTAGTCATCTGGGGCCTTGCAGTCCGTGTAGTCCTTGGGCCACGGCTTGCCAACGGCGCAGGCCAGAATTCCTCGCTTGCCGCCCTCGGCATAGGTCGAGCGCATGTACTGGTGGCACTTGTCCAGGTTGCTCTTCACAGCGCACTGCTCCCAGTCATCCAGCACGGGCTCCAAGACCTCTTCGCAATAGTCGCGCACGTACTTGCGCCAAGCGGCGTGCGTGGGCTTGTAGAAGGGCGTGTTCAGGCCCTGGTACCAGGCGGGGTCGCCAAGGGGCACGGCATCACCGAAAGCGGGGAGGGCGGACATTCTGGTTTGTTGCACAGGTTGCAAAGCAGAAGACTTGAACCACAATGTCTAGCAGGACATGCGTGCCCATCTTTCCCTGCACGGCACGCACACACACACACACACACACACAGACAGAGTGTCACAAGCAAATTTTCTCCAAACCCTGCTTGTCTGCTCCGAATTGAGGCTGTGGCACAATCATGTCCAAAGCTGAGAGCAGCAACGCTGCCAAGTCGAAACATCAAAACTAGCCGTGGCTGCTTCCATGCCTCTAGTCAAAGGCATGCCGCAGCCTATGAAACAAAAGATGGCACTGGACCACCAGGCACGTCGAGCCTCGCAGTCCAGCTCTGCCTTGGCCTGAGATCGCCTTTGTAGCCTTACAGCTTGGCTTGGCCGGCGCCCGTCTTCTTCAGCCCATCCAGCTCAGCCTTGAGCCTCAGCTGCTCCGGCTCTTTCCACAAGCTTTCTTCAAGTTGCGAAGTTACACGTAGTTCGAACTTCCACCAAGAATGTCCACATGCTTCAGGTCTCCCCTTGCACACTGCATGTTGCTCAATTAGCATGCTGATCCTCATGCAGCGCAACTCGGACATGGGGACCGTCTGGAGGCTCCGGGCAGCAAAAGCAGCCAAGCAGCTTCTTGATGATCCCGTCCCTCGGGTCGGGAGTGGGCTTCTTCACGAAGCGAAGGCTTCCAGCAGCCAGGTTGAGCATGATCTCCTCTTGTTGCCCAAGGCTCATGGTATGAGATTCGGCAGTGCTTCCCTGCTTCTTCAAAATTTGTCTCAACTTGCCAGCCAGCAGACGTCTACGGGCTCCGGCCGATGATGTGAACCCGGTAGCCTAGTTGCAACGCAAAACCGAAAACCCTTCACCATAAGCCTCTAGCCTTGCCAAGGTCAGAATGCAAGATTTCATGCCACCGGCACAGCAACCGCTCTAAGACCCATTTGCACCCTTCTCTTCGCCATCAATGGAAGGTAAGAACCCAAGGCAAGAGCCCGGGATTTGACGTTCAGCAAAGCCATTCGGTGTGAAGGTGGTGTTGATGGCTTCCGGTTTGAAGGGGAGCTTAAGGGCTTTTGCCTGTCTAGAGCCTCCGAGATTTTTGCGGCTCCAAAGTCTCGACAAACCCCGAGGCTCTGTTCCTATCAATCCCAAACCCACCCAAGACCCCAAAGACCCCAAAACCCCTGAACTCAAAGCACTGCTTTGGAGACTCAATTTGTAGTGTTGATGGGGCACTTGCAAAAATTGCGACTGGTTTCAAAACCCTAGAAACACCGAGTTATGACGACCCACGGGATCTGAACTCAAAAAAGGCGAACCCCTCCCTTTGCATCCAGGCTTCTTGCACCCCCCCTAAACTCCTAAACTCCTTTTGGCCCCCCCAAACTCGCGTAGGTCCTCGCTGCCACCCGGGATGGCCCAAGCCTTGACCTCGCGGTATACGCGCTCCACCTGCTGGGCGGCATGCTCAGTCGCCTACTTCAAAGTTCATGGGCAAGGTGGAGGAGGGCGGTTGGTATTCGGGGTTGCATCAGTAGCCGCACAGGCCATAACAAAGTTCTCGGGTTTAACGGTTTACCGGGTATGAGTGCATCTCCGAGAGTCGAGCAAGGAAGGTCTGGCATTTTGGGGCCGCAAGCGACGCGGGGGGGGGGAACGCGGGGGGGGTGGGAACCCTGGTCCCAGACCTCTGTTTTAAAGAACCTGCAAGCGGTTCGCCCGCTTTACGGTGCAGGGACATTCTGGGAGCTTGAATCCGACTGGAGGCTTCTGAAGAACTGTGAGATAGAAATAAACTCAGATATCGGCTCCACTTGACTGCCCTGCATTGTGCCTTCTCACCCTGTCCAGTGCGGGTGTAGCCGGCTCCGCCAAAGACCTGCAGAGCCTCCCGCGCGCAGTACTCCACTGTCCTTGGAGATGTTGGAAATGAGTTTGCATCCCGGCAAGACACCACTGTTTATACCTTTGCTTCTCAACGGCGGCTACAACGTCGGCCGGAAAAGTTTGGCACCAATTGAACGAACCTTCGCAGTACACATCTGTGAATAACCTGCAAAATGCAAAGCCGGCAAAGCCAATGCCCAAAACTGTGTGTTGCGTGTGCATGTAGGAGCAAGATGGAACGAGCGGCTTCGTGGCCGACACCTTGAGGAGTGCGATGTAGCCACCGAGCTTTTTGTTCTGCTCCTCCTTGGTCCTTGATTCTTAGCCGGGTAACAAAGTTCCCATTCAATCTCTGAACGAACTGCAGTTCATTCGGGGCTTGACTTCTTGTAACCTTGCAAAAGTTGCAGAAAATCCAGGCCAAGGTCATGGTGGTGAGCTGGAAAGTCCTTGGCTGTCGGAGGTGCCTTTGGGCTAACATGTGCCATCACCCCCCCCTGGGCTGAATCACCCCAAAACTTCAGGCCCAGGTGCAGGTAGTCGATCCAAGCCTGCAGAGCCTCGCACTGGCGACCCATCTCGCCGATCTTGTGCTGGATGACCTGTCGCAGCATCCAGGTCTTGACCTCAAGAACCCCTTAATTGCTGAGCCTATCCTGTTTCTGGGGAGCAGGGGTCGGCAAGGGGATGAACAGTCAGGGTATGCAGACTGCATGAAGCCCCAAAAAACAAACGAAACACTTTACCTGAAAACCTCGCCCCCCGCCCACACACGTTGGGGTTGTCTCGGTCTTTGGCAAGACCCCACTTCCACTTCCGGCCTGGTGCTCAATCAGGAACTTGCCGAAGGTGCGGCGCTTGCGGGCAAACTTGAGGGACTCCTCCCCAGAACTCTGCTGTTTTCCGCGCGCCTTCTGCGATTACCGTTGCTTGCATGTCGGCGAGTTTGCTTGGCCTTGAGGCTCAGGCTACGGGACACTTTTTTTTTCGGCCTCGTGTTGAGCCTCAGAAAACCCAAAAACTGGCACGCAGTCGTGGGCTGCAGTCGCCCCCCACGGCTCCTCCACGCAGACACGCGCGCCCCTGTTGGCCTGCACGAGGAACATCCACCGCTCATGGTTGAAGTTGTACATCGCCTGCATGAAGCCATTGTTCAGCTTGCCGATGATGTTGGTCTTTGGCACCTTCACGTTCTCAAAGGTGATGAAGGTGGTGCCACTGGACCACATACCTGTGCATTCCATCTTCCGCGTCTCGATGCCGGGCATGGACCTCTCCATGAGGAGCATGCTCAAGCCCTTCTGGCGGGATCCAGGAGGGCCCGTCTGCACAATGACTGTGAAGTAGTCTGCGTAGATGCCGTTGGTGATCCACTTCCTGGGCTCACAATACTTGCACCATGTAGCATTACAAAATAGTAAAGCGGATGACCCTCCTGGAACTACAAGGGGAATGCACCAAGCACAGTCAGGCCACTTCTCTCCGTTGACCACGAAATGATCCCCGGCGTCGTCGGCACGGCAGGCCAAGCCGGCGACATCACTGCCAGCGGAGGCTTCCGTGATACAGAGGCAGATGACCTTCTCGCCACTCAGGCACTCCTTGATGCACCGCGTTTGCAAGGCCTTGTCGCCCGGGACCCCGAAATTCACCACTGGAGGCAGGCCGATGCTCAAGCCTCCCATCACCGCCCAGGAGATGCCACCGCTGATTCGCGTGGTCTCCTCAGCTGTTCTTGCCTCCCTGATCATCCCTTCTTTACATCCCTAACCAAGGGAACCGCCCTTTGCCCGTTGCCAAAGCGTAGTGTATATGTAATCGTGAACTATAAACAGTACCACACAGCACAATCTTCGAGAACATCGCCCGAGTCTCGTCGATCACGATGAGCTCGTGGAAGTTATCGTAGTCATCTGGTGCCTTGCAGTCCGTGTAATCCTTGGGCCACGGCTTGCCAACGGCGCAGGCCAGAATTCCTCGCTTGCCGCCCTCGGCATAGGTCGAGCGCATGTACTGGTGGCACTTGTCCAGGTTGCTCTTCACAGCGCACTGCTCCCAGTCATCCAGCACGGGCTCCAAGACCTCTTCGCAGTAGTCACGCACGTACTTGCGCCACGCGGCGTGCGTGGGCTTGTAGAAGGGCGTGTTCAGGCCCTGGTACCAGGCGGGGTCGCCAAGGGGCACGGCATCACCGAAAGCGGGGAGGGCGGACATTCTGGATACACGGGTTGCTTGGCAAAGACGACGGCTTGAACCAAAATCACTGGCCCAGCTCGCATCATGCCACTGCTCTGAATCTTTGACCACACTCAACCTGAAGTAGCCTGAAAGCCAATCAAACCATGAACGGCTTGGCGACATCAGATGTCTCAATCAAGACAAGCCACCGTGCCGGAGAGTATCGTGATCGTGTCGCTCTCATTCCTGGCTGGTTACAAAGACAGTGAGAGAATCCGCGAGACTGATGGGGTCGTCGTGGGCCTATGCAATCGTGAGCTGTGCAATGGAATTCACCGGCCTGGAGCCCACACGCCCTCGACACCTCTGCTCTGCCAGCTCTGCGATGGAAATCTTTCATGGTCAATCGTTTAACTCTACTTTGGAGGGATTCTCTTAACTTCGAGAAAGGGTTGCAGAAGAAACTGCAGTAAGCAGCGTGACTCATCAGCATAAATGCTTCAAATAGCAAACTTTCAGAGTTAAGAGCGTGCCCCTTTGCGGGAGGGCAGGTCTAGCAAACAATCCTCTTGGCGTACTTAATGGGTCCTGATTCTCAAGGCGTCGCAAACTTCTTATCATTCCTGCTGATGCTGCGATCTTATCATTCCTGCTGACAATTCGAGCGTGCTGTGGGTTCCTGCGAGCTCCCCAAACGACCGACGTGCCACAAAGCTACGGGTCGCGATTAAGGAACTCAGAGCCGTAGCAATGTCCAAAGCTTTGAGTCGAAACCCTCAACCCTGTCCTCGCCGTCGTCAGCGAGCTCTGCCCGGGTCGCCGCCGGGTGAGCTGCGGCTGCACGTCCTCCTCGGTCCTTGGGCCGGAATGAAAGCCTGAATCAAACAAGACCCTAGTCGGGCTCCTGCTCCAAGATTCGAGATTCCAATCTCAAGATTCAAGATGACTGGAAAACTACTTGGGCATCTTGAACCTTGAACTCGGGCCCCGATATGATATTATGCTCGATCCTCTGTGTCCTTACTCAGCATGTTGAACGTATCTGCATGTTGAACGTATCTGTTATTCGTGTATAGAAAATACACTTGCCAAGTAGGTTTGCAGTTTCATAATCGAATAGAATCTCCAACAGCAAGGCTTCGGAACCAGTGCTAATAGACTGCTCGTAGTAGCCGTACATCTCCATGGGACATGCCTACTGTGTGACCCCTCCTTAAAGCTTAAAAGGAGCACTTTTTGTTCCCAGGCCGCCGAGCCTGCCTTCAAAGCGACACCCCTAGCCAAAAAGTCATAGAATGTCCAAGCTGCATCTTCGTAGGAAAGCTCGTGCGAAGGTGATATTGTTGTTTGTTCTTCCAACCCCTTGCATATTGCAATTCTTGTGGTCCTTTAGGGATAATTAGAACAAACAAACAAACAATGGAAACTTCGGGGTGCGGCGCTGTCCGGAAATTCTGTTTAGCAATGTTCTTATCTGACACTTACTCTTTCGCAGAATCTCATGTTCTGCACACACCAACAGACTCGGGCGCAGCTTGTGCACCCCAAGGGCTGTCTTTGATTATCCTCTGACAGGGAAGGCCTTTGGCGATCTGTCAGCATCAAACCTTGCATCTTCAGGTTTATGTTGGTTTCTACTACTGTAGCATGCACGAGCCTATAACCCCATAATGACATACATCGGACCCGAAGCAGGAGGCTGGCAACACTGCACACATTGGCCCAAGCGCTGGGGGGGGGGAGGGGGGATTAGCATGTATATGCGCATCTATGCATCTATACATCCATTCATCCATACATCTAAAAATCTATGCATCTAGGTAGCGCTTGTTTTGACTTCGGGCTCTGGCCGTTTCTACGTGACACAATCACAGGTCCTCCATCACAACCCATTACAATCTTTTTTAGTGCTACCATTCAGGAATGCAAATTTCATCAGCTGTCGGCCGAGGTGCAAAGCGAGGTTGGCAGGGATGCCATCCACAATGCACCCCACACCCACGCCATGTGATTCCCCAAACGTTGACACCTGCCCACTCAAGGGTTGCACAAATAGATGTTACATATAATGCACAGTAAAAAGAACGACAGGGAAGTGCCCAAACATTTCAAAAAACCTCCTCTGCAACTTCAAAGCCTAAAACGCAACGGCCGAGAACGATGCCTTGAACAGTGTGCCAAAGGAGCTCATTTCAGGCTGTGCCGGATTGGACCGGCGGCCTGGAACAGCGACTGCAACCCTGCATTGAAAAAACCAAAGACTCCAGTCGCACGGGCTCGAAGCACGGGGCACCAGACAAACCCTGAAAGCCACACCATCGAAATACGGCACCAGCCATCGCACCCCACACCTCCCGACACGAAACTTCACCTCCAACATGTCCAATCTCTGCCATCCTTGCCATAGGCCAAGCCACCCCAGCGGCAGTGTACTTCTCGAGCCCAAGTGTTCTACGACGACTTTGCACGGCCAAGCTCGAGCCAAATATGTTGGATGGTTCCGGCTTCCACGCTGACACTTAAGTTTGTCTCGGCTTGCAACATGCAAATAGCCATGGCACTATGAAAACATATGAAAACTGAAAGCAAGCAACCACACACATGTGATTGCCACGTCAACATTGGACCCGCAGCAACAGCACACGGAATACACAAAAGATGGCACGCTTTGGATCCCGGCACGTCCCCCAGTGCCTCCAGGTACGTTAGCTTCTTCAACCGTTGGGCAGGCTCTGCAGCCTGGGAAACGACAACATCATCAGCATTCCAAGAATGATGCGCATGAAAAATTGAGCCTTGGAAGCCGCACGCCTCCAGGCCAACCTCGGGATTTTGTTGTTGAAAGGGCTGATGGAGACCAAGATTACACGAGCTTGACTTGTGACAGTGAACTATGACTTACGACTTACGACATGGTGGCAATCATTTCCTCAGGCAAGAACCACCATAATAATGACGAAGTCACCTGGCAATCTCAAACAACTAACGCCGTCACCGTGCAGCAAAAACCCTCCATCATCCACATGTCCACTGGATGAAATTGGTAGCCACAGGCCACCTCCAGCGGTTGTAAAGCCGCGGTCGGTCTCGTTGCACCTGCACTCGACATGCCGTGCATTGCAGCAACGTAAGTCAAGTCAAGCCAGGTCAGTCGAGCAAAGTCAAGTCAAGTGTTTTTTTTCTCCAGACTTTTGCGCCTGCATGCTAGTTCGTCCGAAGTCGGTTAGCTACCCTAGGCCTAGGCGGCAGCCACGCGAGCTCATGGCGCTGGCAGGCGGCTCTCTCGAAGTAACCACTTCGGGACACTTCCCATCTTGAGATGCGTCTCTTCATTCCAAAAAACCCTCGCAGGTTCCAAAAACCCTCGTGAAAACCATGGTCCCTGGCAGCACGCTCTCTGTGCCCCTCGCGTCCGCCAGGAGGTCGCCCAACGGCGGCTCAGCTCCGTCACACTCGTCAGCTCCAGCAATCGGGAGCTCGAGCAGGGAGCAGGCCAGGGCTCGCTGTGCTGCGACCGGTCCAGCGGTGGAAGTGGGCGCGCCGCGCCGCGGCGCGTAGCTGCGCCGGCGCCTCGCGGGCTTTGGCCTTCGCCAGTCCACGGAGGAATCCGACTGCCTCAGCGCCGAACCTGCCGCCCACCTCCAGCCCGATGACGACCAGTTTACATCGCCGCGCGTTCGCGAGCTCGGGGTATGTCACCCGCTGCTTCCGCGCGGCGGCCTCCCCCGCCGCCGTCCCCGGCGTTCTGTCAGCAGCACCCCGGACACCCCCGTCCCTCGTCAGGGGGGATACGAAGGTCGTGTCGACCGCTGCCTGCGCGCCTTGCCAAAGCGGCAGGCCGTTGGCCAAGACCTCAATGCGGCGGCCGTCCGCCAGTGGCACCTCCACGTTCATGTCCCGAAGCATAACGTTGGTGGCCACGCGGGCGCCCCGGGCGCCGAGGACGCCGGCGGTGGGACACGCAGTGCGGTGGTCACCGAGGGCGTCGAGGGCGCCGCCACACCGGCACTAGCGTGGTGCGAGTGGGAGCGGCAGGCGCAGTCGCCGCAAGAGTAGTGCGAGCTCTGCAGGCGAAATTCCGGCGCCGTTGGGAGAGCCGTCAGCGCCCGCGCTCCACAAGGTCCTGCCTGGGACAGCATCAGGGCGCGCGAAGCTGGGTCTAGGTCAAGGAAAAGGCCCGCGCACGCTGACGCATCCAGGGAAGCCGCTGCAGAGCCTCGCAGCGACTCTCCAGGCACCCGCTCATTCGCCGCTCCTGGCGGCCGTTTCCCGCCTTCCACCAGGCGGTCCCAGGACGGAGCCTCAAACCCACACTCCCGGAGGCTCTCAACCGCCTGCGTGAGCTCCACCACGCTCGGCGCTGCCCGGCCATCGCCTTCTGCAACAAGTACCGCCTGTTGCAGCACCTCGGCCACCACGCGCGGGCGTCGCGCACGGAGCCTGGGCAGCGTATCCGCCCAGGAAGCCCAAAAGGCGGCTGCCCGCCCCTCATTGGCTGAGCGGAGGCCCAGACCTCCCAACCTGAAGGGTGGCCTGGCCCGCCTGGCTGCCAGGGCGTCGCGGTGAAGGGGCCCTTCGCTGGCCAAAAGCTCGCGCAAGCACTGCGCGACTCCCGCATCGTGCTCGCCTGCGAACTCCTCCGTGAGCGACGGGGGAAGGGAGCGCAACAAGTAGTTACTGCGGGGCGCGGCGCACATCAGTAACAAGAGCCAAGCAGATTGGAGGTCCGGCAGGCCTGGAATCTTGTCGAGGAGGCGCGCGTGCTACGCAGCCGTTCGCGCAGGGCCTCCCTTTTATACTGGTCGCTTCCCAGCGGCGTACCAAGGACCAGGAAACCTTGTGCCTCTGGCGGCAACTCCCTGTCCCCGACCCACACCGGCGCATCCCCCGGTGCAGTCGGCAGCAGTTCGCGTAAACCAGGCGGCTCAATCCCCGCCGCGTTCCAAACGCGAGCCTTGCCGAGGTGAACGTCAATGTTGGCGTATCGCTTGAGGGCAGCCCGCAGCGTGCTGAAGGCCGCGCACGCCCGGTCCGGCTCACAGGACACATACGTGTCGTCCAAAAAGGCATACAAGTCCTCCCCGGTCGCAGGTCGTCATGGGCTGCCACAAGCGCCGGGTGGACGGCCACCGCAAACAGGCCCGGCATCAGCGGGTCTTTTTTGCAACCGCGTCCCAGGGGTTCAACCCTATGCCGTCCTACTACGCCACCCTCAGCGGGAACCAGGAGTCAAGTCAAGTCAAGTCCAGGCAGGTCAACAGGCAATTCAACAGGGGAAATCAGGCCACAGCTCAAGCTTTTCTCCAGGTCTAATCAAATCGAAGCAACGACCCATTGCCCCACAGCTGTACGGCTATTTCCTTTCGGGCAGTTGTTATTGCCTTGCAATCAAAGGCCTTTGGTAACAGCCTGATGATGAAAGAAGTCTCATCTAATTAGTGCTTTTTGTGGGGGCGCAACAAGACACGCGCGTAAAAAGACTCTTATTGCGCGTGAAATAGGTAAAAGGGAAAAAACCCATTGTTTAGTGTGTTCACTTCACTGCATTCATGGGTTCACTATATTCTCAAATTCATGCATTGTTCACACCTAACAATTTTAAGATACAAAAGCTAAACGAATTAAATGGCGAACCACAAATCAAGGGCTAAGCGATGATTGGTGTGCATGGGCTAGTAAAGACCTTAATGACGCCCGTGAACTAGTTTCTGAATGAAATACACCCGAAACGGCGCCCCATCCGTTTCTGCAACACCCTGTGATGGCTGTGTTTCGTGTGGGGGTCATTTCTTGTGCGCGCCTGCCGTTTGCATTCCTGACCAAGCTACGCTTGCTGGGCGGGGCGAAGACCTCATGGAAGGTAGGGTGGGAGGCGACCGCAAAATGCCAGCGGGCGACAATCGCGCTGGGCCGCATGGCCGCATGTGGGCAAGGACTGCGGCGGCCGGCGTTGCGAAGAGGCGCAGAAGCTGCACGGCTTCCGTGCTGAACCTGCTGCAAACCTCACACCGACGACGACCAACCGGCAGCGCCGTGCTTGATCGACGTCGCGCCTGATCAGGAGGCAAGCTCGGGTTTCGAGCCGAACCCGGGGCAGGAGGCGATTGGCTTGGACGGGGGGACATCCTAGCTGAGGCACGGGTTCCCCCGTCAACCTACCCCGAAAGCGGCAGCTTGAGCAGGGAGCTCGAATACTCGCGTCGGCACGCTTTGCCCCGGGTTGCGCTGGGCGGCGTTGTCGATGGCACCCCCTGGTTGGGGTTGGGTGTCGCCACGCGAACGGGTTTCCGTGACAGGCGAGACGAAGGTGGCGTCAAGGGCGAGTTGAGCCCCATGCCACCTGGGCAGGCCGTTGGCGACATTTAGCGACCATTGCAACGCGCCGCCTGCCCCGAAAATTATGAGGGGACAGCGTCGGCTCGTACCTCTTTTACCGCGCACCTTTTTGCGACAGGACCACGGTCCCAGTGCACGAAAGTGGCAGCTTCTGACCGTCAGTGCCCACGCTCCACAGGGTCCTGCCTGGGACAGCATCAGGGAGCGCGAAGTAGGCTCTAGGTCAAAGAAAGGCCCGCGCACGCTGACGCGTCCAGGGAAGCCGCTGCAGAGCGCTGTCAGCCTCGCAGCGACTTTCCTGGCACCCGCTCACTCACCGCTCCTGGCGGCTGTTTGCCGCCTTCTACCAGTCGGTCCCAGGACGGAACCTCAAAACCACTCTCCCGGAAGCACGCCGCCGCCTGCGTGAGCTCGACCACGCTCGGCGCTGCCCGGCCATCGCCTTCTGCTACAAGGACCGCCTGGTTCAGCACCTCAGCTACCACGCACGGGTGTCGCGCACGGAGCGTGGGCAGCGTATCCGCCCAGGAAACCCAAAAGGCTGCTGCCCGCCCATCGGTGGCTGAGCGGAGGCCCTTCACTGGCCAAAAGTTCGCGCAAGCACTGTGCGACTCCCGCATCGTGCTCACCTGCGAACTCCTCCGTGAACGCTGGGGAAAAGGACCGCAACGGGTAGTTATTGCGGGGCGCGGCGCACATCAGTAACAGGAGCCAAGCAGATTGGAGGTCCGGCAGGCCTGGGAGCTTGTCGAGGAGGCGCGCATGGCTTCGCAGCCGTTCGCGCAGGCGTCCCTTTGTACTGGTCGCTTCCCAGCAGCGTGCCAAGGACCAGGAAACCTTGTGCCTCTGGCGGCAACTCCCTGTCCCCGACCCACGCCGGCGCGGTCGGCAGCAGTTCGCATAAACCGGGCGGTTTTATCCCCGCCGCATTCCAGACGCGAGTCTTACCGAGGTGAACGTCGATGTTGGCGTATCGCTTGGGGCAGCTCGCAGCGTGCTGAAGGCCGCGGCGCTCGCCCAGTCGCAGGACGCATACGTGTCATCCAAAAAGGCATGCAAAGTCCTCCCCGGGTCGCAGGTCATCATGGGCAGAATCATAGAACACGTACGCGCTGTCGCCCCCATAGAACGGGCGGACAAAGGGGATCAAGGCGGCCAATCGGGCCGGGCGACGTGGTCATAAGCGCCAACCCCGTCCGGGCGAGCGCCTCCGTTCCTACGCGGGTGGACACGCGTACTGGAATGGCGCGCTCACCGCCATGAACGTGTCAGAAGCCTGTTGCGCCAAAGTCCACGTTGCCTATTGCCAAAGCGTACAGTCGTGTATATGGCACAATAGAACATTGACATTAACACACAACACAATCTTCGAGAACATCGCCCGAGTCTCGTCGACCATTGGCATAAGTCGACACACTTGGCATGTGATCATGTGTAGGAGGTAGAGGCAGACGCATGCGGCGCCGGAGCGCCGAGGTGCATGAGGTCTGGCGCAAGTGTCGTCGTGGGGTCGGCAGGGATGGAGGCGAGCCAGTGAGTGAGTGAGTGAGACCTGCAAACCGATAGGCGCAGGCAAACAGTCAACACAGCAAGTGACGTTGTAACAGTCGCTTGTCAAAGCTACAACTACTTGACGTCATGAGCTCGGACATCATTGCTGTACAAACGCGAGGAAAACAGCAAAATGGTTCTCCCAATTGGTGTCGTTTTTTGCAAGTTCGCGCGAAAGCTTCCAACTGTGAGTCCCAGGAATTTCCAGGCCGGCCAAGAGGTATCCATTCCATAGCGCGTTTGATCCATCTGTTGGATGGTACGCAGCTCACATGACGAGCAAATCTCCAGTAATGCTTGAGGCATGTTTCAGACCAGCTTTGCAAATGAAGCCGTTGTTGGAAGTCACAGGTGCAAAATCTCATGCCATGGCAAACTCCTAGGGCGGCGGACCAATCGAAGTGCGAAGCAAACGTCGCCATTCACAATCGAACTGACGTAGGTGATGATGATAAATATTGCGATGCCGAGTCACAAGAGAGTCTGGGACACGCTTGTCACAAAGAAGCCATTTGTTAGCCCAGAACGCATGGAAGTCCACATCTGCATCATAAGTGCCCGACGGGATAACATCTTTTTTGCATCCCAACCATTTGTGGCAAGTGCGAACAACTTCACTGCAAGTACAATGTCCAACCAGATCAGATCAGGCGGCTGTGCCTCGGTTGTAAGAAATTTGGTTTTCTCAGCATTGAGAATAAGTCCGACGCTTCTCAGCGCATCAACCAAGGATCGCAACATATCCGTGCATTGCAGGTGGGAAAGCGCAAACAGTAAAATGTCAGCATCTGATCGAGTTGACTGGCAAATCTTATGGCAAGCTTTTCGTGCCCAAGGAGTGTCTGAACAGATCGTTTGGATTTTACAGTGCATGTATTTTGACCAGTGCGGCGAGGTCGTCACGTGCAGTGAACGTAGCAAGCGGTTTGATATTCGTGCGGGCGTGCGTCAAGGTTGTGTTCTCAGTCCGCGCTTATTTTGTGCAGCTTTTGAATGGGGTATGCGTGCGTGGCGATTGAACGGCCAGCCTTCCGGGCTTGTTCTGCAAGAGGGTCGCGACCCATTGACTGATTTAAGATTCGCTGATTTCGACCACCCATGCTCAGGATCCAGATGGGCATGTTTGATGCTCTGCTTCTGTCGACAATGATTCTTGCCGTGCTCTATCGCGCACCGGGCGAAGGACGCGTCACGCCAGCGGAGCTTCGACGCCGCGTGAGAGCGTTCGTGGCCGGACGCTGGCTCGACCTCCTCCACGAAGCCACAACGGCAGCTACACCTGCCGCGGCCGCTTCTGGCGTTAGGCCCTCAAACGCGCGCGCCGAGGATGGACCAGGAAAGTGATGCCCGCCGCCGGGCCGAGCGTGCCGCGGCTCTGGCCCACCTGGGCGAGCTTTCTGCTGCGGCGAAAGCACTCACGGCCTTGCCACTGGCACCTGCAACCCAGGATACGCTACAAGCCCTGCGCGACCCGGCCCGGCGACCGCCTGAACCTCAAGTTCCCATCGCGCCTCCTCAGTGGCCGCGAGCCGCCGGTTGAGCTTAGCCCTGACCGGTTGATCGCCAACGTCCGACGAGCTCGAAAGGGAGCGGCCCCCGGACCATCAGGGTGCACTGGGGAACACTTGCGAGTGCTCCTGGATGATGAGGAATGCACCCAGCTCCTGGTAGCCGCGGCGGGCAAACTGGCCTCGGCCCAGGTGCCGGACACGATCATCCCGGCAATACGGCTAGGCCGCATGGTGGCACTAACCAAACCCACAGGTGCCGTCCGAGCCCTGGTCATGGGGGATGCGTTCCGGCGCGTAGTCGCTCGCACGCTGGCGCAGCAGCTCACTGGGGAATTCCAGCGAGCCTGCGCGCCATTTCAGTATGCCCTCGGCACTAAGGCAGGTGCCGAAGCCCTCGTGCGGGCGGTGCGCGCGGCCACAGAAACGGACGCCCGGACGACGGTGCTCAGCGTCGATGGCGTCGGGGCCTATGACCACATATCCCGGCAAAGCATGCTGTCGGCGCTTGCAGACCGTCCCGAGCTGGCAGGCCTTCTTCCGTACGTGGCGCTCTTTTACAGCTCCCCCAGCGTTTACATCTTTTACGACGAGCAGGGCCGGGCTCACGAAGTGCGGCAAGGGGAAGGCGGAGAGCAGGGTGATCCGCTGATGCCTTGCCTGTTCGCCTTAGGCCAGCACAAAGCCTTGCTGGAGGTCCGTGCCCGACTCCACCCGTCGGACACGCTGTATGCCTTCCTTGACGACATCTACGTGACGGGTCCCCCTGACCACACCGCGAGCCAGTTCGGCCACGTGCGGGAAGCCCTCGCACGCCACGCGAACATCCAGGTGCATCTGGGCAAGACACGTGCGTGGAACTCCGCAGGTGAAGAACCTCCAGGCCTGCTCGCCCAGCTCCCCACCGAGGACCCTGCCAACCCCTGTTGGACCGGAAGTTGGGCACTCGCAGAGGCCCAGCAGGGCGCGGTGGTCTTGGGAAGTCCTATCGGAAGCCGGGGGTTCGTCGCGGAAAAACTCACGCAGCGTTTGCGCGAGCAGGACCGCCTGCTCCAGCAACTCCCGCACGTGCCCCACCTGCAGTCAGCGTGGCTGTTGCTGCTGTACTGTGCAGCGCCTCGATGCACCTACTTGGTACGGACCGTGCCGCCCTCCGACACGGCAGAGTTCGCCGCCAAGCATGATGCCGCGGTCCTGCGCTGCCTCGCGAGGCTGCTGGCCGGAGGGATGGTGAAATGCCTCTCCCCGACCTTAGCGCCCGTCGAGCACAGCTCCCCCTCAGCATGGGCGGACTGGGACTCGGGTCTGCGGAGAAGCAACGCCACTCGGCTTACTGGGGCTCGTGGGCGGACACCTTGTGCACGCTGGGCGAGCACCACCCAGGCGTGCTTGCTGACCTGGTTCGCCCGCTGCTAGCCCCAGACGCGCCCGGCACACCCCCTAGTACGCGCGAGGCCGACCACGCGGCGCGCCAGCTGCGCGCGCTCGGTTTCCCTGCGCCCACCTGGGCCAACTTCCTAGCGACGAGCCCAGCAACAGCGCGCCGACGCCATGACCCAGGCGGCTTCGGAAGACCGGGCTGGCAGCACGCGGCCACCACTGCCACTGACAAGCGCGTGCTCGAGACGCTTTTCTCCGAACTGGACCCAACGTCTCGGGCGCTGCTGCTGTCTCAGGCAGGGGTTGCGCCTTCACGGCCTTCCCCACAACCTCCGATACCAGAGTACCGGACGAGGAGTACCGCGTCATGCTGCTCCGCAGACTTCGGTTACCCCTCCCGCTTGCCCCGCGGCGCTGCTCTTGTGGTGGAGGCTTGGACGTCTATGGGGACCACCGCTCCGCATGCGCGCAAGTTGGTGTGCTGGCCAAGAGAGCAGGCCCCCTCGAGCAGGCGGCGGCTCGTATCTGTAGGGAAGCAGGCGCCCGAGTCGCCGCCCATGTCGCCCTGCGTGACCTCAACCTGGATGTGCCTGCGGCCGACGGGCGCCGGGTCGAGGTGGTGGCCAACGGCCTCCCCATTTGGCAGGGGGCACAGATCGCCGTTGACGCGACGATCGTCAGCCCCATACGCCGTGATGGTCAGCCGCGGCCGCGGGCCGACCGTGAGCCAGGCCTCGCGCTGAACCAGGCAGTCGACCGCAAGCACCGGACCTACCCGGAATTCCAGCAGGCGCGGCGCTGCCGATTGGTTGTGGTCGGAGTCGAGGTCGGCGGACGCATCAGCCGTCCCACACTCACCTTTCTTCGGCTGCTGGCGCGGGCGCGGGCTCGCCAGAGGGCGCCGTGGTGCGCAGCAGGAGCGAGGCAAGCGCTGATGCGGCGCTGGACGGCGCTGGAAGCGGTTTTCTGGGCATCTGTGCCTTTTCTCATGGCTTCTGTGTCTTTTCTGCGGGGCTCAAAAACATCAGGAGCGTGCGACTGCATTTTTGGCGAGCTTGAAAATGATCGAGCTCACACACATATTTGTCTATATGTGTATACATACATACACACCAATGTTGCTACTTCCATCTCTTTTTTTGTGCGCTCTCAAGGGCTTTAGGGCCTGGGGCTAATTAAGATCTAAGGCCTAGACTTTGAGGCCGGCTCCTCGGCTTCGGAAACTCAATTGGACCCAACTCTTTTCAAGCCTGTGTTTGAACAGGACTCCAAGTTAGCTTTGCAAGTCTCAAGAGGCCCCTAAACCCTAAACCCTAAACCCTAAATCCTAAACCCTAAACCCTAAACCCTAAACCCGACACCCTAAACCCGACACCCTAAACCCTAAACCCTAAACCCTAAACCCTAAACCCTAAACCCTAAACCCTAAACCCTAAACCCTAAACCCTAAGGTCTATCTAAAGGCGCTGCCGCGAAAGTGCTGCTGCCACATCTAGGGCACGCTGCTGAAAGTGTGACCCTTAAACAAAGCGCTGGTGACGGTGCAACACTCAGACGCTGTGAAAGTGTCTTGAAGGCGCTGGTGACAGTGCCGCCTTTCTTGCGCCCCTTTGTTTTGCAGAAGCCTTTGGGGTTTTGGTAGGGTGGGTAACTATCGTTTCAACCCAGAACCACCTAAACCCTACGGAGAATCTGCGTTTTTGGATATAAGTCAGTTGCAAGCAATAATGAGTAGTCATAGCTTATGTTAATTGCTGATGTTTTTATGTGATTTTTGACCGTTTATGCTAACTCGTGTTAAGTTGTTAAGGGTTTATATTGCAAGAAGATACAGGTTAAGACAAGTTAACTTGAGTTCGCTGTTTAATCGTCGAAAATGGCTTTGGTTTTGTAAGGAGACGGCGTAGAAGTTACAGCGTGATTTTTCCTGTTGTGATTTTTACCAGGAGATTTTTTTGATGCGCATAGAACTCAAAGGTGAAAGGGGGCGGGGCGGGCGCAAAACTCATCCATAGAAGCAACTCCTTGTTCCAGGTCAATCAAAAGATCCTAAGAAGCTCGCAGAAGAGACCAGGACAAGGAGTTGCTTCTCCACAAACAGCACAAATCAAAAATGTGATCCTAGGAAGGTCGTACATTTACAGGAGACCAGGACAAAGGAGTTGCTTCTCCAAAACAGCAAAATCAAACAAAAATGACCCTAAGAAGGTCGTAGAAGAGACCAGGCAAATGGAGTTGCTTCCCCAAAACAGCCAAATAAAAAATTTGCTCCTAAGAACTTCGTGGAAGAGAGCAGGAAAAATGAGTTGCTTCACCAAAACAGCCCAAATCAGAAATTTGACCCTGAGAAGGTCGTAGAAGAGACCAAGAAAAAGGAGTTGCTTTTGCAAAACAGCCAAATCAACAAATTGATGCTAAGAAGGTCGTGGAAGAGCCTAAGAAAAAGGAGTTGCTTATCCAAATCAGCCCAAATCAAAAATTTGATCCTAAGAAGGTCGTGGAAGAGAGCGGGAAAAGGAGTTGCTTCGCCAAACAGCCCAAGTAAAAAGATGATCCTAAGAAGGTCGTGGAAGAGACCAGGAACAAGGAATTGCTTCTCTAAAAAAACCCAAATCAATAATTTGACCCTAAGAAGGTCATAGAAAAAACTGTAGACAGTGTCTCCCGTACTCTCACCGTGGTCTCCAAAATAGCCCAATCTAAACATTTGACCCGAAAGAGGTCGCAGAAGAGACCAGGACAAAGGAGTTGCTTCTCCAAAACAGCCCAAATCAAGAATTAGACCCCAAGAAGGTGGTGGAAGAGAGCAGGAAAAAAGAGTTGCTTCCCCAAAACAGCCCAAATCAAGAATTTGATCCTAAGAAGGTCGTACAGCAGACCAACAAGAAGGAGTTGCTTCCCCAAAACAGCCCAAATCAGAAATTTGACCCTAAGAAAGTCGTACAAGAAACCAAGAAAAAGGGTTGCTTCTCCAAAAACAGCCCAAATCAAAAACTTGATCCTAAGACGGTCGTCTACAAAAAGGCCAAATAAAAAAATTCTGAGTCAGCCGGCTTTCCTCTGGCTAGCTGCTCGGACTTCACCGATTCCTCATCCACCTCCATGTCACGCCGCGTCATGGCTTTGAGCCATCCTATAGGAAGCTTGCAAGTCAGCTGACACAAAACTGTCATGTCAGCAGACTCAAAATCCGAAATCTGTCCGACCTGGGCAGGGCCGCGCCTGCCGCAACACGAGGTTCGAACCAACCGGGAGGCTTGAGCTCAGGGGGGGGGAATCGTCAAATTCCATATGAAACCGAACCATTGCCATCATAGCCAAGCTTGGGTCTGAAGATCTAGGGGTGCTGAGCTCAGGGGGGGCTGATCGTCAGACCCAACCATGTCCACCACAGAGACCGTCACATTCCACATGAAATCAGCCCAACGGGGGGGGCTGAGCTCAGGAACCCAAGTTCGTCACAAGTCACCAAAGGGGTTTGGGGATTTGGGCTGTTTTGGTGAAGCAACTCCATTTTCCTGCTCTCTGCCACGACCTTCTTAGGAGCAAATTGTTGATTTGGCTGTTTTGGGGAAGCAACTCCTTTGTCCTGGTCTCTTCTAAGACCTTCTTAGGGTTGTTTTCCGGTTTGTTCTGCGACCTTCCTAGGATCAAGTTTTTGATTTGGGCTGTTTTGGAGAAGCAACTCCTTTTTCCTGGGCTCTTCCACGATTTTTTTAGGATCAAATTTCTGATTTGGGCAGCAACTCCTTTTTCCCGCTCTCTTCCACGACCGTCTTCGGATTAATTTTGTGTTTTTGGCTGTTTTGGGGAAGCAGCTCCTTTTTCCTGGGCGACCTTCTTAAGATCAATTCTTTCATTTTGGCTGTTTTGGAGACGCATCTCCTTTTCCTGGTCTCTCCTGCGACCTTCTTAAGGGTCAAATCTTTGATTTGGGCTGTTTTGGCGAAGAAACTCCTTGATCCTGGTCTCTTCCACGACCTTCTTAGGATCAAATTTCTGATTTGGGCTGTTTTGGAGAAGCAACTCCTTTTTGCTGCTCTCTTCCACGACCTTCTTAGGGTCAGATTTTTGATTTGGGCTGTTTTGGTGAAGCAACTCCTTTTTCCTGCTCTCTTCCACGACCTTCTTAGGAGCAAATTCTTGATTTGGCTGTTTTGGGGAAGCAACTCCTTTTTCTTGGTCTCTTCTACGATTTTTTAGGGCCTTTTTTGTTTGATTTGGCTGTTTTGGGGAAGCAACTCCATTTTCCTGGTCTCTTCTACGACCTTCTTAGGGTCATTTTTGTTTGATTTTGCTGTTTTGGAGAAGCAACTCCTTTGTCCTGGTCTGTTGTAAATGTACGATCTTCCTAGGATCACATTTTTGAGTTGGCTGTTTTGGAGACTTCTGTAAGAGTACAAGAGACACCGTCTAAGAGCCTTTCCTACGACCTTCTGAGGATCAAATTTGTGATTTGGCTGTTTTGACGAAGAAACTCCTTGTTCCTGGTCTCTTCCACGGCCTTTGGGGAAGCAACTCCTTTTTCCTGGTCTCTTCCACGACCTTCTTAGGGTCAAACTTTTTGATTTGGGCTGTTTTGGTGAAACAACTCCTTTTTCCTGGAGCAAATTCTTGATTTGGCTGTTTTGGGGAAGCAACTCCTTTTTCTTGGTCTCTTCTACGATTTTTTAGGGCTTTTTTGTTTGATTTGGCTGTTTTGGGGAAGCAACTCCATTTTCCTGGTCTCTTCTACGACCTTCTAAGGGGTCATTTTTGTTTGATTTTGCTGTTTTGGAAAAGCAACTCCTTAAATGTACGACCTTCCTAGGATCACATTTTTGATTTGTGCTGTTTGTGGAGAAGCAACTCCTTGTCCTAGTCTTTTCTGCGAGCTTCTTAGAATCTTTTAATTGACCTGGAACAAGGAGTTGCTTCTATGGATGAGTTTTGCGCCCGCCCCGCCCCCTTTCACCTTTGAGTCTCATGCGCAACAAAAATAATCTCCTGGTAAAAATCACAACAGGAAAAATCACGCCGTAACTTCCACGCTCCTTACAAAACCAGAGCCATTTTCGACGATTAAACAGCGAACTCAAGTTAACTTGTCTTAACCTGTATCTTCTTCCAACATAAACCCTTAAAAACTTAACACGAGTTAGCATAAACAATCAAAAATCACATAAAAACATCAGCAATTGACACAAACTATGACTACTCATTATTGCTTGCAACTGACTTATATCCGAAAACGCAGATTCTCCGTAGGGTTTAGGTGGTTTTTGGGTTGAAACGATAGTTACCCACCCTACCAAAACCCCAAAGGCTTCTGCAATGAAAGTGTGTGACGGTGCAACACTCAGACGCTGTGAAAGTGTCTTGAAGGCGCGGGTGACAGTGCCACCTTTCTTGCGCCGCTTGCCCTGGATGTGGCAGCAGCACTTTCGCGGCAGCGCCTTTAGGGTTTAGGGTTTGGCGGTTAGGGTTCTCTTGAGACTTGCAAAGCTAACTTGGAGTCCTGTTCAAACACAGGCTTGAAAAGAGTTGGGTCCAATTGAGTTTCCGAACCCGAGGAGCCGGCCTCAAAGTCTAACCCCAGGCGCTAAAGCCCTTGAGAGCGCACAAAAAAAGAGATGGAAGTAGCAACATTGGTGTGTATGTGTGTATACACATAAAAACAAATATGTGTGTGGTGTGCACTAAAAGGCACAGCTCGATCATTTTCAAGCTCGCCAAAAAGTTCAATCATACGCTCCTGATGTTTTTGAGCCCTACAGAAAGGCGCAGAAACCATGAGAAAAGGCACAGATGCCCAGAAAGCCGCTTCTGGCATCCTTCGCCGCCCTGCGCGCGCATGCCTGCTCGCTTCTCGAGCTGCCCATCGTGGGGCCTCGTGACCCGACTGACGGCCACGAGGTTCCGCTCGGGGAGCTTCTGGCAGGCCACTTGCCACCCGAGCCCAGCAGGCTGTGAGGGCATCCCCGTCTACGCCGACACCAGGACACCTGACTGCGTGTGGAAAAAGGAGTCGGAAAAAATAAATAAATAAATGGTCAATACCTGCAAGATCATATCGAAAAACACTTTGTGCAGCAAGCGTAGATTCGCAATAGGACGATAATCAGCTGTTGTTTTTGCTTTTGGTGTTTTTGCCAACATGCGGAACAACGTCGTTCGCCAAGTGCATGGCACATCACCAGTCGAAAACCAAAAAAAAACGTGATTGAATAGGTCGAGCAGGACCTCCAACAGTGCGTGAGGCGCATTCTGCAAAAGCTCAGCTGATAACCCGCAATCATCACAGGCCTTGTTCAACTTTGAATTTCGGATTGCGTTCGTCAACTCATGCATCGAAAAAGGGGCATCCTCCAAAAACACTTTTGCCTTACAAGTTCCACCACCGTGCCAGAGTACAAACGTGACAACGTGTCAGCAAAATCTTCAGCAAGCGGGGGACTGACGGGGCGCTAGCTGTAATGGTACTACTTGCAAGTATTGCGCACACCTTCTCGACTTGAAAGCGGAAAGCTCACGAGCATGCATTTTCCGTATTTGAAGACTCAAGTCCCGACGTTCTTTTTTTTCCTCGCACCTTTTTCCCAAGTCCATAGCGGTCGAACTCAGCCTACTACGGGTGGCACCGGGTGCAGTGAGCACACCAGGCGGCGGTGGGCAGGGAGCTAGGTGCTGCGGGCGGTGGCCCTGTCACGGCATGCGGCTGGCAAGGGGAGGAGGGGCCGAGCAGTCTGCCAAGACATCGCTGAGGAGTGGGATGTCTCCATCGACATTGCCAGTGTTCGCAAGCGGAAGTAAGGCTCAAGCCAAGCATCAAGCTCAAGCAAAGGGGGGGAGCGCTGCATGGTTTTTCAGGGCCCTCACTGCGCGTGATAAGTGAGGCATTCCCACAGATTCCAGTACTGTGTTGTGCATCTACATCGCAATCAGCAATGCCTCTTTCGGAAGAGCAAACGGTTGCTCTCAAAAACGCAGCTACAACAGTTGAGTTCCAGGTCGAAAACCCGAAGAAACCTGGAACAAAAGCATGGGACAGATACGAGAAATACAAGGATGCCGTGACCATTTCGGATGCAACAAGCAAGGGTGCCCAATGGCAGGATTTGAGCATGGATTTCGAGAAGGGGTTTATGAAGTGTCCGTCGCTTGCAAGAAACATGGACACAACAATTTCCAACAAACGTGCGGCAATTGAGGGAACACCAGACAGAGAGGCGCTGGCGCGTTCCAAGGTGCCGCCTGTGGAGCCGTTTTCGGATGCTAGTGGGTCCAAAGTGGAGGTCAGCGCAGCCACCATTGCAGCTTTTCGCAGCATGTTACGTGAAGAATTGGCAGACACGGAGTTCAAACTGACAGAAAGATTCGAGAATACTTTGGGGCAAATGCGAGCAGACCTATTGGTAGAGCGCCAAGCTCGGGAAAGCTTGGAACAACGAGTGCGACAACTCGAAATGAAGCCACATTCGCCTTCGCAACCTCTGGATGATGATGTTGACCGGGCGCTTGCGGTGGTTGGTGGTTTCGGGGAAAAGGAAGCTTGGGAGGCAGAAGTGGTGGTCAAGAACGCCCTCCAGAATGTTGATGGTCTCACGGAAGTTTACACCACTAGCTCAACGCCAACAGTTGTTTTCGCTCAATTTGCTTCGCCCGTGAAGATGCAGAGATTTGTTCGCACACAAAAAGCAAGCAAGGCCATGCGTGAGGCAAAGTTGTGGGCCGCGGAGAACCGTTCGGCAACAGAAAGGAAACGAGGCAAGGTGGCCAGCAAAATCAAAAAGTTTTTGATTGAGATTGATAGCATCACTCCACGGGACATCATGGTCAACTATCGCAGTTACAAGATTGCAGTGCGCATGAAGCAAAAGTTGGTGCATGTTGCGACTGTCAACGAGGATGGTTATGTGGACTGGGCAGACGTAGGATGCCCAGCAAGCGAAGAAGTGCGAACAGCCATCCAAGACATCGTAGATGACATGGAGTAGGAGTCGGCAAACACCAGTGGCAATAAAGCTTGGCACCGCGGGGGTATCGCTTCCGGTAAGCGTGCAGCTCATGATCCACATGGTCAACTTGCAGAAGACGTTGTTGGTTTCACGCACCAGATGCATGCAGTAACCAAGAATTTACAGAGTGTCAGGGACCAAGCCAGATTTGAAGATTTTTTGTGTGAGGTCAATGCGCTTTCGTATGACGTTTTATTTGTCAGTGAAACTTGGCGGGATGCCCACGAGGAGATGTTCAAGACAACACGTGGGGAGAAATTGTTTTTCAGTGGCGGCTCACGGGGACAAGGTGTATGGCAGATGAGATGTTGTTCAAGCATCTATAACAAAGCTCGTCTGTACGAGAAAGCAGTTGAGGGGGAAAACCGTGTCCCTTAGGGCCCGTGGACTAAAAACCCCCCCAACCCGAGCGCAAAGAAAGCTGGAGCAAGTTTGGGGCCTCCGGCCACCCTGCCCGAGCAAAACCCGTCGGGGCCCCCAAGGCGTCAGCTGGAGCGACGCAAGTCCCTTCAGGACGACATTGCTAGCTCGGCCACGTGAACGAAAATTGCCCCGGAGCCCCGGAAAGTCGACTACCCGAGATTTGGTCTGACCTTTCAGTGGAGGAAGGAGGAGATGCCGAGAAGACGCCGAGGAACACGTACAGCTGACCACTGCTTCCAACCCAGCACCGTGGTGTCAAGCCCCAGCCAGTTAAGAACTAATCACCCACACGGTTCCCCTTCACGGGCTGACGGCGAGGTCAGCACGGGCGGCGAGGTGGGAGGCCGACGTGCCTATGACGTCTCTCCTACGCCGGACGGCTCTGCCATTGGCGCGCGCAATCGCAACCGCCAGCTGCTCAAGAAGGCGCGTCCGTATCCGGTTGGCGTCAGCGCCCTCCGCCGAGGCGACCGCGTCAGCGAGCCTGTGGATGAAGGAGGCTGCTGCACGGGAATGCCCACCTTGCGCTTCGAGCACGATGGGCTGGTACTGGAGGCCAGCGTCTGTGCAAAGCTGCTCGGTGTTCTGGTGCTTGCGCTTGTGGAGGGCGTAGCCTTCCGCAGCGCCAGCGGGGGCTCTCCAAGTTGCATCCCAATGGTTAGGCCCCAGGGCATTAATGACTGCGAAGTCCAAGGCTAGGGGCCTAGGAGCACCCCGAATGCTTCCGTCCGGCAGACAGACGTACGCAACATTTCCTTTCATGCTTATTCGCCTCGGGTTTGTTTGCTACGTTGTTGCAAAGGGACCAGAAGATTTGCTTTTGTGGCGGTATACTTCCCCACAAGTTGGGATTCAGATGATGCCGTGGAGGAGGTATATGACGTGCTGTCACTTGTGCTTGATAATTGTATTCGTGATGATGCAGTCATCGTCCTAGGTGGGGACTTCAATGCTAGCCTTGGTCATTTGCAAGCCGGTGACGAACCGTCAATGGGAGTTTGTGGGTTAGGGCAGCGGAACATTCGTGGAATTACTCTCGCATCATGGGCGCTTTCATACGGGCTTCAATTTTCAAACCGCTTCGCCGACCCGATATTTGGCGCAGACAGTTGGACAGGCCGGCGATCAATGGACGGAAAACGTGTGCAAATGGACTTCATATTGACCTCCTCAATTTTGCAGGTTGTGCATACCCTTTTTTTTTTCCCGCGAGATCGGCCAATGATCAAGGTCGGAGGCCTAGCCTACTGCAACCGGACTCAGCAGGCAGCACTAAGCGGAAAAGGCAGGGACGTACGGACTTGCCAGGGCATGACAAGACCAGGTGCCCATGTCTATCCGAAAACGATCCCCGGCAGCCAAGCATCCCAGCCATGCACAAGGCCACTCACACAACCCCAACAGGATTAGGATTGGCGACGGCCCGTGCATGGAAGAGAGAAGGCGGATCGTGTATTTTCAAGCTGGTTTGTTTTAAGGACTTACGCAAAAGGACATCCAAAAGAAAACGTGTCATGAATTCTAAAGTGAAGAAGCAGCACATCGTTCTCGAAGTCAGTCTCAACGTTTGCCGTATTTGCTTAAGGCACCAACTCCAAGGGCCAGGAACGAAACAAAGAAAGTTAGCCATGGTAGTAGCAGCAGCGCCAAGACATCTGGAGGTTCTGCAATTTCCATCACGAGCCATGCAAGAAATCTCTCAAGCATAAGACGTTTGGTGTTTTTGCTTAAGGCACCAACCCCAGAAGCAGAAAAAAAGCACAAGACAACAAGCAGAACTAGTTGCGTCTCACGCAATGCGACAAAGGGCAGAGTGATTCAATGGGAGCCACGGGGTTAAAAGAACAGTTCGGACAGCAAACCAAAACCTGAAACAAAACAAAAAAGAACCAAAAAAAAAAACAAATCTTGCAACCATGAGTGACGCACTGGCAAGACTGTTTAGGGAAGAGCGCACCCCTGGTTTTCTCAGCGCTTGTCCAGGAGTCGTAGGAGCTCGCCTGACGCCCGCACCCATCGAGTGACACTCCAAGCATCAGTTAGATTGCTGCCGACTGACCTCCGAGCATCAGCGCAGCCCCAGTCTGGAACATTGCACATGATCTGCATTGCCACATCACAGACAAAGAATAAATGCTCGATATCTTCCAAGAGATTGCTGGAACAAAATCTGCATGGAGCAGCCGGCCCAAGAGCAGCATGCGAGAAGTAGCCTTGAAGTTTAAGCTGAGCCCAAGCTTGGGCATCGGAGATGCGAATCCCGAGATCTGCCAACTGATGCACCGTCCAACTCAGCTTCGAGTAGCTTAGCCAGGCTGATTGGGCGCTTCCTATTGGTTTGGATCATCGTTGTGTTCACAGCATGCTACAATTGCCCGCGGCAAGGCGACCGTGCATCCGTAAGCGACAGGGACTGAAATTTTGGAAGCCTCACCGCGATCAACATGGGAAGTGTTCCGTGTTCCAGGCCACGTTGTCTACAGCTTTGGCGGGGTGTCAAGAAGTTTGCGTGTCCACATTGGAAGAATGTTTGGTGACAGCAGGAAAGAAGGAGGGCACGAGCGGAAAACGACGAAGCTCCTTCCAGCCGTCTTCTTACTTAAAACATTTGCGTATCCAGAGGAGAAATTCGCACAATCCAGACTCACGCAAACAGTTGTCCTTTCAAATTCGAAGAACTCAGCGCCGTGAGATGAGACTGTGGAAATCCTCAGCCATATCACAGCATTTATGCGACAATTCCAAGTTTTTTTTTTCCCGCGAGATCGGCCAATGATCAAGGTCGGAGGCCTAGCCTACTGCAACCGGACTCAGCAGGCAGCACTAAGCGGAAAAGGCAGGGACGAACGGACTTGCCAGGGCATGACAAGACCAGGTGCCCATGTCTATCCGAAAACGATCCCCGGCAGCCAAGCATCCCAGCCATGCACAAGGCCACTCACACAACCCCAACAGGATTAGGATTGGCGACGGCCCGTGCATGGAAGAGAGAAGGCGGATCGTGTATTTTCAAGCTGGTTTGTCTTAAGGACTTACGCAAAAGGACATCCAAAAGAAAACGTGTCATGAATTCTAAAGTGAAGAAGCAGCACATCGTTCTCGAAGTCAGTCTCAACGTTTGCCGTATTTGCTTAAGGCACCAACTCCAAGGGCCAGGAACGAAACAAAGAAAGTTAGCCATGGTAGTAGCAGCCGCGCCAAGACATCTGGAGGTTCTGCAATTTCCATCACGAGCCATGCAAGAAATCTCTCAAGCATAAGACGTTTGGTGTTTTTGCTTAAGGCACCAACCCCAGAAGCAGAAAAAGGAAACACAAGACAACAAGCAGAACAAGTTGCGTCTCACGCAATGCGACAAAGGGCAGAGTGATTCAATGGGAGCCACGGGGTTAAAAGAACAGTTCGGACAGCAAACCCAAACCTGAAACAAAACAAAAAAAACCAAAAAAAAAATCTTGCAACCATGAGTGACGCACTGGCAAGACTGCTTAGGGAAGAGCGCACCCCTGGTTTTCTCAGCGCTTGTCCAGGTGTCGTAGGAGCTCGCCTGACGCCCGCACCCATCGAGTGACACTCCAAGCATCAGTTAGATTGCTGCCGACTGACCTCCGAGCATCAGCGCAGCCCCAGTCTGGAACATTGCACATGATCTGCATTGCCACATCACAGTCAAAGAATAAATGCTCGATATCTTCCAAGAGATTGCTGGAACAAAATCTGCATGGAGCAGCCGGCCCGAGAGCAGCATGCGAGAAGTAGCCTTGAAGTTTAAGCTGAGCCCAAGCTTGGGCATCGGAGATGCGAATCCCGAGATCTGCCAACTGATGCACCGTCCAACTCAGCTTCGAGTAGCTTAGCCAGTGCTGAATGTTTTTTGAACAAGAGTGCCAATTTGCCTGCTCATGCGCACGGACAGCAGGAAGAACAACTGTCACAGCGTGATAGTGCAACTTAGCCTTGATCTGCTTGACAGAAAGGACTGAAGTATCAATACCGAGCTCTGGTAGTCCCAGTTGCTGCTCTTTGCGCAGCACGCTGGCCGACCAGGACGACGGTTCGTTTTCAGCCAGCCGCAAAATCTCATTTTCAGAGCTGTAGCGAGCATCATTGCGGGCACGCCGCCGCACCATGATAGCTCGGCTCCACGCGGTCGCTGACAAGCGATCCAGAACACCCAGCTCATGCATCAAGACAACCCGAAGTACTGCGTAGCACCTCAGGATCTTCTTGAGCAAGGATGCCTGCAACCCATTGACCTGTTTTTCGAAGAACGGAACTTGAACTGTGAGTTCGATCGCGTGGGATGCCGACGGAAGTAACCTTGTACGAAAGGCAAGAAGGAGTGCATGCATTGGAAAGCCTGCAGACGACAGCTCAGTCAACAGCATATGCATCTTCGAAGGTCCGCGGGAGAGGATACACTGCAGGTGAGCTCTGCCATCAAATTGGGCCCCCAAGGAGACTCCAAGCTGGACATGTGAATCCACAAAATCCACACGGGAGCCTTGCAAGACCAGCGGTCGCACCTTAGCAAACCCATGCGCCAGAATACAGTTCTTGCCTGCTTTGTAAACATATTGGTCCAATGAGGCTGCCTCACCCAAGACATCAGTGGCATGCCACTGGAACCCGAGTGTCATCCACAAAGCTTCGCAGTCCACGACGTACTGTGGACGCCAGGTCCAAAAGTACCAGTCTGATGGTATCATTCGGGGCAGCTTTCATGACATCCATCCAAGTAAGGGTCGAATCGCAAACCATGTCATACAGCATCCTAGCCACATCCATCCAAGTGGAGATACATGCGAGGTTTGAATGAGACACTTGGCCGGAAGCATGCCCAACAACCACATCCAGATGAGTTTGCAAAAATGTTGGAGGAGCTTTTTCATGGTACGCCCACTGCGCCTGATGAAGCGCCTAGGTCTATCAGAACCACCCTTCGACGTGCAAGAGCTTCACCAGGCTATCCACCGCATGAAACTAGGAAGGGCGACTGACGAGGTTGGACTTGCTGCCGAGCTCTTGAGATATGTTCCCGAAGACTTTTTACATGCACTGCTTCATGTTTGCAATCATATCCTCGTCACGGGTGATGCACCTGCGCAATGGCGACGGACCTTATTTCAGATGTTGCCTAAACACACAAATGCGAAGCCAACAGCCGATTTCAGACCAATTGCTTCAGTTCGCGTGTTGTATAAAGTTTTTGCATACCTCCTCCTTGGTCGCATTGAAGATACGTTGGAAGCATCGCAGCCTGAGGAGCAGCATGGTTTTCGCGCCCACCGACGTATTGAAGAACACCTGCTGACAATGAATGTTGTTCTCGATAAGACGTTGCAATGCGGTAAGCCTGTTTGGGTGATTTCTCTGGACCTATCCAAAGCGTTCGACCGGGTAGATTGGGCTGCATTGTGGGATGCTCTTCGTCGACACGGTGTTTCAAATCATATTATTTGGTTGTTACAATGTTTGTACCAACACCAAACGGGTACAGTGATTGGCGAAACAGAATCAAGCAAAGAATTTGACATAAATTGCAAAATTGCTTGACTTGCGCTTTGCTGACGATATTTTATTGTTCGCGATGACACGTGACGAAGCTGCACGGATCTTGGATGCAATTGTCCAGGCTCTCGCCGCCGTGGGTCTTCTTTTGAACCCAACAAAAACCAAGGCTTTAACCACAGAAGCACAACCACCATCGACATTGTCAACGCCAAATGGTTTGGTCGTGGATGTATTAAACAGAGAAGATTCGCATAAGTGGTTGGGATGTTTACTTTGCACCAAGTCGGAGGGCAACCATGCAGTTGATACTGACCATCATGTGCAAGCTGCATTCAAAGCATTTTTTGCCAATCGATGGCTTCTATGTGATCAGAAAGTTTCCTTGCGTGATCGCTTGCGCTATTTTGAGGCTGTCATTTCCCCAGTTGCTTGTTTCGCGGCTGCGCACCGGCCTGTGTAAATCGGACTTGCGCAAAGTCGACGTTGCTCAGCGGCGGATGTTGCGTACTGTCGTTGGCGCACCAAGTGGCACAGACTGGTCGGCAGAATGGCATGTGATCTTGCATGGCTGGAACCGCCGTGTATCAGAGCAGATACAAGCATGCAACATTTCGACATGGTCCGACCGATGCTTGCGCTTTTATTGGCGATTTGCGCAATATGTGGTTTCCCTACCTGCTGATCGGTGGGTCAGACGTGCTCTGAACTGGGTTCCGAATTGGTCTCGTCGCAAGGGGCGACCCAGGTACCAGTGGGATTCCATGCTTCAAGACTTCTGTCGATGGAAACGATGTGAGAACTGGCAATTTGAAGCCCAAGACGAGGCGAGATGGTCAACACTGCTTTCGGATTTTCTGTCTTTCATGGAGCACGTGTGAGCGCCGCTTTTCTGTATAGTTAATGCTGGATTTGCCTGAGCCCTAAATGGGCTGCCTAAGGGCTTTCAGGCCTGACTTGACTTGACTCGCAAGCGGAAGTGCGAGGAGGCTGGCACAAAAGGCGCGAGTGACTGCAAACGAGATGAGGCAGACCACCGGAGCGCGTATGCGGAGGTGGCTGCGCTCCTGGCGGTTGCAGGCGCGGCCCGCGCCCTGCAGCGGGCGAGCTGGCGGACGAACCCCGCAGCCTCGGCACTCCAACGGCCTCCGACCTCGAGAGCGAGCACGGTCAGGCGAGAGCGGGCCGATCGGCAGAGCTCCGGGTACGTCCGCTCCTTGGCCTGGCGAGCCAAGCGCAACGCGGCACCAGTGGTGCAGCCGCGCGTGCGACGGGGGGCACCGGCGGCCGTCAGTGGAGAGACAAAGGGGGGTGTCAACAGCCAACTGAACACCCCCCCAGAGCGGGAGTCCGTTGGCGATGACCTCGGAGTGGTCCGAGGGTTTGTCGTGAAGTGTATGCTTGTACGTTGTGACACGTTAGGATTGAATGCCGCGTGTTGCAGGCGTTCGTTGCTAAAGCGACGTAGCAACGTAGCAGATGAAAGAGGAATTCGACCGTGGCCATGCCTTCAGCGTGTGCCGTCGCTAGACATCCCGCTGGGTGTCACTGGCAAGAGCATGCTGCAACTAGGGCATGCCCTTGCGTAAACAATATGCAGAACATTTGAAAACCTTGTTGATCGACGTGCCAGCTTGCCTTTGCAGCAATGCAGCTGGCGAATGCCCGAATGCCCGCAAACGTCGTGCCAGCCCTGGCTCTGGCCCACTTAACTGCGCTGCGCAAGCCAGATGGCGGCCCATTGCCATTTTCGATCAAGCGACGCTTTTCCAATACGCTCGGCAGGCGCGGGCCGGTACCGACGCATTGGCCGCCCATGGCTAGAACTTAGTGATGACGCCACCCTTGTTTCCCTCGATGGGCGGAGTGCGTATGACAGCATGTCCCGAGCATGCTTCCTTACCGGCCTCCAAGAGACCGCATTTTCGTACGGCTGTTTTACGGGCAGCCGTGACCTCGCGGGACCTGGCGCATGCCTCTGGAGACACCGTTGTTAGAAACGTCCACGAAGAATGCGGCATCGCTTTCAATGAGGGGAAGACCCGCGCGTACAGCTGTGCTGGTGGGCCCCTCCGGGCATCGACGCACTTGGGGCAAACGTTTGGCGATCGGACAAACCTCCTGCCGAGCGAGGGCTCCTTGTGCTGACGCCCATTGGCCGCAGCTGCCCTGGGCGGCCGGCGCCGGCTGCCTACTGGGCCGCTCCGGACCCGCGCCCCGGCTTTCGCTGACACTTGCGGGCACCAGCTCGCCATGGGCGGGACCGCCGCATCGGGTCTCCAGGGAGCAGCGGAGGCACGCCACCTCAACCATCGGGTGGCAAGAACGCCTTCTTGGGACGAAGTCATCAAGGGTGCCCGCCCACCTCAACCATCTGACGAGGGCGTTGCCCAGAGCGACTGGCCACATGCCTGGCAGCATTGTGCATCGCGCATTCGCAACCACTACTTTCGCGAATGCATTTTGCTGCCTTCCATGACTAGCCACTTGCGCAGGCAGGAGCCTGGCTCACCGCCATACCAAGCGAGCCCGCCACCACGTCACCACGTTGCCACCCCATGACATCGAGGATCCATGAAGTTTTTTCGCAAACGGATCTGCCAGCAAGTCAAGTCAAGTCAGGCCTTCGCATGGTCATAACAGGCTCCCACTTGCGAGCGGGCACGCAGCATCGCGGCTCTCCCACGCAATGGAAGACAAGCGAGCCTAAGTTCCAAGTGCATATATCATGACATTTCGGCATATTGTCGCACCAACACCACCACGCTGTGACCGAATCCATCGCGACCCGTGGGCCGTGGACAACGTGCCAGTCGGCGAGAGTGGCGCGTTGCGGGTGTGAGCGGGTAACCAACCGGACCGGGGTACGTGCGACCACTCGGCGTTGATAGCAACAAGTCTTCCAACACACCAATGGCAGCTGCAATTGAGGGAGGGAAGTCTACCGGGCGATGCGTCCTTTGCATCAATTGCGACACGCAACATCTCAAAAATGAGCCCCGATGGCCCTGGCGTGGCTCCTTTGCTCTGCGGAGGTTGGTAAGGAGCCCAGATCGGCGCAGCGAAACGGGCGAGGCAGGCACAAGCATGGACGGGTAAGGCGTGGGCAAAAGCTCCGCCAAGAGCCTTGGACAGTTCGCCGAGGCGTGTGACGAATGTAGCTTGCTCGGCACGCTGAGCAGGGGTTGGCGGAGGAGGGGTACCATGGAGCAAGAAAGGGCCAACTCTCCCGGAAGAAGCGTTGGAAGCGCTCCCGCAAAACGTGCCGGACCCGGGCTGTGTCGTTGGGGGCGCCACAGCAACATCCGCGGTAGAAACAAGAACAACTTCCATGCGCACACTGTGGCCGGGTCGTTTTCGACATCGTGTTTCGCCGTCACTGTCCACTTCCGAACACGTCATCCCTTGCAAGTGAATAATTTTCTGATTGTTCCCGGGTTCCGCGTCTTTTCGCGCAATGTATTCACTTGTCAGCGTGCGCAGCGCAAGCCGAAGGAAGCCCAAGCAACGCAGACACGGCACGAGCACAACGCTCGCGAGTGGTGGAGCCTCCACGAGATCAGCAAGGTCGCAAAGCCGAGCTGCAATGAATGCGTGTCCTGAAATGGCATGGTGCCCAAGCAGGCACGCAAGTCGTGTTTTCGAACGGCAGGAGCAGAGCACCAGCGCAAAAGCGCTGCGATGAACATTTTGATGACATCTGTCGCGGCGCGTCATGCGTGCCGATCATCCCAGCACTCAAATCTGGCGCCGCCACGCACGTCGAATCTGCAACTGCCATCCTCAAGACGCCACCGCAACCCCACAATTCCAGCTCTCTCTCCCGGAGGCACCTCCTGGTTGCTTGTCACCTCCTCGAATGGATGCCGAGGGAGCCGTGCTGAGCAAGAGCGGAGCAAGCTTTGGGTTCAGGCGCATTGCGCATCCCTAACCAGAGCTTGACAGCTTCCAGGGTTCAAGAATGCTTCGATTTGTTGAGGGTTAACAGGCTTCGGTGGAAAGCTGGGGCCTGAGGCCTCCAACCCCCCGATCATTTCAAAGCCACCTGCCGCTTGCAGCAGCCTCTTCCAGTTTCAGCAGCTCCTGTGGGAAGAGGAGGTTCACATGTAAAAGGGGGGTAGGCAAGTCGGGAGGCTGCAGTCAGGGTGTGGTTCATCGGGTGTTGATGGGGGTCTACATTTGGCTCGGCTGCATGCCGTTAGCTGGGTCGCATGTGGGGTGCAAGCGGCACCGAGTCAAAGGAGAATTGTGGTTCGTAGAACTTCGCTTGTTCGGGACGTGACAGACAGCAGGCAAACCCGCAGCTGTCCCGAGAGCCATGCACAAGAGGTCACAAGCGTCCTCGAACGGATTTCGCTGGAGCAGCAGCTGCCGGACAGTGCGCGCCACGCCTTTGCTGCACGAGTCCAGGCAAACAAGCACAGGCGTCATCATGGCATGTGCCCACAGCGCACAACATTCGTTTAGTAATGACACCGAAAGAATTCAATGTCTGGAGAAGACCGTGCCCCCCAGGTGTTCGCACCATGCAAAAAACCTGAGGGCTGCTCCCAAGCATGGGCGGATCCCCGGGATGCGGATCATGCTGGCTCTGCTTACCCTCCATCCCACATGTTCTGAACTATTCTGAACCGTTGCATGCTAAAGCTTTGACTTGGCCGGAATCTTTGCTCCAACGACTCGATCCTAGAACCTGACCAGCAGGGCTTGTGTCGGATAGCCCCATGAAAACCTCAGCTGTTCACTCCGAAAGCGGAGATCGTTGCGACTCAGAGTGCTCTGGGGCTTTGAGAATCTGCCGCGAGGTGCTATACTAGTACCCCCCCCCATGCGCATTCTACAACGCGTCATTCTCTTTCATCGTAGTCTTGAAGCAAGCAAGGACCAACCACGAGCCAAGCGACCTTAACCTGTTTTATGGCCTTAAAGCTTGTTCGCTTCACAGTGCTTGCGGTGTTCGGGGATCAAACATCTTGCACCACCCCCCCTCTCCCCTCCACGAGTACAAACCCCTGAGCCCTCAAGCCCCGAAGCCTAATTCAGCCAAGAAGCTTTGAAGGTTCAGATGTACTACTTTTTCTTCTTTGAGCAGGGTATCTGGGGCATAACACGGCCCAAGCCCGACATGCAACTACCGAACCTCCTAGCCCCAAAAAAGCAGCAGCGGAGGCGTGCTGGCACCTCGGAGGGCCCGGCACCTCAGGGGTGGGGTTTAGGGTTTTAGGGTTATAGATGGTTATAGCCTAGGGATGCCTAGGGTTTAGGGGGGTACAGGTGCCTCTTAAGGGAAACGCTGAGGGTCTGGGGATGGGAGACTTCATGGCTGCGGTTTGGTTCCAAAGATCGAGCACGGGCTTGGGCACGCGCTCGGGGGCTCTGGAAGAGCCCAGGGGAGCTCCTCAGATGCAGCAAACCATCTGGTGATAGAACTTCCACAGTCCGGCTCAGCTGAAGCCACGTGGGGCGTCGCTCTGATTTCTGTGCAGTATGGGGAATTGAGGACCTTTGGGAAAAGACGGGGTTTCTGCAATCAAGTTCTTGAAGCTCAACATATCCAGCCTTTCAAATTTTTGGGGGACTTTGTGTTTGAGGGTCTTGGGATTCTAGGGATTTAGGGAGTATGGCAAGCTAAATGACCTCCTCGTCCCAGGTGTCGTCTGCTTCAACGTCACCTGTCCAATGCAGCCGAACCCGTCTCCCAACCCACAGCTGCAGCCCTCAGCCCTGCAATGCGCTTCAAATCTTACGAGATCGGCTGCGTGTGCAGCTCTGCGCCGACGTCTGTGAATGCTGCCGGAAACTTGCCAAGCTGGGTTTGTTTTCAAGGCGAAAGGACAACAAACACTCAACAAGTATTGAGTTCAATGGAACATCAGAACTGCCTCGGGCGGAGGGGGCGAGGAGAAATAGGTAACTCGCTTGACCCGATTTTAACTCTTTTTTTTTTGCGGGGGGGGGGGGGGGGGGGAGGTGTAGAGCGGGATTCTGCCAGACGGAGTCGTGGACCACGCATGGACCGTTTGCGCCTGGCAGGGTGAGAAAGATGTCCTGGTGCCATGTTCGCCCCCCCCCCCCCCGCGCAATGTCCAAACTACGTGCTGGCAATGCCTCGAGTTCGTTCTTCAAGCTTACCCACCCTGCGCCTGTTGGTGCCTGCAAGATCATGAAGTTCCGAAACCCTAAAACAATGGAATTGCAGATTAATCCACAAGCCCCTGAACCCCCAACCAACTGAATGTCTGACGAACCCTTCGACCTTCAACCAAGTGCCACCAGCCTGTCAACAGTCTGTGCTTTTTCGCTGCCTCCACCAATGTCAGAGAGAGAGAGAGAGAGAGGGCAGCTAACGGTTTTCACGGGTTTTGGGCTCAGAAGTTGAGTGGTTCTTCTTGGAGTCGAGGAGGGTGAGGGCTACCCGACCTGAAAAGGGGGGGGGGGCATAAGGGTTTCAGCCCGGGAGCAGAAAGCCTTCTACAACCCCCAAGCCACATTTCGGGGTTTCAGGCCGTTGAACAGGTACTAGGGCGCGTTCGCTGATGCTGGACCAAAACCCTGGTTGGGTCCGTCTTACAATGTATCACATGTCACAAGCTATCAACTGATTCTGACATGTGGATTGCAGGCCTGGCGCAACCAAACCACGGAAACTGCTACCACTGCCGCCGCGCTGGCGCACCTCGTGTGGAAGCTAACCCTCAAGCCCGGTCTACAACGATGAGTCTTGCAAGTTGAGGAGCTGCACAAATGCTGCCGTACAGTGCTGCGAACTGCTTGGTTGGAAGCTTTCTGAACCTGGGGCGTGCACATAATGGTGTATATCCGGCCGCCCGGTTGGGTCCACGAACGGAAGCATGCTGAAAGCATGTCAGAGGCAGGTGGCAGTGGAGGATGTTTTCTGGCTTTATTAGGGACAAGGCACTTTCAATCCAACTGTAAGACTTGACAGCGTCACAATATATAGACATTTAAAACCCAGGCCATCAACATGTTCTGCCTGCCGATCTACAGTTTCATGGTTTCCAACCTCAATGGCTTTCGGAACTGCGGCAAAAGCGTCTCATTGACGTTGCATGAGATGGGCCCATGGACAACCCAGAGACGCGGGGAACTGGGTGCCCTTTTCGGAACCCCCTGAAGCTTGAACTCTGAAGCCCACATCTGGATCCTCGAAACTGCATGAGAATTCGGGTCTCAAGGGCAGATTCATGGGCAAGACTGCCTGGTGGGATGGGTTCCACCACGCACGGGCAGGCACGGGCAGGGCACGGGCAGGCACGGGCAGGCACGGGCAGGCACGGGAAGGCACGGGCAGGCACGGGCAGGCACGGGCAGGCACGGGCAGGCACGGGCAGGCACGGGCAGGCACGGGCAAGGCACGGGCAGGCACGGGCAGGCACGGGCAGGCACGGGCAGGCACGGGCAGGCGCGGGCAGGCACGGGCAGGCACGGGCAGGCACGGGCAGGCACGGGCAGGCACGGGCAGGCACGGGCAGGCACGGGCAGGCACGGGCAGGCACGGGCAGGCACGCACACCAGAAACGATTCTACGTGCGAACATGTCCACTTCAAAGGCCGAGGAATTTGTTTAAACCCGGTTTTTTGTTGCGTGTTAACCTTATTTTTTTGGCCCCCTATTGAGAAAAAAATCGATGAAATAGAGGTTTGCCCATTCAAATCTAAAGAAATAAAGGTTTCCTCTGAAAATCCAAAGAAAATAGAGGTTTCCCTATTCAAATCCAAAGAAAATGAGGCTTAAAATAGCAGTTTTCCTCATAACCTACACAGGAATTAAAGGCTTTCCTCTTGAAATACGAAGCGGGGGCTGTGCCTTATGTAGATAGACAGACAGGCATCCGTCCCCCTGTCCCCACTTCTTGCCCTGGAGGCCGCGCAGGCCTCCTGAGGCGCTTTCGGCGCCCCTCAGGTCCAGCAGCATCTAAGGAGGGGCGCTGGCGTGCTGCGAGCTAGCAAGTTCTACTTGCTCATGCTGCAGCTCAACGTCGTCTCTATCATGCAAGAATCGTGTTTGCGAATTGGGGGGATTGCGCCGCTCCCACCCCGCTTGTTTTTGGCCATGCAAGCTTGCTTCAAAGCGCACGCGTACATATTCAGAAACCAATCATGCGAGAATCGTTTTTGCAAATGGGGGCGGTGGCTGCGGCCCCCCCCCAACCCCCTCCGCTTTTTTTAGCTGTGCAAGATATGCTTACATTCTCGGAGATCCAGCATGCGAGAATCGTGTTTGCAAATGGGCGGGGGCCCTGGGTTTCCTTGGTATTTGAATAGGAAGACCTTTAGTTCCTGGCAGGGTCAACATTAGCCGTTCTAGCCACAGCCGCATCACGTCTGGTACCAGAGCACCAGTGGCGAAGCTCACAAGCGCGCCATGAGGTGCGCAGCATATGAGTAGTTTTATCTTGCAGACTGACATCATCCCCCAATGAAAAAATCGCCAGCCCTCGCAAGAGAGGCCCTCGCATGAAGCTGCCCAAGACCACTCGCCCAGAATCCCTGAGAAAAGGGAAGAGAAAGACGAAGACCACCGCACCGGGACCCCCTGAGCAGTCCTACGAGCCCAACGAGCACACGCGTTAAACACGCGACACACGCCGTGAACATCAAGTCAGCAGTATGACCCAAAAAGGCCACCCTTCTGAGAGCAGGACAGACCCTTCCCTTATAAAGCCCCGTAGTTTTGACAGCATTGCTATGAACTGAAGCATGAGCCGACATGCCGATTGTTCAAAAGATGGCCTCACACAGCTTTAGGAGCTAAGGCGAACGCAGCCACTTGTCGTTTGAGAGCCAGGCTAATTGGCAGGCAATGGAGCCTCTTTCAGAGAGCGCTGCATGACGCTGCGTTGCTGAAAAACTTTTGAATCCGTAAAGACGCCTGCAGATTCGAATCACTCAAGTCACATGCTACATGGGAGCAACAGGTAAAACAACTGCAAAACATAATATCTGGGCATGCTGTAAATCGGGAAAATCCTAAACACCCCGCCTCCAAAAGTGTGAAGCTAGGCGAAGAGTTTTGGTTCAAAGGATTCCCGATGCCCAGGTATGAGAAACAACAAGACACTTAGTTTCAAATGCTCCCGTGAAACAACTGCAGAATGTCTTTGCATCTTCGAGCTCTGCCCATGGGTCGTTGGCTCGGTTGAGGCTACAACTACGTTGTACCTAGCACCTACTGTGCTGCATGCTTGACTGGCCCAAGCGGAGACCTTCACCATGCTGCACACTGTCGGAATGGCAAGCAAGGTGGACACACGTGGCATTGCACTGTGGAGATTGCGATGGCCTATCTGCCATCGCACGAGATTTTGGGTGACCAACTCCCAAACATCAAGGCATTCGGAGTATCTCATTCGAAGTCGGAAATGAACAGGATTGGGCAAGAATGTGTGTGCATTGCTGAACCCCAGGTTCCACGAGGACTAGCAAGTGAAGTTTCATGAGCATCACAAGCTATGTACATAAAGCTATATACATGCGACCACTGCGCAGCATCATGAACATTTCCAAGTGGAAAGAAGTTGCACTGTATCATGCTCCACACTCCTTGCAGGGCTTGAAACCTCGCCGCTCGCCTGATGGCCTCACGCTTGCTGTACCTCAGAATTCGCTTTGCACATCTGAGCTTTGGGCATTCACGTGTCCGGTGGAATGCATATCCACGACTCGCAGTCACGAACACAACATGATTCTCTGCTGGATCTCGCACCGACGGATGTTCCGGTGTTCGAGGCGGTGCGTTGCACTGTTCGAGCATTGGCAGGGCATTCTCACGCAACCAAGCATTAAGATTCGCCTCAACCTCATTCCAAGACGTGCTTGCACTCACCGGTGCTGCATTTGCTGGTGCAGACGACAATGCAGCTGTCGGATCTGGCTGATCATCGTCTCCTTCGTTCTCTCGCTGTGGCAGGTCAGGGTTAGGGATTTCGGCGGGTTCAGGCTTATCCCTATCCCCTACACCCAAAGGCCTATCAACCACTACGTTGACTTCAACCTTTGGCATTGTTGCATTCCCACTGGTTGTGGGCTCAGACCTTCGGTGGCTCCGGCAAAAGCACATTGCACAGATCAAGAAACCAGCATCATCAACTGTCCGAACAACATTGCACACATGGGGTGGTTCTCAATGAGGTCGGCACAGACAAGGAATACCACAGTCACGCTCTCGCCTATCCAAGTCAAGAGGCTCGTGCTCACATGGCTCAAGGCGTCTTGATCATCATTGGGCTCATCTTGCTCGCTTGCTATGGCGTCGACTTGCAACGCCAATGCAAGAACCTGTAGTATTCTTTGAGGATTGACACTCCCTTGCTTGATAACTCGGCACAACTGGCGTCTGCTCTGGGCATCCAACAAGTATTCTGCTCCAACAAGTTGATACCCACATTCGGAATCACGCATGTTGAGTTTCGACAACAGGTACAAGATACGGTCTGCCTTTAGCGCTTTAGTACCGAGGTCTGAAACGTTGTCCGCCGTAGGCACGGGTCGAACAACCACTTCTCCTTCCTTGGTCTTCTGCTGAAGCCAAAGCAGCTTTCCACTGACATGCCGCACGCGACCGACGCCCTGACGGCAGGCAAGCGTCCTGGCCGCACTGTTATCACAGAAGGCAGTGATCTCAAGAGGTGGATGCGGTGCAACGAAGGTGATGCACGCTTTCAAGAGGATGCTGTCAGCTATGGCGGATATCATCGAGTGATATTCTGATTCCGCCGAGGAAAGACTGATGTTCTTTTGAGTCTTCGAGTGGCTATATATGGTCATGGAATCCCACAACACCACAGCGGCGCTCACTGACTTTCTGGTCTGGCGGTTGCCAGACCAGTCGGCGTCAGAGAAGCATTCAAGGATCGACAACGGGGTATGCAAATTGTCTGACCAATCCCGAATGATACCCTTTCCAACAATCGGCTTGGCAAGTCCCACGACATGACTCTCGTGGCTGTTGCTGTACGCGGTCAGGTGCCTCAGTAGCTTCCAGGATCCCTCTGTTGGGCAGTGGGCATAGGTTGACAGGAAACGAATCCCAAACTGGCAAGCGGGAAGGTCTGAAGCAACGTACATCAGGATGCCCACCGCGGTGCGATACTTTGATGCACTGGCGGCATCAAGCTCAGGATCGGGCACGCGGTCTGTAGGCATTGGACCTGTAGGAAAAGGAGTCGCCTTGTACCTTTCCTTTGCAGCGGCAAGGCCGGTGACCTGCATCAGCTTCTCCACATACTTCACGTTTGGCTCGATGACCAAGAGGTCTTCACTCACCAGGCGGTGTGTTCTCTTAAGAAAACTGACGCAGTCCCCGACGTTTCGGATCCACTCCGATGACACTTTAAACTTGCTTTTGAGGTGATTCTCCAGCTTTTCAAGTTTATCTGAGCGTCCTGCGCACATCATGTCATCTACATGCACCATGCCGCCACCTTCAGACTCTGGCAGTCTGAACAGTGCTGGTTGCTCGGGTAGCAACTCAGCTCCAACTGCACGCTTGATCTCCTCTGTGAAATCTGCAAACCACGTGACGCTTCCGTCACGTTGACCGGGTAGCATGCGGTCGAGCTTGAACCATCTGTTTCCCACCTTCGTGCACGTGGGGTGTGCCTGAGCACATTGCAGAAAGGCATCTGCAATATCTAGCGATAGCATGCTCCAGTTTTGATCGCGCATTCGCATGAAAAGACCTGGCACCACACGCAACATGATTTGCGCAGTGGTCGGTGCAAACAATCCACTTCTGCCTTTGTCCAACCATGCAAACTCTCTGGCAACCAATCTGCTTCTGCGAACCCAAACTTTCTCCTGGTTTAGCACTTTCGGCCGCCATGATCTCACACTCTTCGACGACAAAACTCTGTGATCTTCAAGCTTGCTCTGAACTTCACTCAGCACGTGCATGTTCGTCAGTCTGCTCAGCTCAAAGTTGTCAGCGATTTCGTCGATGTATTGCAACTCCTCCGGACTGCATTGTGGCTCCGTTTGGGAAAAGGGTCTGATCAAGCAACTGGGAATCTCTGCACTCGGTGACGCACCAGCGTCATCGTCGTAGTTGTCCCAAGCCTCGGACTCCTCACAGTCCATGAAACCTTCAGCAGCCTCATCGAAGAGTTCAATCTGTTCATCGACATTGTGTAGTTCGTTGCCGTCTTTGTCCACTTGAACTGCATCTAAGCGCAACCGGATTCGTGCCCTTTTGGGTGCTGGCTGCTCATCCCCGCCTGCCCCTGATGGCCTCGCCTCTGGTGCCGGAACAGGAGCACCCAACGCTTCACTAGAACCACTAACACCCCCTAAACCACTAGAAGCGCGAGCTCCACTGGCCTCCTGCTGTGGTGGTGGTGCATCGGAATCAACAAGCATGGGCGTGCTAGGCTCGGCAGCCGTAGGAAGCGGTGTCTCGGCCGATGTTTGAACAGGCGTAGGAGGTTCCGGTGTGCCTGATGCAATAATGGCTGGTGGAGGAATGAGTTCTTCAAGCGGTGCATTGTCAGGTAGGACATAACGGGATATGGAAGTGGTGGTCTTTCAGGCAACACAACCTCAGGCAGAGGCTGTTGCACCTCTTCTTCTTCTCCTCGAACAGGGGTTCTCTGCATTCTGGCCTGGCCGACTTGCCCTGCAAGGAAGCTTGCTTGACTCCATGGCATGTCACGCAGTGACTCAAGCAAAGATGCATCGTACTGCTTTGGCAGCCGTCTGACGCTCCTGCTGGAAATCAAGAAACCTCCAGGTGTGACTCCAAAATGCAAATCTGATACCCCCAACTTTCCCAACCACAACATCTTTATCCATCTGGCTTTGCCCTTGATAGAACTCTTAATCCTTGCGAAAACAACCTCTCCAAACCCCACAACTTTGCCATTGTACGGGCGCCCTGTTATCACTTCAAACGGACTGGCAAATCCACTGCGCCCGTAGCGCATCTGCAGCCAACACGCGTGCTTCCACGCCCACGCATGGAGTGGAGACATCGTGCTGACCTTTTGGCCAGTCTCGGCTTCAACTTGGCTTAGCAGCGTTCCCGTGAGCTGCCTGAGCTGATCCACGGTTTGCTCGCTGGGGTTTGCTTGGTGGTCAGCGGCCTCCAGTTGTTCAAGATGCGTATCAAGTTTCATCCGCGACCTCAACTCTTTTACCCCTTGCTGCAAAGCAAGACAAGCCGGTTCGCCGTCTGATCTCAAGGCGATTTCCGTATGTCCACAAAAATTCAAGAATTTACACACTTCAGCAACCATGAACTTGAACGCCACGGTTCCTCCCTTTGCTGGTGTAGGGATCGCGCAGGTGGCACCTGTGTGTGAATCCTTGAGGTGTTGAAAAACGTGGTAAACATCATGGCTCACTTTTCCTACCACGCTCTAAAGGCAAAACAACTTTTCTCGCTTTCGACTCTTGAGCCTAAGCCTCCGGTGTCAAACTCGTTCTGCTCAGACTCAACATGCCTTAGGGCATTTGGTGTCTTTCCTACTGCACCCATTCACTGTACCTGGATACATGCTGTACACTTAACACCCCGCCTCGGAACAGATCGAAGGCTTTAGGGCGTTCTCTTTCCTGCAGTGATTCTCACTGCTGTGCCAAAAGACGAAGAGCTGTTTCGGACTTCAAGTGTACTGAACTGGGGACATTCGTCTCCTCTAGTCCAAGGTCTTTTACCCAGTTCTTTCTGCTTTGTTTCTTGAAACATGCATAAACTCCTAACCTCGAATTTCTAGTTACACGGGCTTGTCTTAGAGTCCTCATCTTGTGAGTCTCAGCCCTGTGGCCAGCCTATGGCTCTTGTGTGGTCTTCTCTTTTACCTAACCATCTTCTTTCTTCAACTGTTCTTGCCTCTACCTGGCTGCACCTTACACTCCTAGTCCTGCTTCGTGAAACTCTTCGTGAAACTACTTTCTTCTTGGTGAAACTCGTGTGAATATCACAAGGCGTATTGGGGTCCTTGCTTATTCAAAAACATTCGTTGTACCTACTTTGTACTTCGTGCAATGTTCGGGGTGCTCGAACTTCTATGTACACAGCTTCAGAAAATCTATACATGCTTCACGCTGCGTTCAGTCGTCACCCTTCTCGATGCTTCTTGCTGGCTTCTTCTTCTTACCAGCCTTTCTTGCCACCACCACCATACTTCCATTTCCCTTTTCCTTGGTACTTCCCTTTCGGGGCGTAGTGGTAGTAGGCGTAGTCTGCGTCCCAGTAGTTCTGGCTCCAACCGTCGTCGGCGTACCAGTCCTGCTGCTGGTGCCAACTTTCTTGCTGCCAGTCTTCTTGCTCTCGACTTCTTCTTCCTCGCTTTCCTTCTTGCTGCACCTCAGGCTCATCTCTCTCTCTTCTTATTTCTGTGGGGCTCTCCCACCTTCCTGTCTTCTTGAAGTGCTTGGTCACGAGGTTCCAGTCTTCGGCACCTTTGATCTGCGCTCCTTTCACCTGCGCTGATCCTTTCTGATCGAGCCGAACTGCTCGATACTCATTCGTGTCTTTGCAATACTCCCAGATCCAACCACAATCTGTGAACGTGACCACATTCCATCTGCCCTTTGTGTTCTTGCTACCTTTCTCTCCTCTCTGCGGTGGTTCTCGGGGCTGCTCTTCTTCTTGCTCTCTTCTTTCTTCTGTTCCTGCTGCTCCTCCTTCTTCTTTTCCTTCTTCGCTCGACTCTGCACAGTCAGGCGGTGGTTTGTATCCTTTCTTTGTCCACCAGTTTGGATCATACCACTGGCCTTTGATCCTGACCCACAATGCTCCTTTGTGGATCTGCCACACATTGCCTTCTGCATCCTTCTTTCCTTCTGCTCCTAGTGTGGGCTTTCCATCTTCAGATCCTGAATCTTCAACTTCAACGACTTCAATCTCCTTCATTCCTTCTCGTTCCTTCTCTGCCTGAATTTCCGCCTGGGTCTTTCGCTCCTGTGCTTCCTTCAACTCCTTCTTTGCCTTCTCCTTCTCTTCCTTCGTCGCTTCTTGGGCTTCCTGCTCCTTTCTTCTCATCTCCTCATAGGCCTCTAACTTTGCTCTTTGCTTCTTCGCCTTCTCCTTCGCGATTGCCTCGTTCCTTTCATCTTCCTTCTCCTGTGCTTCCTTCTCCTCTTGTGCTTTCCTTTCCTGTGCTTCCTTCTCCTCCTGTGCTTTCTTCTCCTCCTGTGCTTTCTTCTCCTCTTGGGCCTTCCTTTCTTGTGCTTCCTTCTCCTCTTGTGCCTTCTTCTCCTTTGCCTTCTTCTTCTCCTCTTGTGCTTTCCTTTCCTGTGCTTCCTTCTCCTCCTGTGCTTTCCTCTCTTGTGCTGCCTTCTCCTGGGCATCTTTCTCCTCCTGGGCCTTCTTTGCCTGCTCCTTTTGTCTCATTGCTTCGGCTTTCTTGTCTGTCTCCTCTTTCCTCCTTTGTCGTTCTGCTGCTTCAATCTTCTCCTCGTTGGCTTTCCTGATCTCTGCATTGATCTTGTCTTCCTCCTCTCTTCTTTGTTCTGCTGTTTCTAGCTCTTCTGCTTCTCTCTTTCTCTCCTCTGCTTCTTTCTTCATGTGCTTCGTGATCATGTCGTAGTCCTTCTTCAACTGCTCTCTCACCTCTTTGGCGTCTTGCTTGTAAACTTCTTTCTGCTTCTCTAGATCTTCTTTCTCTTTCTCCAGGGCTTTCCTCTCTGCTTCGGCTTCACTGTACTTCGCAACTACCTTCGCCTTCAAAGCAAATGCTTGGTCACGATCTTCTTCTGCTTCCTTCGCCTTTTCTTCTGCTTCTTCTCTCTTCAACCTTTCTTTCTCCAAGGCACGTTCTTGCTTCTCCATCTTCGCGATCAGCTCGTCGAACTTCATCTTCACGGTCTCGTCGTCTTCGAGGACACCTTGCGAGCTCTTCTCTTTGTCTTCTTCTTCTTTCTTCTTTGTGACTTCACCTTCAGGCTTCTCTTCTTTGGGCTTCTCTTCTTTCTCACCCTTCTTCTCTTTCTTCTGGTTCACTGCCAAGTAGACAATGATCGTCACCAGGACAACAATCACAGCCATGCACACGGGCACGAACATCTCAAGCTCAGGCATGCTCGTGAAAACGTGTGAAAACTTCATGCTGCTGTTGCTGCTTTGACCATGTAAAACTTCTTGTTCAACTTCTTGAAGTTCTTGAGGTGGCTCTTGAGCTGTAGAAAACGGACCAAACACAAAACTCATCAACTGCATGCAAAAATATCTTCGCGCTACAAAATCTCCTTCTTGCTGACCTGCAGATTCAACTGCAAAACCAAAAGCTGACAATAACGTCAAACCAAGTCTGCTTCCTGATACCTTTGTCAATCTTCTGACTGTAGCTGTGCTTTCTGCGGCCATTCGTTCTTCACGACCGATTGCTTCTCGATCATCATGAACTTGAAGGATGTTCAAAAGTAGCTTCATTCTCGATGCGTTGAGGGGCTTGGTCCCTAAGTCGGCCGGGTTGAAAACAGTGCTCACTGCCTTCACGCTGCATAGGCCGTTTCTGGTAACTTCTTGCAACCAGAGCATTCTCGTTGCTAAGTGCTTGATACGACCAACACCTTGCCGGTGCACAATGCCACGCGCTGCACTGCTGTCTGTGTACGCCTTCATTCGCGCTGCTTTGCCAGAAAGGAACTCTACGGCTTCTCGAATGCCAATTCCTTCTGCGACAGCACCAGTGAGTGCGTAGTACTCGGACTCGCCACTGGAAAGTGCCACAGTTTTCTGCGTTCTTGAGTAAGAAAACGCATACTGGCCGTCCAGGAAGATGACTCCTCCTGATACAGATTTCCGGCTGCTCTTGTTGCCGGCCCAGTCGGCGTCAGAAAATACTTCGACCAGGTGACTGCCACTCTCGATGCTCTTCTCGTTCTCATTCTCGGAATCTTGCTCCAAATTCTTGCTTCTTTGCAAGGTTGCCGTTCCAGGTCTCCCTGCTGTGTAGCAAACCGCATAGCCTGCAGTCTTCTTCAGATACAACGCGCAATGCTCGAGCTCTTTCTGCTTCTTCTGCGTAGGAGCCTTCATTCCAGTTGCCAAATTTCGGACTGCATACTGGATGTCAGGACGATCTTGGGCAAGATATAGCAGTATACCGACACAACTTCGGTACACATACTTCTTGTTCTCGTCCAGCTCTTTTGTCTCATCGGTGTTCTGCACATTTCCTGCTGCAGGGGTAGCTTTCTCTCTTCTCGATCCAAGGCGTAGCTTTTCAAGGAGCTTGGTGACATACTTGGTGTCAGGGCGGACAAACAACTTTCCGTCTTCATAGCTATACCTTCTCTTGAGAAAACGCACAGACTGCTTGGAAAATCCATTGCGATAATCTTCTTCTGTCAGAAAGGGTCCTTCTACTTGTAGCTTCACCTTCTTCGCTAAAGCTTCGAGGACGGGCTTCACCACTGCTGCTTTTCCTGCTACTTGTAGGTCATCGACATGTACGATGCAAACGGATACGACCTTGCCGTTCTTGATCAAGCGAAACAACGCTGGATTTGCGACGCTTTTCTCATAGCCTTCTTGCTGCAAAAGTTCTGCGCAAAATTCGCTCCACAGAAGACTAGCATCTCTTTGTCCAGGAAGGACACGACCAAGACGCCAGCATTTGGCTTCCATTCCGTGTACTGCTTGACTTCCTTTTCCTCGTGGAATCTTGCAGTGTACAGGTCTCTTCTGGGGAACCTGCAAAAATGCATCTTTGATGTCAAGTGACCAAATACTCCATCGATTTGCCAATGCCAAAATTGGAATCAGCTTCGTCAACGACGGAGAGGTAGCTGGGCTGAAAACATCTTCTCGCTTCGAGTTGTTATACTCTCTTGCTACCAGCCTTGCTCTTCTCTGCCAGCATCTTCGTGGCTTCAGGGCTTCATGAGGAACTTCTTGTTGCCCTTCAGGGATCTCGTTCTCGCAGATGACGTTTTCTGACTCCCGAAATCTCCAGTCGAAAACCAGCTTTGTTGTCAACCAAACAACTTCTTTGCTCTCTTCTTGCTCCATGGGCACCTCTTCTATGACACCCATCTTTGTCAATCTGGAAACTTCTTTTCCTGCTGCGGCATCGTCAAAGATCTCGAGGTCTTCTTCTGCGAGTTGAGGAGGTCCTGCTTCCTCTGAGAAGAAACTTTCTGGAAGGACTTGAACTTCTTCTTGTTGCTCTTCATCGCTCCATTCATCTTCTGTCTCAAAGTCACCAGCTTCACTGCCTGCAAAGCAATCTTCTTCTTCGTCCGACCTCTCATCATTGTCGGGCATTCTTTCTGCTCTCATCACCGAAGACGATGCTCCAGGTCCAAACCTGGGAAGCTCAACTCTTGTTCTTGGGATCTTGCTTGGTGAACCAACACATTCGAAGTCTGGTCTGCTTTCTCGATCCATCTTTGCTCCTTCAGGAACTTCTTCTCTTTCATCTTCATGCTCGGAAACCATATCTGCAAGAGGATCATGCTCATCATGGACAAGTTCAAATTCTTGAAGCAATTCTTCTGCATCTCTTCTTGCTTTCTCTTCATCACTTGTTGGAGGATCAGAGGCGGCTTCGTCTGCAACTTCATCTTCAAGGCTTTTTCGTTCTTCACCTGCTGCAACTGCTGGAAGAACAATCTGCGGAGAAACCAATCTTTTCTGAGGTAGTACTCGGCTGCCAAGTGTGTTGTTCTTGATCGACCAAGTGAAAACGTTCACGCTGCTGATGGCCTTCGCGTCGTAAGCTTCACCAACTGGTCTCGCACTTCTTGATGCGTGAATGCCATCGCTCTGGAAAGTAAGCCACATTCCAGATTCAGTCTTGCCGAGGAACACTCCGAACGTCCACAAACGGTCACCTTTGCGCTTCGGTCTCAAGCGTTTCACCATAATCGTGCTTGCAAATGGTACGAGTTCTCCTCGATACGGTTGGCCTGTCATGAATTCATACGGCGTCTTTCCTGTTGCTGAGGACCGATGAAAACGGTTGAGTAGCCACGCAGAGTGTCGCATTGCCCACGACATCAGTGGGTGTTCATGGCTAAGAGGAAGTTCTGTCTTCACTCTGACCTCATCCAGGATACAATTCGCATGCCTTCTGACTGTTTGGACTGCACGCTCGGCCAAACCATTGCTTTCGTGATCATGGGGTACACTTGAAAGAAGTGTAGTGCTCAGGCCATGCGCTCCACGCATTTTCTGGAGTGCAATCTTCAAGCTTCTGCAAACACCTTCATTATCTGCCTTCACATTGATTTCTGAGTACCCAAGCTGCAGTGTAGCTGTAGTCAACGCTTCGGTCATGTGCCTCAGCGCATCTGCGCCTCCTCTTCTTGCTACGGGCACGGCGACAAACCACTTGGACCATGCATCATTCGCTATTAGCGTGACCATGGGCTGCGCCTCAGAGCTGCTCGTTGAGGTGTACGCAAAGTCGAAACAGAGTGTTGACTTGCTGCTCTCTTCAGCGGGGGAGCGAGTCAATTCGCTCTTCCGATGCTGATTTTCTTTCGCCCGAGTGGCGACGCAATGCTCACACCAGCCAGCAAATGGCAGGTGCGTCAGGTTGTGTAGCATCACTTCCTGCTCATTGGGGCGTTCTTCGCGCTTCCTCATCAGCGGCGCGACCTGTGCTTCATACTGCCTGCGCCCGAGGGCTAGGCTGTCTGCCGCTTCGCGCTCCTGAGCTGCGCGAGACAAGCACTTCAGCATCTGCTCTTTGCTGCCACTGCTTGGTACTTCAAATTCACGACAAAGTTGACGTAAAATCTGCACGCTGCTATTCTTGCTGTACTCATAGCCATCGTAGGTGAACACAAGAGAATCTCGTTCAACTTCACCTCGTGGTGCTTCTTCCATCTGCACATCTTCTGGGAGGAAACTTTTCTTTTCTTCTTCAAGCTTCTGTCTCTTTGCCTCTTGCTCTTGCGCACTGCTTCTTCTATCTTCACGAACAGGTTCTTTGAGACGAAATCTGGTCTGACCATACCACGGCAAAGCGAACGCTTCTTCAGGAGGTTCTGTGTCTCTGCTCCAATCATCTTCGTCTTCATACAAATTCGTGGCATAGACACACTCGCCAATAGTGTATCTCCAGGACGTCAAATTCTCAATGTCCGTGGGCATTCCAGCTACGTTCTCAGGGTTGAACTTGTGAGTGCGCGGCGTGTTGTGGTACCGCACAAGTTCCGTACCAGCCTTCTCGATGCTCCACGTGTCGCTGGTTCTTGCTTCTTGTTCTTGGCGTTCATCTTTCTTCAAGGGGATGCCCAAGACATTCAGCGGGATAACTCGTGACGACAATGCTGTCACCACTTCAAATTCCCCGCCTGCGCTGATATCCTCAAACGGGTCCATCTTCTGCGCATACTTCTTGCACACTTCAACGGCTTTCCATGTACCATCTTCTGTCTTGATCATCGTGCTTCTGTACGGAAAATCCTCCGTACGGTACATGTCCGTGGGATCTTTGTACTTCGACTGCGCCGGGGAGTAGTGCACAACCACAATGCTGTCTGTATCATGCCAGCCAGGTTCTTGCTTTCTTGCTGCATCAGCTATGTGGGAGTTCAGCTGAATGACGGTGCGAACGTGTTCCTGCTCCAGGTTCACATAGGCTTCGCTCTCATACCTCTTTCCTGCTTGCAAATAAGCATAAGTAGCCAGCGAGTTCTTGTGGTAGTGAACAGGGATGTCTGACATTCCGTCTGACAACATCAAGCCATCATCCTTCTTGACAATCTCCCAGCCATTCTTGAGTAGCTTTCCGACTGCCAACAAAGGATTGACCACATTCGCAACGATGAAGCATTCTTGCATCTTGACTGCTTCTTGCTTCGAGCTGAACATAGTCAAGTTGATTGCTCTCTTTCCTTTTACAGGAATCTTTCTTCCTTGTGCGTCTCTGATGCCTGAATCGTTCTTCTTCTTCACAGGCACTCCCTCTTTGCCAAGCCACAGAGGAATGAGGCTGACATCGGCGCCACTGTCCAAGATCACTTCTATCTTCTCATAGACAGGACTGCTCTCATAAAATGATTCTTGGACTGCACGGACACAAAGGTTGCAATCTTCTTCGTGCTCACAACCATCTTTCCACCACAACATCAAAGGATCATCTTCTTCTTGGTGCTCGTGTTCTTCTTCTTCTTGCTCTGCATCGCTAAGCTGAAATTCTTCAACACGTAGCACACGACCAAAATAGTCAATCTCAAGTTCTTCTTCTGCCTCCGTGTCGACTTCGAAAACTTCTGGATACTGTTGTGGAGGATCTCCAATGTGGATCATGGAGATTTGACGCACGGTCTTTGCTTGGTTCCTGCTGACGCTCGTCACGTTCGTGGTGCTTGACGTGCTTGGTGCTGCAGTAGAACTGGCTGCTGTGGTACTTTGCTGGTCGTCGTTCACGTTTCGAACATCACCAAAATCTCTCTGCTTCTGTCTGCATTGGGCTTCAAAGTGACCAGGCTTTCCACAGTAATGACAACACTGAGGACCAAAGCTTGCTTTTCCGCGTCCTTTTCCAAATCCACGACCAAATCCTTTTCCACGACCGAAACGACCGCGACCTCGACCACGACCTTTTCCTCTTCCTCGTCCTTTGGAGTTGTAGCCGTAGTCGTTGCCATACTTGCCTTTTCCTTTGGACTTTCCTTTCCTCCATTTTCCTTTGCCCTTTCCTTTGCCTTTGCTGAACTTTCCTTTTCCTTTTCCTTTGGATCTCCAGGGCCTTTTTCTATCATCTTTGTTCACGTTGCTGACATCCATGTCTGCTTGTCCACCGTGGTCGTTGCCGGCGTTGATCAAGTCAGTTGTGGTCCAGCGCGTGTTTTGCTCATAGGACAGGAGAAACTGACGAAGACTTGAATACTTTGTATCATCTCTCAAGTTGAGCAACATGTGTTGTCGAAGTTGACCATCTTGCTGATTGAGGATAATTGAAATCTTCAAATCATCTTGCACCACATCTCCTGATGCCTTTTCATACTGCTCGATTGCTTCTTCGAATGCAAGGATGTTCTCCATGGTGGTCTTCTTGTTTTCAAACTTGTACTTCGTGAGGGTAGTCAGCAAACGAAGACTTCTACCACGAGTGTAGGGTTCGTGTTCTTCGAGCAAAATTCTCCATGCTTCTAAACCATTCTCCTCTGTAATCTGCTTGATCGTTCTCAATGGGCGACCTTTCGTGTACGAAGTGAGGATCGTGTAGAGCTTCTTGCTAACGGCTTTGTGCTCGTCACTCAAGGTGGAAAACTCAACAGCTTCACTTCTCTTTGCTTCAACGGCTTCAATTCTTGCTAACATCTCTGGGTCCAACGCTCCAATCCAGGTTCGCATCTTGTGTCTGAATTCACTCCAGCCTTCATGCTCTTCTTTGAAACTGCTTGGGTTGAACACGTCGGGGGTCTTGATCATCTTGTGCAACTCAACATCTCCCTTCTCTCTTCTCTTTTCTCTTTCTGCTTGTGCTTGTTCTCGTGCTTCTTGATGCTCACGAAAATCTCGATGCATTTGACCCATATTGTTGATCATGCTTGCTGCCTCGTGGACCGCTGTGCTCGTTCTTGTAGCCACTTGTAGCATGTTGCGAAACATTTCTCTCATCTCGCCTTCACTGGCTGCTGCTGCACTTTGAGCTGCTGTGCTTGCTTGCTGCTGCTGGGATGCTTGCTGCTGAACTGCGCTAACCAGGTCGTTTATCTGTTGGGTGTTCGTTGCTGTCTGCTGGGCCAAAGATTGCATTGCTTGCTCCATCTGAGCAGTCATGGCTTCAGCTGCTTGCGTGTTTGTATACAGCAACACAATGAACATGAGCGTCTTCTTCTGAACACCACATGCACGAACTTCTTGATACCTGGCTCTCCTCGAAACTCTTCTCTTCAAACACTCTTTTCTTTTTAAAACGATTTAGGGTTCGTTCCAGACCCTTGAACTTGAAACCACTAGCGGCACTTTTTGCTGGGACTCGGTCTGTTCAGCAGTCCCTTGAGCCTTGTTGGCAGCAGTGAAACGACAAGGAAAATTACTTCTACAGGGGGGCACATGGCTAACCGAAAAGTTTGTTACCCCCTCTCCGAGTTACACTTCATTGCCTCACACTTCTCATCGCAATTAAGTTCACTCGGATGCAAACTCCTCATCGCTCACTTCGGTCATCCTTTTCCTTTAAACACATCGTAGTGCACACTTCTTTTGTTGGTGTGAAACGTGAAACGAAGAAACTACGCTGCTACTGGTAGCCTCTCTCACTTCTCTTCAAACACATACACAGACGGCTTTTTCAAGACTTCGTCTATAGGTGCGATCTTGCACCTTTAGTTTATTGTCATTTCGGACATCTTTCTCTTCCAAGCCCCCTCAGGGCTTCACTTCTTCTTTTCACCTTCCTCTTTGGGCTTCTTCCCTTTTCCTTTTCCATCTCCTTTTCTGAACTTCTTCTTGTTCTCGTCAAGCAACTTTGCGTACTCGGCCCTAATCTCCTTCTCGTTTTCACGAAAGTACTTCCTGAACTGGGCCTTTGTTCTCTCCGTTCCATCCTCGTTCTTCACATTCAACCACGGGGTGTATTTCCCATTCTTGTCGTAGGAATACCCTGCGTCCCAACACATCATGTAGCTGTGGCCGTGTCGGGAACACAGAATGCAAAGCTTCTTCTTTTTGTCTTCCTCCTCGTCGGTCTCTTCTTCGATGTTCAAAACGAACTTCCCTTCCAGGTTCTCCTGTCCTTTCTCGCTTTTCAACTTCTGGAAGTCACTTTCCAACTTCTTGTTGGTCTCCGACAAACCTTTGATGCTCTTCTTCAAGGTCTTATTCTCCTCTTTCATGCTCTTCGCTTTTTCTTCATCCATGGATCCAACGCTTTCACGCTTCCTCTTTCGGAGCATCTCCAATTCTCCTTTCATCGCTTCCATCTCTTTCTCGTTCTCTTCCTTTTTCTTCTTGAGCTTCTCGTTTTGCTCTTGAACTTCCTGAAGCTCAATTTCCACCTTCTGCTTTCCCAATCGCAAATCCATGAGCTCTTCCTTGATTGCGACGTCCACCTTTGGGTTCAAAAGCGGCGGCCTTTCTTCCTTCTCGTACTTTCGAAGCTCTTTTCTCTTTTCACCCAGCTCTCGCAACGCTTCGGCCAGCTTTGGCCTCAACTCATCCATCTCCTTTTCCAACTCTTCTTCATGCTCCAAAATCTCATCAGCTTGGGCTTCGATCGCTTCACAATCCTTCTTGCTCTTTTCCAACTCATCCTCCAACTTGTCCCACAGCTCGGACAAATTCTCTTTTTCTCGTACCTTGACCGCTCGGTACACCTTCGCCTCCTCGTACCTTTCCGAGGTCGAGGCAAACGCTCTTCTGGCCTCATCCAGCTTCTCCTTCTTCTCCGTCATTTTCCCCAAGAGCTCTTTCACATTTTTCTCTTCTTCGAGCACCTCTTTCTTCGCTGTCTCCTTGAGAATCTCTTGTACATCTTCCTCCTCGCTCGAGGTCTCTTCTTTTTCACCTCCATCCTTCTTCTCTTGGGACTCCTCGTCGGACTCTTCTTCCAGACTCTCTTTCTCTTCTGGCTGCTTCTCTTCTTTCTTGTCGAAGATCCCTTTCCTTCTCTTCTTTGCTGCTTCCTGGAGCTCTAGCAGCTCGACCTTTCTCTTTTCGACTTCTTTCTCCTCGCTTCCAGCGCTGCTTCCAGGTTTCTCTTTAACTCCATACTTCTCATCCAACTCTTTCACCTTTTCCCCAAGCAACACCAGGTTCTCTCTTGGCCCCGAGCGGCAGAGCTTTAAAGCTTTGTTCAAAAGCTCAACTGCCTCAAGGGATTTTGCGTTCATAATCATCTCCTTGAGGGCTGTCTCGTGAGCTTTCACTGCCGCCTCTTCGGTCGCTTCTAAAGCGCTTGGCTGGGCCTCCATCTTTTCTTTTTCTCTCTTTCTCTTTTCCACCTGGCCTTCTCTTTTGCTTGAGCTGAAAACGGCTGCGGACACGCGAAACTTCTCTCTAGCGTACTCTCCAAGCACCGGGCTACAAACCATGAAAAGCAACATCATGACCATGATTCCCGTGAACATGTAAAATCCAAAACTCAACTCTTTCTTTTCACTTTTCAACCCTTCACTTCCTTGAACCATTAACATCATCACGATTCTCCTCAGATACTTCTTCGGGATCTTGAACTCCGAGGCTCCTTTGGGCTCCCTGCTTTCTTCTCCTGTTCTCACGCCCATTTTTTCTAAACACTTCACAACCAAACTTCTTGTCAACGCCTTTGTTCCTACGTCCGAGGGGTTTTCGGTTCCTTTGATTGCTTTCACTTTCAGGCCTCGTCCGGTGAGTTGTTGAACCCACAACAATCCGGCATCAACGTGCCTCGTTCTTCCAAATCCTTTCTTCATGAGGATTGCTCGGGCGCTACTTGAATCCATGTGGATCCTCATTTCCGGCTTGATCTTCAGAACTCTTTCCAGCAAATTCTGGAGAAAAACTCCTTCACTCAAACCTCCAACGGCTGCAACCAATTCGCTTTCGCAGCTGCTCAAGGCTGTCGCTTTTTGCTTTCTTGCATGAAAATGGACCAAATTTCCATTCACAAAGATCAATGCACAACTCGTTGATTGTCGCGTCTCTCTATCAGTCGCCCAATCGGCGTCGGTCACAACCTCGATCAAACTCTTCGCGGTAAACACGTCTCCGCTTTTCTCGTCGAAACGCATTTCTTCTTCGATTTCATTTCTCTCCAGGAAACTCTTCCCAGGGTGCGACTCCATGTGTTCGATCACATAGTGTGACGTAGCTTTCACATACTTTGCCACATGCCTTAACACTGCGAGGTCACCTCTTGTCGGTGTCGCCAACTTTCCAGACAGCCACTTCGTCGCAAACCCTAGGTCGGGTCGCTCGGGGGTCATGTACAACAGGATCCCCACACAAGACCTATACAGATGGTGCTCTTCCGCGTTCAGCGGGGTCTCATCTTTCATCGATCTCCCATAGTCTGTTGGAAACGGGAGTTTCTTTGGATGTGCTTTTCCAAGCCCTAAAAGCTCTTCCAATCTCTCCAGATACTTTCCGTCCATCCGGATCTCAATTCCTCCGGGTATCCCGAGGAAAGTTCGCTTCAAGAAGGTACACTTGCCTTCTCCAACTTTTACTGGTCCTTCCAGCTTGATTTTCAACTTGTGTTTCAGCAGCAGTGAAACCACTGCATTGTTCTCTTCGGGCTTTCCGAACACTTCCAGATCATCCACATGTGTGCTCATCAAAGTTCCTCCTTCACTTCCGCACGGTAACTTGTAGAAGAAACTTGGTAACCCGATATCCGAAGTCATTTTCTCTTCTTCCAAGATCTTCCTCAGATGCTCGAACCAGTCACTGCTTCCGGTTCGCTGACCGGGTAAGGTAAACTCCAGCTTGTACCATTTTCCTCCCAGGCTAACCACTGTGTACTCCTTCTGGGGTACCTGAAGATACGCGTCAGAGATGTCAATCGAGATCATCTCATAGCCTGGTGAACTTGCACAAAGTGCAGAAAGCAATTTAATGCTTGAGCTTATGCTCGTCGGGGAGTACAGGGCTGTGAGGTCATAATCCGTCAACCAACGGTATTCTCGTGCAACCAACCTTGCACGTCTTTTCCACTGGCCTTGCCTGTGTCTCCAGTCTAGGACGTACTTCGTGCTCAACTGCTTTGGCGCTTTACCTTCTGGCGTGGGCACTGGCTCTCCTTTTTCATCAAGCACAGCTTCTGTGAGCACTTTCATTTCCAAGAGTCTCTCTATCTCAGTTCTTTCGGATTTCGCATCGACCTTTTCCAAGTCCTCTCTGTCGAGCTTTGGTGGCCCATCGTCATACTCATGGGACCATGTCATTCGTAAGTCTTCGCTTGACTCCTCGGTCTTCTCACTCCATTTTTCTTGCCACTCTTTTGTCTCTTCAAGGAACATCTTTGTCTCTTCCAGATCAAGGAGCTCATCTCCGTGTTCCTCAGGCTCTTCACTCTTTTCAAATCTTCTAATGTGGTAGTGAACCACTTCTGCACTCACCCTTGAGGAACTTCCGCTTACCTCTCCAACCTTCGGCGCTTTTCCGCTCCTTTCTTCCACTTCTCCTGTGCCTTCGTCCAGCTTCGGACCTTTCTTTGGCGACTCTTCTGCATCCTCCAACGCTTCTCTTGTGTCTCTTTTCATTGCTTCTTGTCTCAACGTTTCCAGTGAGGTCTCATCTGGTAACAGCTCCTCTTCAGCTTTTCTCTTTCCTTTCACTTCTCCGGGGTCTTCGTCACTTTCTTCACCTGCACTTCCAATTCCTCCTTCAGACATTGGATCTGACCCTGGAGGGCTGTTACTCGAGGAACTCTTTGAACTCTGTTTTCCGCCTGAACTTAACTGTGGCCTCGCTTCACTTTCTTTCTCCTTCCCTTCTCTTGGGGCTTCTAGCGGGGGAAGCTCAGGTTCCTCTAAGGGCAAAACCCTTCTCTTCCTTTGTCTCAGTGTTTTGAGCTGATGATCCCACGGGGCTCCCACAGCTATCTGCAATAGCTCGGGCTGATATGCATCTGCACATCTTCTCATTGTTCTTGCTTTGATCACTCCTCGACTTGTTCCGACTAAGTTGAGGTTGCTCGCGTAGTCCTTTCCAAGGAACACTCCTTTTTCCCATGGTTCTCCCTTCTCTTGGGCTTTCGGCAACGCTTTAGCAATGATCGCTGATCCAAAGGGTGCAAGCTTCCCTTTGTACGTTCTGTCCACAGTTGCCTCAAAGGCTGTTCGTCCATCTCTTCCCACGTGATACCGATTTTGCAGCCATGCCGCATGTCTAAACGCCCAACTATACAGTGGGACATCGGAACCAATCTTTGTTCCACTTCTTTGCTCTACGGTCGCGAGTAAAGTCTTCGCCAATTTCCTCACTGTCTGGATATACCGCTCAACGGTCAATCCTTGGTGCTCGCCTGGAGCGCTGTCTTGTAGCTCCGTCTTCAAGTCATGTCTTGCTCGCACGGCTTGAACTCCTTTCCGAATGGCAAGCATTGCAGGCTCTGTGTCTGTTCTCAGCACGACGTCACTGTATCCCAACAGTGCAAGAACTCGTGTGACTTCCGCCACTGCGTGGTTGATAACGGCATCTCCTCCTTTTGTTGGCACCGCGACGGCCAAAAGAAACTTCGTTTCAGAATCAACTCCCACCAGCTGAATTGCTAATGGATCTTTTTCTCCTTCTTCTCCTTGGGTTCCTGTGAACATAAAGTCCAAACTAAACACTGGTCGCTGAGGCTTCTCCGTACTTTCGTCAAAGTTGTCCTCCCGACTCTTTGCTGCCTGACAGGCTTCACACCATGATGCCCGAGGCAGGTGCGTCAACTCATGCTTCTCGATCTCTTCCTGGCTCGGGAGCGCAGGTAGTGCTTCTGGGATAGGATCTCTTTCAAACTCTTTTCTGATGTCCTCTGAGATTTGCACTGTCGCCTTCAGCTTGTTCGTCGCCACCTCTTTCTTTAGTCTCTGCCACAGGACTCCTTTCGAGCCGTTCTTTGACAAATACAAGTACTTGCAAGCTTCCTTCATCTCCTTCAGTTCGCTTGTCGGGGTGATCCTCAGAGGTCCAATAAGCATCACTTCTGTCTCGTCTTCCGGGAGTACCGGAATGCCTTTGCTTCGATGCTCTTTCTTTTCCTCTTGTCTCGGAACCACCGCTTCGGTTGTCTCTCCTGTTTCCATGGGCTGATTTTCTCCTCCAAACTCTTTTTCTCTCTCTTTCAGTCCTTCAAAGTTTCCATAAGCATTGGGCTCTTTGATCTCTTTCTCCAGCAAAGTGATCATCACTTCAAACCTCTCGTTTGGGGCTCTTCCAAGAGATACGTTCTCTCTATCCTTCCACTCCTCCGAGCACTCAAAGAACTCCAGAGAATTCCAGTCTACCTCGTTCAGTGGAGAAACTGCGCCTCCTTTTCTTTCAAGCTTCCCCAAGAGGGTTGTTCGATACGGGAAATAGTCACCTTCGCTTCCTTCTCCTTCATACATGTGGTTCGGGAAATGACCGGTGGGGTCGAATGTTCTTGTCACATCCCAGTCAAACCGCGCCGGAGTTCCATCTTCCAGCACGAACCAGGAATCCCCAATCTCATTGTGCTGGAGCTCTCTCTTAAGATTCTCTTCCAGCCTTACAGGTTGCACCTTCATCTCTTCAGTCACAACACGACTGATACTCATTATCGCCATTGAAGAATTTCTCTTGAAGTGCAATGGAACTCGAACAGTTCCTTTCTTCAGCCACAACTTTCCATCTTCGCTTACAGTTCCCCAACCAAGCTTCCACATCTTCCCAATCGAGAACAGTGGTTGGGTAACGTTGCCACAAACTGCAGTGTCTGTGATAACCAACTTCTTTCCTGACTCTTTCCAGAAAACGAACTTCACCTGCTGCCTCACAGGCAGTGTTGGAATAACTCTTCCCTGTGCATCTTTCAGTCGGTACTCGAAAGTCGAAGGTTCTCCGACCTCTTCTGCCCAATCCATAGGCAACACATGACAGTCCGCACCGCTGTCAAGCACAACTTCGCACGACTCAACCTCTTTGCAAACGTTCTTCACAGCCTTCTCATCTTGTAGCGTTCTCACTTCGCCAACTTCTTCGCCTGTTTGTTTCGAATCGTACCACTCCATCAACTCATCGTGAGGGTCTATCTCACCTTCATCGCTCTCTTCATCTCCCAGGGTGAGATCGAACTCTTCGAGTCTCCTCACTTCCAACTCATTCATTCTCCAGCTCACTTCATTCAAGTCAAGCTCTTCATCCTGATCTTCCACCTCTTCAACTCTTCGAACCATTCTCGCAGCAGAGGCGGTGATGGCTCTCACTTGTCCACTCTCGTCGTTGTTCGCTCTCGCATTGCTCCCAGAGCTTCGGTCACCTTGACCTTGAGTCTCTTCTTCTTCCACGTATCTCACCTTTCCTTTTCCTCCTTTACTTTTATCTCCTTTCTGCCAACAATCCGTGGCTCTATGTCCTGACTTGCCACAGATGTAGCAACTTCCTTGAAACTTCGTTGACCCGTAGCCACCTTCCACCGCGCGAACTCCCTTGTTTCTGTCTTTTCCTTTTCCTTTGGACTCTTTGCCAGTATCCCATTTTCCTTTTCCTTTTCCTTTGTTGGTAAATCTTCCTTTTCCAAAGGACTTTCCTCCTTTCTCTCCTTTACCTTTTCCTTTGTTCCTTTCCTTTCCATACTTCCCTTTGTCTCCTTTGTAACCTCCTTTCACTCGATCCACTTCCATCGCTTGAGGTCCGTTGTACGGCGTATGCTTTGTTGGTCCTTCCATGCTGAAGGACTGCAAGATGTTCTCTGCATTCCAAGACTGCGTGCTCCTCTCGTACTCAAGCAACTTCCTTCGGATGTCCGTGTAACTCGTAGTAGGACTAAGTCCAACCAGAATATGCTTTCTCAACTCATTCGGCAATCCTTTCAGCACCGTGCCGATCTTGAGGTTCTCATCATACCTCGCTCCTGAAACTTTCTCGTATTCACCCACCAGCTTCTCGTAGGTGAGCAGGTAGTCCAGGATGGAAGTTCCCTTGGTCATCGCTGGGAAACTAACGAGGGCCTGAGCCATTGCCAGTCCTCTTGTTCTGCTCGACGGCTCCAACTCCTGAAACAACTTCTTCCACACACTGTAGCCATCCTGACTTCCTTCGGACTTCAACAACTTCAGAGGACGATTCCTCAGATATGAAGCCAAAATCGCATAGAGCTTGATGCTCCTCTCTTTCTCTTCTTGCGAATACAGAGCCGGATTCAACGGTCCTGACTCTACCCTAACCAACTCTTCGGCATACTTAGGATCTACAAATCCTACAAACACCCTGAAGCTAAAACTCCAGTCTGGCCATTGTGAAACTTCTTCCTCCAAATTCTTTGGAGCAAACACTTCTGGACTCTTTACCAGCTTTGCTGCTGAGTCATAACTCCTCTGGCCTGATCCCGCAGATCCTGCAGCTCCAGCCAAAGCATTGGCTGCTGCGGCCAAACTTCCCATCACTTCTTGAAACGATGCTCCCCCGAGACCTGGGGGCAATCCTCCTCCAGCTGGCCTAGCCATTGGAGTATCGCTTGGAGTGTCTCCTCCATGCTCTTGAGCTCCTGCTCCAGCAGGATCTCCTTCTTGCATCACACTTTTCTTCTCTCTCTCACTTCCAGGCTCCTCTCAGCCTCGCTTACAGTCTCCCTTAAGGAGCTCGCTTGGTAGCTGGCCCAAGGCTCTTTTGGACTTCAGTCCTCGCTCCTCCAGAGCGCTTTCTTGGGCTCACTTTGAACCAAAGGTCTAGGCCTTCAGCTCCGCTACCATAAAACGATTTAGGGTTCGTTCCAGACCCTTGAACTTGAAACCACTAGCGGCACTTTTTGCTGGGACTCGGTCTGTTCAGCAGTCCCTTGAGCCTTGTTGGCAGCAGTGAAACGACAAGGAAAATTACTTCTACAGGGGGGCACATGGCTAACCGAAAAGTTTGTTACTTTTGCTTTGGATGGCACACATGTTGTACAGGCTGATCCAAGTAACCAAACCAATCGGGGTGCACATCACGATCATCAACACGAAAATGATTTCTTTCTGCTTGTGAAACATGACTGAGATCTCAGGGGCGTAGCTCGACTCAAGGCTTCGAAGGAATCTTCTTGTACCTTCATACCATCTTTTCACCTCAATCTTCAAATTCGTGATGTCGAAGTTTCTTGATGCTTCAAATCCTGCGATCATGTACTTCACAATCTCGAGGTTGTAGTTTTCTTCGTTGTCTTGATCTTCATAGCGTATTGGGGCTTCTTTGGTTTGACGACGCTGCAAACTGAAGGACATGAGCTCCACATGTTCTGTCTCTTCTCTCTCTCTTCTCACATGCACATTCTTGCTGCTTCCACCAAGTGCATGAGTCGCATGCTGCACCTCGGCATGCTCATCCTCCAAGGCAATAGTCTTCAGGTCATCCTGGAGGGAAATCGAATTCCTGGGCAGCGGCTTTGACATAACGAGCTCTGCTTCATCTAGCAATATCTCTGTACTGCTTCTTGCTGCCTTTGCTTTCACATTCTTGATCATCAACAACCAACCTTCTGCTGTAACGAGCCCTGCACAAAGTAGAAGAACTGCACTGCAAAGGACTCTCATCCAGAAACCATATCCAGTCATCTGGGTAAACCTCCTTCTCTTTACTTCTGTCTGCCCTTGAATGTAAACATAGCCATCTGGAAAGCAAACTCTACATCCAGGTGCACGTACGACTTGCGCCTGATCCGCACTGTCCAGGCCACGGCATTCTCGATGCTTGTGCACTGCTGTTCTTGACTTTGCAATGTAAACATCAGGCATGAACTCTTCATGGGCGACAGTCTCGATCTCTCGCTCTTCAGTTGCAATCTCTCGCAAGAACGACCACGCCATTCCTGCTAAAATGCTGCTCATGAAAACCAGCACTGCAAACAGGAACAATTCCTGCTGCCATCTTCCTGAACTCAAAGCGTCCAGGGCACCACTGCTTGCTGCAACTGTCTGCTCTGCCATATGCTGAAGGTTCTGGAGGTTGCTGGCACACACTTCTCGCACAGACATGAAAACCATCATGCTCCATGGAAAAATCTTCGTCCATCCAGCTTGCTGTAGCATCATCGCACCCTGACTCAGGTGCTCCGCTACCATGTTGAAAAACGTGGTAAACATCATGGCTCACTTTTCCTACCACGCTCTAAAGGCAAAACAACTTTTCTCGCTTTCGACTCTTGAGCCTAAGCCTCCGGTGTCAAACTCGTTCTGCTCAGACTCAACATGCCTTAGGGCATTTGGTGTCTTTCCTACTGCACCCATTCACTGTACCTGGATACATGCTGTACACTTAACATGAGGATTAAGCAGATCAACTTGTCACCGGGGCGACCGGTTTCACGTTCAGTGAAGGCAAAGTCAAACGAACATGTGCTACACGCCCTAACATCTGGTCTTGCTTGGACATGGCGGTCAGCACGGGCTTGGAACTTGATGCAGTGCTCGCACCAAGGCATGAAAGGGATATGCGACAATGCGTGGCGACGCATTTCCTCAGGTGTAGGCTCAGAAACGGGTGCTTGCTCTCGGGGCAATTGGACTCTTGCATCCTCGACCTGATGTCGTTCGAGCAATCTCTGGCGGTCCATGAAGTTGTGGATGCGCTGCAAGACGGTTGCCTTGCCTCCACTCTTGCCGATGCCCAATGCCGTGCAAGCAGCTCGCAATGTGGACAAGGTGCATCCCTCATGAAGCTCAACCCCTTCCACAACCACATGTGCACGCATGGCCGGCTGCATCACTTCCTCCGCCTCTTGCCCCGGAAGCTCATCTCCTTCCTGAATTTCGTCATCGGGTCCCGCTATGTTGCCAACTCCACCTATCGGAACGTCTGGTAACCCTGCATCGGACTCTGCATCTTCCGATACATGGTCTCGCCGGGCTGCCGGCACTCTCCCAAACAGTTCATCGATGTTGATTTTGCTGCATGATCCGATGGTGATGATATTGTGGATACGGCTCGGCACAAAGGAAGCTTCTGACAGGTCAAGTGAGCTCAGCGGCGTGTTCAGTTCGAAAACAGCCCAGCCACTCGCCTCTTGCCTTAGCGTAGTCCGGAACTGGACTCCTAAGTGCGTCAAAGGGACAGTGCAATCAAGAAGGCAGTCGGACATGTCGCGCCTGGCATACACGCCTGATGTCACTTCCTGAAACCGATCATTCAACGCAAGCCACGGACCAGAAATTTCGAGGGCCAAGACAGAAGGCCCACGATCATCACACGCCGTCACGCTGGAAATCATTCCAGTCGCGCGCAGACTGTTGTGGCAGTAGTGCATGGGGACACGCAAGGATGCATCAGGGCTGGTCAAGTGAGGCACTCCGTCCTCATCATGGATGATGTTCCATCCCTGCTTCATCAACTTGCCAACCGAAAACAGTGGTCGGCTGACACTGCTCAGCAGCCACCGCTCCTTGAACTGCACGTGTCCAATTTGCAACACTGCCATGCGGGTTTTGGAACCTGTGATTTTGTGGCCTTGCGCATCTCGGAAGTTTTCCTGGGTGTTGGCACACTCAACGCCCACATCTCCCCAGGACAGTGGCAGACAGGATGCATCCGAACCCGAATCAACCACTATCTCTATATCCCTGCATCCACCCTGCTGGCCTGCTGTGCTCTGGACTGTCTGAACAAAGAACGTAGCAGGGTTGCTGGAAGGATAGTGAGGAGTGCACAGGCAAGCATCCGTAGTGGCTGTGGCAGGAAGCACACCATCACAAACGGTCCAATCTTCATCACCGTCTGTTGCTGACATATCATAGACCTCAACACCGCACTGCTGGGCAAACACTGTGTATTCTGGCTCGGCAATCGCCTGAGCAAACACTGTGCATTCTGGCTCGGCAATCGCAACGAGATCGTTGCTCTCCTGCACTGGCACAAGGTTGGGGAGGCTAGGGTGTCCGTGCGGGATCAGGGCTAGCGACTTAACAACCTTGAGGAAATCATCCCCGGCAGCGGGACAAGAGTCCGCGGTGAGTGCATTGATGCTTCCACCGCACCAGTCACCCGTCACGTCGATCTGAACCATGTTCACAGAACGCATTGTTGTGCTGGTGTCAGGAGATGGCCTGACTTGCGACGCTGACGGTCCAGCCGTGCTGGGGGCAGTGGTGCTCGCATCATCTCCCTGCACATGTTGCACGTTCTGCCAGCACTCACTCTTGTAATGCCCTCGCTTGCCGCATGCATGACAGATGACATTCTGTCGGGCACCTTTGCCTGCATCAGGACCTTTGGGGTTTCCTTTCTGGCCTTTGTCGCCTCTGCCCTTGCCTTTAGGCTTGCCGGACTTGGGGCCTTTAGGGTTCCTCCCTTGGGACCTTTAGTACCCTTAGGTGAACCACCACCCTTAGGACCCTTTGGCTTACCCTTATACCCCTTAGGATTACCCTTGCGCTGCAATGCATCGACCTCCATCGGCACGGGCCCATCGTTAGGCCCTGCAGGTTGCCTCCTGTTGGCAAAGAGGCTGTCTCCTGCAAACAGATTGCGAGCATCCCACTTGGCATTCATTCTTTCAAAACGCAAGGCGGCTTCCCTCAAGGCATCATACGTGACATCTTCAGTACTGGTCTTGAAATCATCGTCCAATTTCTTGCCGCTACTGCGTTCATACTCCTCAAAGATACGTTCCATATCTAAGACTTGAGGCAACAATGGCTCATTGCCCTTGAAGTGGTTCATGCTGGTCGATTGCACTCAAGATGCCAAGCGATCGCGTTCTCGACGTCGGCTGAAACAGCTGGATGAGCTGCCTCAGGGCCTCGAAGCCTGACTGGGCAGGCACTCGCTGGATCAGCTGCAGGCCCCTGCCCTTCACAAGGCTGCACAAGAGTGCAAACAGCTGCTTGGATCGTTGGGCTGCCTCAGGACTTTTATACCCTTGACCCTCTTCATCAGGGTGCTGCTCAAGATATGCAATTTCATCTCCAAAAGCAGAATCAAGGGCACACAAGTACTGCTTGAGGCTCCAAAACCACTGCAGCCACATGCCATGCTCTTCCTCTCTCGTGGCAGGCTTAAACACATCGGGTTTCGGGAGAATGCGGGCCATGTCACTGCCTGCAATTCCCTGCTTTGCATTGCCTTGCGACGTTGCTGCACTCAGGGCAGCCTGTGCAGCGGTTGCTGCTGCAGTCGTCGCCTCCATCATCTGTCTCATCATGGTCATCATATCATCTGGCGTCACATACATACCCTGCGCTTGCGGACTGCCAGGGCTGAACGGATTCTGTGCTGCTGACGCTGAAGCCTGGCTCGCCTGTGCACCTTGGGGCAAGTGCACGCCTTGGCCAGGGTCAACCTCAAGATCGCTTATGTCATCTTGCGATGCCATCACAGCAGCAATCAAGCACTTCGGGAATCTCTCACTCACTCTCAAGATCCACAGCTTCGGTCTGGGGCACTAAGGATCTTTGGAACTTGGCAGGTTGCGTTTCACACAGATCGATAACAGATGGCGAAGACTGCAACGCTCTCTTAAACGTCGGCCGGCTGTCCTCTGCCAACAACTGTTCGATCAGTCCAAGGTCTCGTTCGAAATTTGGACCCTCTTGCTCTGCCTGGACGAAGCGAAGTTGCTTTGCAAACGGAATCGCCTCCTCACACACTCGGTCTCTACCAAGATCTATAAAGTTCTCCTTCAAGCCTTGATCTTTCAAGCAAGTGTTTCCGAAGCACCAAACTTGCTCAACCGTATGAAGAGTTTCCAGCTTCTTCTGGAAAGCAGTGTGGATCCCTACCAAGACAGCTTGCCACCCGTATTCAGTTCGGTTGGCTGGCCTGGGCCGATTCAACAGTTGTTCAAGATACAGGCTGTCCAAGAGCTCTTTAAGCGAATCGCAACTGGCAACAGTTGCCGTGTTCACAAAAGTCACTTGGACGCCAACCGGCTGTCCAGCCGGCAGGTCAATATGGCGCAAGCTACGGCTCACTTCCTACAAAGGACCCCGAAAGAAGAAAACAAAGATCAGAAAGCCTGGGCCCCCGAACGCACCCAAAAGATGCTAGAGACCCCAACGACGTGTCTCGAAGCTCGGGCTTTCCCGGGCTCCGCTACCATGAAAAACTTTTGAATCCGTAAAGACGCCTGCAGATTCGAATCACTCAAGTCACATGCTACATGGGAGCAACAGGTAAAACAACTGCAAAACATAATATCTGGGCATGCTGTAAATCGGGAAAATCCTAAACAGTTGCCCTGGCACTTTGAGGACGATGCCGAAGACCTAGGGTCATACCCAAGACACAGTGCTAGCCTCAATTCCAGCTTGGCACAAGAGCCTCGAAGCCTTGGGAGTTCCAGCTGTTGGTTCGGAGTCTAGTAAGACCCTCAAGACCAGTTCGATCGTTCAAGCAGACAGTCTGGAAAAGATCGGGATGAGTGGCTTCCATTTTGCGTATGACCGGCAAGAACAACGAGATGATGTGAGATGGATTTGTGAGAGGTTACTTGTAGTGAACACGAGAGCAACTTTTGAAAAAAACATAATTCAGGAAGCAAGACTTTCCCTCCAGAATCTTGGCACAGATTTTGCAGGATTTGGTGGAGTCGTGTCTTCTCCAGCTCTCTGATCTGCTTCCGTCTTCCAAGCCGATGGGTTGCCCTGGGCAGAGTGCGAGGGCTTTGTGCTCTCCCTTCTAAAAGTTCAAAGCGCGTCACACCGAAGCTCGCCTTGCGAGCAAACCTGGCCCGACATGTGTTTTTAAGCCAAATCAGCTCAAGAGACAAGTCACGGCAGCGAGGAAACTTCGCACGTCACTCATAGCTTCTTCCAGAAAAACTTCTGCGTGGGACCGCACCGGATCTCGATGACGGCTGTTATTTGTCGTCAGTCAGTGACGGCGCGCGTCGAAACTTGTAAGATCATCTTCGAATCGTTTCCAAAATCTCAACCTGGTGGGTCCGGAGAAGGGGTCACCAGGCGGCCTTCTGGAGCCCATTTTTTGGAGCCGTTCTCTTGCAGACGGCCCCACATGTGGAGCTGCCCAGATTCAGCCTCAGAAGTGGGCGGCACGATCTTTATGAATTTTGCGAAGGGGGCTTTGAGCAAGGGGGCTTCCCTCAAATTCGAATTGGAGGAAGGTAGGAGAAGGGCGCTCCGCATCATGGCAAAGCTGCATTTCTCCAAACTAGATTCAGCCGCAATTATCCAGCCTCGACATGGATTTTTCAGCTTCCACCTTCTTTGTGTTTGCCCTTTTCCGGACAACTGACAGAAGTTTTTTTTCACACAAAAACCCGCCAGCAGCACGAAACAACCAAACAACAAAGCAAAACAGGCCCTCTGACTTCACAACGGGGCCAGCCAGAAAACGCTCTTCATCGCTGTAAAATGCAATCCAAAGCAAGAATGGAACTAGATAGCTTGCAAGTAACCACAGATTTCATTCCTTCTGGGCCTTCTAGCAAAGTCTGGCCGTTTGCAAGTCCTAATCACATCTGGGCCTTCAAAAGAATTTTTAGGCAAACAGTTTAGGGTCTACTCACTGCTGGCACTCGAGCACTGACAAGGGTAAGAGGCAGACCAGAAACCTGCAGCTAAATGCAAAACCTACACCGCCAAACTGCTACCACGCACAGCTGCACACAGACAAGCCAGACTTAATCCAAATATAAAAAATTGGGCGGCGGCAAGTTTCCTGACATTTGTTTTTGCGCCCAAACGCACAGTTTGTTGTTGAGATCCCAGCCAAGTTTCCTACATTTGTTGTTGGTGTGTAAAACTCATGTTTTTGGAGAGCCCAGAAGGTTTTCTAACATTTGTTTTGGTGCCCATAATTCATGTATTGTTTCAAAGGGGCCGGCAGATTTCCTGACTTTTGTTTTGGTTGTCTTTTCCGCCCTTACAAGTCGAGTTGGCGTTTCCTCAGTAGTAGAAGAAAGAACCCTGCGTTAAGTACAAATTAAAATTTTAGAAAATCTTTGATCTCTCAAATCAAATCTGAACAAAAAAAAATAACACTTAAATTTATCCAAACAAAAGATGATAAATGCAAAAAATAAATCCACAAGAAGTAAATCCAAAAACTGAATCCGGCCAACCCCCAACAGCGCCTGACCAAATTTCCAAGTCGCATGTGATCTTGCTGCAAGCCTACCGTTTTACAGGTCAATTTCTACAGGAAATCTTTACGCAATGAAATTGATTCGTTCCAGAAGTTGAAAAGTCAGTCTTCAGCTTCTTTACGGTCCGTCACAGTGCGACTCCCATGGTGCGGTTGCAAATAAGTCGCTTACAAGGGCTGCCTTGAAAGAGTTTGTTCTTACTCTGTTCAGCTTCGGCGTTTTTCCAGGTGTGCAGTCACTGTTGGCCGTTGTCTGCCCTTGTGCCAGCAGCCTTACCTTGTGTTATTCCCACGTGTTGCTGGGCCTAACGGCATTGCTGAAGGTGACAGCTTGGTTCCTGTGCAAACAAGACTTCTGCCTGACAAAGTTGGATTGTCTCCTGTGTGTCGGAGGGTTGCTGACCTTGTGCGCACGATCACTAAGACACTTGTCATTAGTTGAAACATCCAAAACTTGCAGCAATCTAATGGCAGCAGAGTGGACTTTTAGGGGCTTTTTTTGGACTTCGCACCACTCCACCTTCTCAAGAATGAGCACCACACTGAATGGACATCAGCTTCCGCGCCCTTGGTATGATGCCCACCCGCTTCAGGGGGCTGGGCAAACCCAATTTAAAGCAACCAAGCAACATCTCACACTGAACAGCTTCTGCACTGTCACGACAACTTCAAGAAGCCTCGAACTCTTGCTACCCTCCCCCCAACCTTCCCTATCCAGTTCCAGAACAAAGGTGCTCTGCAGTATTGGCAAGTTCAGCAGGCCATTCGGACGCATAAGAACACAAAATTAGGAAATCTGGTGAAGTGCTGCCGGATTAAAGGTTTTGCTGCTGTGGATATGTGGCTGCGCCGAACACAGTTGTGCGCTGAACATTGGAACTCTTTGAACTTTCTTGCACCCGCTGTTCTTGTTCCAATGGCTAAAAACGACCTTTCTTTTGCTGCAGGTCAGAGCAAAGGTTTGACTGCTGTCTAGTTGTTTTTCCTTGCAATTGGCAGCTACTGCTACTTGCAGGCTTCCTTTCTGGAAAGCTTAAGGTTCTGACGTCCCAGTTCTGCACTGTCACACGGGTATGCAATCTGGAACGGGATTGAAACAAGTTTCAAGAGCAGGACATAAAGCTACCAAACTGCTGGGGGCACCCCATGGTGTTAGCCAGTGGAGAGCTCCAAGTCGGTTTATGCCAATTCCCCATGGTGTGGCGGCTACTTGACTATGCGAGCTGCTGATAAGATTTCGAGGGTCTGTAAAGGTTTGTGGGTAAAGATTCTGTCTCCACTGGCTGACCACTTTGACTTTGCTGTTCTTTTCTGTGCTAACCTTTGTTGCATTTATCACACCTAATTTCAACGACCTTAAGTGCTGAGCGCGGAAAACATGGATTAGTTTTGCGGGTTGTTGTAGTGGTTGTCTGCTGTGTGTTTGCTTTGGTTTTTGCGCCTGCGACAACAAAATTTACCTCATACAACTTCTAAAACTGCTATTAAATGCTGGGGAAATGCGAAAATTAATGGACAAGTGAACGAACGGAGTTCTGCTTCCTACATAGCAGTGATGGATGTCAGTAAGCACGGGAAAGGGAGGTAAAGGCACAAAGGCGGTAAAGTAAAGACAAAAGCAAGAAAGGCAAGGTTCTAAAGGTTCGAGGTAAAGGCAAGCATAGTCAGCGTCAGAAAGTGGACGGCTACATATAAATCTTTGTGGGAAATCAGGAACGACGACGACCCGTTGAAGAGGTTTATGGACATTGTCAGTGCTGTGCCGCAAGATTGCAGCTTCGAGAAACTCTTTTTGCACGACGCGTTTGTTCAACAAGCTGAGGTGAGGTCATTTGCCCTGTGCAATTTCATACACATTGGCATGTGGTTGGAGCGATTTCGAAATCATGCTTCTGGAAGCAGCTCCAGTCCGAACTTCTTTTGGCCACTTATAGGTTGTGTTTTAAGACTGTCCCAGCATAGCCTGCAACAATGCTCGATCCTGGAATGACCTCTTTTGAAGTGTGCTTTGGGTTTGGCTTTGCTTCGAACCCTGCTCGCAGGTGGTGATCCCTTCTGGGACAGCCAGAAGTGCAGGTGTGCTTGGTGCTGTGTTTGCTTTGTAGCTGGAGCATTGTGCGAGCGCCCGCTTGCAAGAAGATTCCATTGCTTTTGCTCTGGATTGCTTAAAAGTCAACAGTCAGACTGGTTTCGATGCATCACATTGGAGATCTCCCATCAAGTTTTGGAGTTGCGTTGAGATTTACAGTTACGTGTGAAGAGAGTCAGAAAGAGAAAAAGCAGAAGAGTTCTGGATGGGTGAGTCCCAGGAATGTGAAGAACTTTGTTACATGACGCCTCTTCCTCGTTTCTTTAACCCCGAAATACTTGACCAAGGTTTTCTGGTTGCTTGAATGTTGACATGAAAATTCGCTTTCTACACTATAATCCAAGTCTTCTCTCTTGAGATATAATTGTATTTTACTCACGCATGACATGTTGAAAACCCGTTTCTTGAAGTTTCTTTCTTTCTTTCTTTTTTAAATAAGAGTACATTTCAAAGCGTCCCTCAATGGTAACATAGTAAGGCTCGAAAAATATTTCTTTTTTCAAGGAAACGCAGTTGATAAATTCTTGAGTTTTTTATTTTGGCTTGATACGACATGTCGTAGACTTGGTCCTACGAACGGTTCTTCACAGAAAAATGTCATGACTAATCCAGAATTTGTTTTTCGTCAGGCTATAACAATGCCTATACTCTTTCACATAAATCATCCATTGCTAAACATAGAGGATATTGATTGATGGAAGCGGTCCAAATCTCGATGGCGTCCAATCTAGATTTTCTGAACTTGGACCGCGTGGTAACACCTGCTACTGCTCCAGCTGCACAGAGGCCAGCTGCACTGATACCAGCGATGTGTCCGACGGAAAGTTTTGCGGGTTCATCCTTGATATTTTCCACTTTGTCGTTACCAGAAAATACTCCGAGCGAAAAAAAAACATAAATGCATTGCAAAAAAAAGGACAACGAAACATTTTTTTGAGGGACGCTATGGTGTGTAATGGAAAGGATATGAGCTATAGTTGGCAATACGAGGCAAAAACACATATGCAACTGAGCCACCAGATATGTGCCAAGAGTTTCGGATCATGAGTTCAAAATAGTCATCTTGTTCTATTGTTGTAGAAAGATCTCGATTGGAGATTGGAGATTAGGCAGACAACAAGACAACAAGGGTTCATGTTGGATACTTCCAACAACAAACAAACCCGCTCCGTCGCAACCTGATCGCTCCTCTGCAGTGTAATCAATGCTCGTTTTCCAAACGTCTACTACTTTTTATGGACAGGAACAACTGTTTAATAAAGTGGACTGAATTCTGGAGCCGACATTTCGTTGGCACCTATGTAGATGAAAAGATTGGCAGGAAAGCGCCAGAGAAAGCACAAGTTGTTCTGAGGAATGCCTAAGGTACGGTAATCAAGGATTCGGACCAGAGGATCATTGAGGTTGAGTTTCAGGACATTTCAGGAGTTACCGTGAAGGTTGAGGAAGTGTTCTTAATTTCATCAGTGATTCACGTAGGAAAGTTGATGAAGAAAGAGTTTAGGAATGGCACAGCGACAGGTACCGTCCTTACAGAAGGAACAACCAAGATTGCAGTCAACTACAACAACCGCAACTCACTTACTGCTACAGCATTCGTGAGAGCAGTGAACACAGCATCAACAGGAAAGCCGATACCCTTACACTTGTGTGAAGGCCTCAAGTCTGTCGTAGAGGAACAACGCAAAGGATGGTCATTCTGGAGAGACCCTTACCAAGTTCACTACAGCCTAGGAACTTCGCAGCATGTGGACTTTGACCTCAAGTTTCAGCCAGGAAAATACCCCTACAGAGCAGTCCTCATCAATGATGAAAAGGAATGGCATCTACTGTACCGCAGTGTCATGTTTGGAGACCTAGACCTAGAGAATCCTACAGGTACGATCTTCGATGGAACTAGGAAGTACAGGGTGTTGACTTTAGCTTCAAACCAAGAGTTTTTCTTGAACCTCTTAGGAACGCCCAAAGAAGCCCAAGACAGGTGCATGTTCGAAGAGTACACTAAGGATGTTTGGTCGATCAGTGATGATGGCATTGAGGTGATTAGGTACCACCATTCGCCCAGGAAAGCGTTGTTCAATCCTCTAGATTCCAAAGATATCCCGGTAGAGATCTCAAACCTGAAGCCTAATAGGAAAACCTATGGAGAGGAACCCATCAAGCATGAGTTCTTTGAGAATGACAAATCTTGGACCGACGATGAGCATGATCAGTTCCCTGAGGCATTCAATGGATTGTCCTGGACAGGACAATGTAGATTCAAGCTGATCTACCCAGTAGACTGTGCCTGCACCTGTAAACAGGGGGTAAATGCACCTCCTTAAACCGAACATCGGACATTCGACTGCCGTGGGTTGGGCTGAGGGCTTGAGGTTGTCTTGATCTAGGGGGAACGATCTGACCCCTCATAAGATGTACATCGTCAGGACTCCCAAACTAAGGGCCCATACTAAGGGCTCTGTTCCGAGTCTTCAGCTCCAGAAGCATCCAAGTTTCAGTGCGGATTTCCTGTGCGACGACGAATGCTTCGCTGCACGCGTTTCGCCATCTCTTGCCGCGGTCTCGAAGCCGGCAGACTGCGAGACGCCCTCACCGAGTGAGGTGTCGTTCATTGTGCTCTCACTCCCCCGGGAGCTGACTTTGGAAAGCCACCCTTCGAGTTCCCCAAGAGGCCGTAAAGCCCTAAGGCCCTAAAGCCCTAAGCCCCAAAGCCCCGGATCTCAGAGCTTCGAAGCTCACTCTGGGCAGGGGGTCTACACAGTCCCATTGGAACGCACCCTAAACCCTAAACCTGAAACCCTAAACCCTAAACCCTAAATGGTTCTAGCGTTTGGTTCCATTCCAAAACGATTTGTCATGCAAGGGCGTCGTCCAGCCATGGCCTCCTTACTGTCCATCCATCCCTGCTTAAGTTTAGGGTTTGGGGTTTAGGGTTCTTCTTCCATCCCTGCTTGGTAGGGCACTTGGGGGGGCCTTGCATGCAGGGTCATGTCGCCACTGCTTGGTCTTCCGGCTGAGTAGAGACCCTGGATCCCAAAACCCTATAGATCCTTAAACCTGCCTGCCGCCTGCCCAAAGCCAAGAAGCCGAAGAAGGAACAAAAGCAGCTCGACACAATCCCGGAACAGGTCGAAGAGGAAAATGAGGCATGTCAACCTGAAGAGCCTGAAGCACCCGAGCACGGGTACGAACTTGCAGGAGAACTTGTTTTCAACCACAACGGGTATGAGTACAATCAGCAAAGCAGCCTGAAGACCTTGAAAGGACTTTGCACCGAGTTTGGTGTGTCTAAGTTTGGTTCAAAGCAGGACATTCTTAGAAGACTCAGTAGGACCGTCATGGAAGCTGAAAGGACCCACGAACTTAGCACATCCCAGAAGAGGTATCAGGAGTACGCTATTGCCGAACCACTCAAGGACCAAAAGATGCCGCCACCTGAAGAGGTAGCAGTTCACAACCTGACACATTTGCCATATGCGTCATGGTGTCCTGTGTGTGTTGCGTGTAAAGGAAAGGAGTCGCCTCATCCTAGAGAGAATCCTGAAAAGGAAAGATCGTCGAGACCTACGTTCTGTATTGATTTTTGTTACTAGCTACGATGAAGCAGCATCTGCAGTATGTCTTGTGTGTATTGACCCTTGGAGTAGGAATGTTGTCTGTATTCCCACAGCATCTAAAGGCAAAGGCCTGATTGATCATCTAGCTGAAGGAGTTACGTACATGAGCACTCAACTGCAGTATGGAGCCATCAACCTGAAAGCCGACAACGAAGGAACCATTAAGAAGTCAAGCAGGTCAGTCAGAAGCAGCGATCATCGTTAGGACTGGGAACAGTCTTGCAAGATGCAGTTTCAGGACAAAAGGAAACGAACGGTGTGGCTGAACGAGCTATCCAAACCGTCCGTAGGCAAGCTCTGACTTTGATCAAAGGCATGGAAGAGCATGCAGGACTCCTTGTTGCACACACGCATCCGATCTTCAGTTGGGCATTTCGACATGCCAGCTGGGTAATCAACAGGTATCGACACTCAGGAACAGGGATGACCCCTTACGAGTGGATTTCAGGTCGCCCGTTTCAAGGAACTTTGGCAGAGTTTGGAGAGAGTTTGATGGTGTTGGCTAACAGGACAGGCGAGAAGAGTAGCAGGAAAGGTGATCCTTTGTGGTTGAGAGGAGTGTTCTTAGGAAAGTCTGACAACGACTAGTACATCACTTGGCACATGGATGGTATCAAAACTAGCAGAAGTGCAAAGAGTTGCCCTGAACATTTCGACGCTAAAGCAATCAGCAGTGTAGGAATCCATTCATGGGAAGTGAAGCACACCACTCTAGCAACCAGAGTAGTAGTTCCCAAGAAAAGCCTTCCAGGACCAAAACCAGTAATCACACAGATCATGGGTGAGTCCGGTGAACAGGACCAAGCAGTGCAGGACAAAACTCCAGGACCTCAGAGTCAATCTGAGGCAGTTGTCATCCAAGGCGGGGATTCTGGTGAGAAGCCAGGACCAGTGATCCCAAGGACAACATACTTAGCAGGTAAAGCCAAACAGCACCAAGCAGCCCAAAAGAGGAAAGCCGAACAAGATCTTGAAGAAGCTGAACTTGAAGCAGCGTCAGATGTGCTGTCTAGTGATCCTTCGTCCTCAAGCAGTCCCCAGGAAAAAGAGCCAGGTATGGATGTTTCTGATGGTGGTGAGTCTGAAGAACTTTTGCCAGACAGAGCAATGTTGAGTGAACTTCTCACGGCACGAGGACCTCCACAGCTTAGGAAAGCACAGTTGGAACAGGTTCCAAGATCCCGAAGCTGGATTCCCCAACTAAGAAGTATCCACCTTTCAACGTAGGAAGAGTTTCTGAGCACAATGACGAGGAACTTCCTGAAGCAGGAACGGACGACATTTTCTGGGAAGACACCTATTCTGAGATTGGTGACTCAGATGAAGAGCAGGACATTTTCACGAGCGGAGATGCAGGACCTCCAGAACTGTCAGAGGAGGAACTCAGAGTCTTGGATCGAGAAGCAATGGTCACTGAGATGATCGTCTCAAGGACAGGAAAGCAGTAGACCGAGTCCCTTTGCAGGAACTTGAGAGGGAAGAAGAGAGAGGAGAGGACAGTGAAGGAAACGAAGAGAGAGATAGGAACCAAGTGGCTTACCACGAAGTTTGTGTTTGACTGGAGATTTAGAGGAAACCGATGGATTCGGAGAGCTCGATTAGTAGCGCGGGAGTTCAGAACACAGGAACATCGCACAAACACATTCAGCCCGGCGACGAGCGCCTCGCTGGTGAGATTGATCCCGGTACTAGGATTGCAGCAGGAATACGCGTTGTATTCTGTAGATGTGAAGGACGCATTCCTTCAGGTACTCCAAAGGAACAGGACAGCGTGTGTGAATTCCCAAAGGAATATGTAGAGCTTTTCGGAGAAGAAGATCCCAACTGCAGGAACGAAGGTTTGTTACTTTTGCGTGTACTTCCAGGACAGAGAGATGCAGCATTGTTGTGGAGTGACCACTTTGCAGGCACCTTGCAGGAACGAGACTTTGACAGGTGTGTTGCATGTCCAACTTTGTTTCGTGACAAGAGAGTATTCTTGTTGTGCACGTAGACGACATTCAAGCAGCAGGAAAGAATAGGAGCCTTGCACCAGTTCTGAGCATGCTAGGCAAAACCTATGAACTCAAGATCGAAGGCCCTTTTCTCACTGAGCAGGAACTTACAGTAGGAGAGTCACTTCAGACCATTAGATTCCTCAAGAGCAAATTCACGTACCACAATCATGAGTTGCACATCAAGAGTGACCCGAAGTATCTCATCAAGCTCAAGGAAGAACTCAAGCTCAAGAGCACAGCCTCAAAGCCAACTCCTTGCACCCATGAAAGCCAGGAAGCCGATCACACCAACAGTCTTGACCAGGAACAAGCAGCATCATTCCGAAAGTGTATAGGAGTCTTACTGTATGTAGGCCAGGATAGACCGGATTTGCAGTTCGCAGTTCGTGGACTAGCGTCAAAGATGTCGGAACCATGGAAACACTTGATACATCTTGTGCAGTACATGTCTAAGACAGAAGGCTATCATCTTGTGTACAGGAAGACCCCCAGAGGCCTCAGCAATCTTCATGAGAGTATCAGGAACGGTAGCTATGATTTCACTGGAGTAGAGCCTAAAGAGTATCATCTTCTAGAGGTATTCAGCGACAGTGATTGGGCAGGAAAGAAAGACACTCGTAGATCAACCAGCTCAGGAAACGTATTTCTGGATGGACAGGCGATCTGTAGTTTCCCTCGAAGCCAGAAGACAGTCTCGCTCAGCTCTGGTGAAGCAGAGTACTACGCCGCAGCATCGGCAGCATCAGATTCAATTCTGTTGAAGGAAGCAGTTCAGTTCTTGACAGGTCAAACATCTGCAGATCAGGACCTTGTTTCTCCAAGATCTCCACAAACAAGGAACCGTTAGCGTGCACCCAGTAGGGACCAAGGACAACGCCGCCGATATAGGAACTAAGCCCTTGTCAGGAAAGCGTATCAAACTTCTTTTGCATTGGCTAGGATTCCAAACTGAAGACAACGAACCCGTAGGAAAACAAGAGCTCAAAGACCACCGAACCCAGGAACAAGCTAAGGCTACTGTGAGGTTGATTAAGAGCAAAGGAACATTCGCGTTTGCAGCTTTGATGTTTTCAACCATTGCAGGAATTGCATTTGGATTGAGGGTTCAGGAAAAGTTTCAGGAACAGACATGTCAGTCATGAGAGCATGTGAGCAGGACGTCATGTGCATTTCTGACACGAGTGACTTTGCATTAGGAACAGTCATGTCTTGTGGTAGGAACAGTCTTCATGCAGGAAACACGTGTGCGTTTGAAGTAGGAACTGTTTGTGAAGAAAGAGTAGGAGCAGGAAATTCGCCGCATTCCGAGTGCAGCAGTCAAGCTGTAGAAGTAGAGCAGGAACACTGTAGAGAGCCCAGTAGAAAAGCCAGGAAACCTGTAGCCATGAGTGGCACTGGAGAAGAAGTCAGCTTCAACCAGTTGGTGCAGGAACTACGTGAGATCCTGGAAACGACGCGCCAGGAACGCAGCGAGTCCATGGAGAGTGTCTCCATCTCTTTGCAGGAAAGCAGCGTGAACATGAGTCGTTTGGCAGAGGAAAGTCAAGCAACCCAGAAGCTCTTGGACTACAAGAAGGAAACGGAAGAGATCAAGAACATCGTGAAGGAGATCAAGCAGAATGAAGCAGAAGCCAAAGACGAGGTGAAGGAGATCGTCAAAGACTTGAAGGAAAGAATTGAAAGCCTTGAAGATTTCGTGAAGTGGTACACCCAAGAAGAAGAAGAGGAAGAAGACAACGAGGAGAACGACGCGGAGAAGGAAAGAAAGGACAGAGAATTGGAAGCAGAACTTCGTCGTGAAAAGGGCATCTTCAGGAAACTACATCGTGGACTACGCCGACTACAAGTTCGAAAGAAGGAAAGGAAGGAGGAGCTACATCGTGGACTACCTCATCTACTAGTTCGAAGGAAAAGATGGAAGGAAAGAATGAAGCTACATCGTGGACTACCTCATCTACCAGTTCGAAGGAAAAGAAGGAAGGAAAGAATGAAGCTACATCGTGGACTACCTCATCTACCAGTTCGAAGGAAAAGCAGGAAGGAAAGGATGAAAGCTACATCATGGACTACCTCAACTACAAGTTCGAAGGAAAGGACAAGGAAGAGGAAGCTGAGAGCATCACCGACAAGATCCGCCGAATCAACGAGGAGATCCAAAGGAAAGCAGAAGAGTCAAAAGACAAGGAAAGCGATTTCGAGTACCCACGCGATTTTTCGTCCGAGTGGAAGTTCTACGCCGAGAACGGCTCGATTTTCCGCCAGCGCTACGTGACGCAGGAAAAGATTTGGTGCGACTACGACTACGCCTACAAGCACGAGAAAGGAAAAGGAAAGAACAAGAAGAAGAAAGGCCTCGCAGGAGAGGAAGAAGGAAAGACAAGCTCAGGATCAGGAGAACAGCAGCCGCTGTCAAAGGGACGAGGTGGTCAAACACCCCTCTGCTCGGATCGTCACTTGGATTTGACGAAGCTACCCGATCGAACCATGGTCTGCGCATGATTTCACTTTCCTGCTGGGCCTCAATTCCAGCAGACGTCGTCCCGAACTTGTGCCAGACGTACCAGCCACTGCCAGCCACCAAAGCCGCCTGAGCAGCCTCATTGTCTAAGTACACCACAGAGTGTGAGTTTCGGAGCAAGTACCCCCAAATTCTAAAGGCCATCACAACTGCGTACAGCTCAATTTCGTATTTTGGGTGGCGTGAATCCTCCAAAAACCATTGCAAGTCGCTGTGATGTACTTGCCCGCTGTAAAAGAACATCGGATTGCCCGCCCTCCTATGCCAGCAGGCATATCACTGCCAGGTTCGTATGATCCATCAGTGAACAGGTACATGGTCCGTCCTGCAGAAGCATTAAGGGTTAATGGCCGCGCAGTTTCCATGAATTCTTTCACAATGTGGAGTGCCCGCTTGAGGTCACCGTTCAAACACGTAGTGTCGTCTCTTGCAAGAGCCCGTTTCGAAATCAAGTGCAACGCCTCACACGACACCCTGCCAAACAAGTAGGAGTTGAACCAGTGAAGTCGGCCCCAGAGCACTTCAGCCTCGCGTGGCGTTATTTGTCCTTTCCGGCCTGTGCGTGCGTAATCAACATTCACGAGATCAAAGAGCTCATCTGCAATGGCATCCACCTGGTCTTCGCAACCCTCTCTGACAACAGTAGGGAAGTCGTCAAAATAAGCCGTCCAGGGTACGGCTCCCCCGGCATGGCCGACTTTCCAAATTGCTGCAGAGACGCGTAAGAAGCCCGCCACTGAGCCAGTGGCACCGAACACCAAGACATTGGAACCATAAACGGCAACTCCTCCTGATTCCACGTCCTTTACGGCTATCCTCAACCGTGCACGGTCGTACGGATGAAGTGGGTAAAACTTGTACGCCGAAACCATAGGTTTTTCCACGATGACCATGACACGTGCTCTGACGACTCCCACAAGTGACCACTTCAAAAGCATTCAGCTTGCCAGTTTGCGACGAATGAGCGTCCTTCGGGTACATGTGGTGCAGCTCGTCCAAAGCACAGTACTGGGAGGTCCTGGCCGGACGTCTCAATTCTTGACATGAGTTCCGACGCCAAATTCAGCGCCGCAAAAGCTTCCCTCAGAAATCTCACAAATCCCACCTGACACCCATTTATGCGCCCCCAGCGTTGTTAGCACTCTTAAGAGCTCTGTCCTCTCGGACAACCCCCCAGGCTGGACGGTTTTCATGGTGATGAACACCAAACCAACGCACGTGGTGTTCCTCTGACTCAAGGCAAGCTCGTAGATTGCACCTGGGAGGGCCTTGGTGAGCATTGGTGAGCATGGCAAGGGCACGGGCCTCCAAACGCACAAACTTGTCATCCAACAAGGAATCGCTCGGGGTGCCGATGTTGCAGGACTTGGGCTACGGGCCTTTCGTTGACATTTCCACAGACTGAAAGTCGCCGGTTCCAGGCCTTCCAGAAGCTCTCTGGCTTCCCTTTCCTGACGCTGGCTTCCGTCTCGCCCAGTTCCTCCGCAGCCAGAAAACCACTGTGTGCTTCACCACTCATTTCCGGTTCGCCTTCCATCTCCAGGTTTTCATCCCTGGACACTGAAGGACTTACATCTGCCCCATAGGGCGGCTCGGTCGCGTTTTCCATGGCGCAGAGCTAGCAGGTTGGGCTCATAACCTGCGTGTCTTGCACACGCAGGCTACGAACCCCACGTGCTCAAGTGCAAAACTCCTTTTCCAACAGCGGAACCACGAAAGGCACGAATAACCTGGTTGTTCTGTCCCTATGTGATACTGTGTAGATGCCTGACTATGCAATACTGTACATGCATCTACCTTTGAAAGATGTTGTCCTGAGCTATTGCCCATGTACACAGCCTGCATGGCTACAGCAGCTGCAAAGTGAAAGTCGTTAGGGAAAGAGGACCGAGGAAGGGGTTCCCAAAACCACCCGAAACACCAACCCCCTAGAGCCTCATCCCCTTGCATGGTCGGCGCGCAATTTTTATAAGGGTTCTAGAGTCCATCGAGTACGAGGGCTAAGCTTATGCTTTATGCTTTGGAGTTTATGACATATATTAATTTTGGGATTTTGGGATATTTTGAGAGGGATTTGCACAAATTTTGTGGGGTATTCAATATGTCTACTTGATATCTGTTATTTTGGGGTTTCGGGGGTTTGAGAGCAACAGCACATCATCAACGACTGCTCTCGCAATGCTCTTTTCCGTGTAGTTCTCTCAATTCAAGCGCTTGTGACATCATCTATCAAATTGCAGATGAGAAATTATGTCTTACTTTGAGCACTCAAGGATAAAATCGAGTGGCAAACTCAAGTTATGAGTTTGGAATTAAAGCATTCAAGCTCCTGTGATTGGGAGCAGAGGCAATGCTCCCAGAAGCACCACCAAACACCGACGAACTACGCATCGGCACATTTATGTCCATCTTGTTTTTGAAGATGCTTGTATTGTAAGAGAAATCTTTGTTATGACACTCGTTTTCAACACGTTGAAGTAGAAGTTGTCGGCACTTCTCAATGGCGTCCTCCATACAGTCCTTCATCTCGCCACCTTTCAGGGGTTTCAGCAAGGTTGTAAAACAATGCTTAAAGTTTTATCTGTTTAGAAACCCTACTTGTGGAATGAAGACGGACAAGTTTAGCAATCTTTGCGTCTTTGTTTGTGTTGCTGGACTGGTACTCTTCGCTGAAAGACTTCAAGGCATCCAATGGTATGTTGTTAAAATCTCCATCAGGGAGACGCTCTCCACATCCACAATTGATGTAGCGAACTTGTATGCCTCTTCCAAAGATGAAGTTTGCGGGGCAACCAGCGGAGAAGTCGTCATGTTCTTCAAGAAGTTCTTCTTCACATGTTTGGTTGGCATCGTCAACAACGAATGCAAGGGCGAGTGCTTCACGAACGTCGTGCCGAAAATTTTTCTAGCACAAAGCAAGGCAAAAACGCGTCAGGCGCAACCTCAACACGTTCAAGACAAGCGACGATGAGTTCTATACACTTGGATTTTGGAACTTCTCGGCCAAAGGTGTTTCTCATTGTGTCAGTGAAAAGACGAGATGTAGAAAAATTCACAAAACTTTGTCACTACACCTTGATGACATGTCAAGCGTTGAAGGCTTTCAGCGGAACTCAAACTCCGTGTTGTTCGTCAAGGCAACGATGCCACCTCCCATGACCGTGACCTTGTTGCCACTGACCTTGGCTATGCCATCAGCCGTGACCATACCACCTTGGTAAAAGACTTCATTGCCCTTGGCTTCGCTCTACTTGATACGGTGCTCGTGAATGATGCTTTTCTTGAAATGAGTGAAGGTGTCCTGCGCTCTCACATCAACCTGGGTGCGCTTGTCCTTAAGGTTACCTATACCTCATGTTTTCATCACCGTCAGCGGATTTTGGGGTGACCTTGCCCTTGAGAGACTCAAAGTGAAGAACCGCGTCCTGTAGTGTTGTAAGCCACTTGTCCTTCTCATTGTCAAGGGTCTTGGTGTCCATGACGTTGTAGATTTCCTTGACGTCATCCGGCAACTTGCAGGAGTCGTCCCACTGGATGTTCACGAGCTAGTAGGATTTTTAGCCACCTTTGACTGTGTCCATGATTTGAAAAGCCTCTGCATCACTGGAAGGCTTGGCCCCGTCAACCTCATAGCCTCCGCTTCCGCTTGAAGCCATTGCTTATGACTAACAAAAAGGGTCACTAACATGAACACGAATTGCTAAGGGAATGAAACAAAGTTTGTCAAGCTCACTTGTGCAATGTGACTTCTGAAACCTGATTCAGTCTGCAGTGAAAGCCCACAGATGGGTCTGTCCTTGAAGTGCTTGAAACGTCGATCTTCACCTGATGCCACAGCCACCCTGCCCATCCGATCAAGGCGGACCTGTCGTGACCCTCTAAATCATGAATCCCTAAACCCTAAATCCTGCTCCGTCCTAAAACCCTGAAACCCGAAGCAGACAAGCAGAGAAGATTGTAGCAAAAATGGAGGACACTGACCCATGGAGCCTTAAACCTTTGTTTGGACTTCAACACGCAAAGACCACGGATGGCAGAGGGAGGATTCTTGCGGTTCTGGGGGTTGCCGGCCTGTGTGCTTGGAGCCCTAACCCTAAACCCTGTTGCTCTAAACCCTAAACCCTCTTGCCCGAAACCCTAAACCCTTTTGCCCCCAATCTCGCAAGTCTCTGGACTTGGCCCTGACTATTACGTCCTGCCCGTCTGGCCCGTCTTGCCCCATCTTGCCCGTATTGCGCCGTGTTGCCCGTTGCCATGTCTTGTCTCCCGACTTACACGTCTCCCTCGCCTTCCTGCCTATTCCCGGATCTTGCCCGCTGCAGAGTTACCAATCTGGTCCGCGCGAAACATGCTTCTGTGAAATGCCATGACGCAAGATACTCAAGAAGGCAAGAGGGGCAAGAAGGGCAAGAGGGGCAAGGGAATTAAATAAATTTCCCAGCTTGTCAAGACGACTGGCAAGAAGGAATTGCGAAAAAAAACAGGCCGTTGCCGACACACTCAAATGTGGAAGGGCTCCAGAATTTCATCATTCAAATAAAGCCATGGCTCAAATGGGATGCTCCACACTCGGAGCCGAAAGAAAGGCTCTGCTAAGGAGTGGATAAACCCAGATCCGGAGCCTCAAAGAGCCCCAAGACACCGAACCTTGAAATTTAGCAGAAGTGGAGAATTCTACGCCGAGAGCCGTAGCAGACTCTAATAAACCCTGAAAAGTGAAACCCCAAACCGAGAACCCCACGTCACCAAGACAGGGCTTAAGTGATGTGCACAAGACTGCAGAAGCTTCTTTGTTCGAGTTGAAGAGTCTTTTGAGCTCGCAACAGGATCTGCCCGAGCAGTGGTTGAGGGAATCGTCGATCGGAGGAAGATGAAGATCAACGGGCATTCAGGATCATCACTCATCGTCTTGGGGACTGGGCTCACCGGATGTTGCTGTTAAGAGGCTGGCAGGCACGATGATGATGCGCACGTTCACGAACTTGATGAGACTGGGTTGCAGATTCAGACGCCTCCAGTCATATATGCCCGCAAGGGTTGGATAGAGATGAAAAGCAGATGGGCCGCAGGAACCATGCTCATCAGCTGCTGCAGCTTATGGCGAGCGGAGATGGCTCGCGCAGTGAGTGCACTGCACATCGCTTGCCGGGAGGCCGGGACTAGCTGCGAGCTTACTTGAAGCATTTTCAAATAAACTAAATGTATCTGGTGGAAATAGTAATTTTGGTGGGACAGCATCATTTCAAAATATATCAACATTTAATAGTGATATTTATGTTAATAATTCAGGTAGAATATTTCAAAGAGCAGACGCTAATAATTCATTAAATGTAATATCAACAAATGAAATTAATTTTTCATTACAATCAAATAGAACAACCGATCCTACAACAGGAACAATAGCACTACAACTAAACGACACTAACGGAATTACAATTAATAGAGCAGTAACAAACAATCAAACACTTAATAGTATTGGCAATATCGTTGGAGAGGCAGATGTTATTAGTTGGGGTCGCTTTATGTTTCAAAATAGTAGCGAATTTAAGGATGTATTGGATACTCAATATAAATTATATATTAGAAACGGAGATCAAGCGGGTGAAATGAATTTAACAATGGGTTTAGAAAGTAGCACACCAGAAATTCAATTAACGGATGGACAAGTTACTTTATTAGGTAATTTGGAAATAACACATGTTGATGTTTCAGGTTCACAACGGGTATTAATAAATAATCCCGATACGGATGGGTTTATTAGATTAAGTAATAATAATTTATCAAGATTAGACGCCACAAATACAGGTGTTGATGTATACGGTTTCTTCACTACAACTAACAATGCAGATATTGGAGGAAATTTAACATGTGTTGCTTTAACTGAAACATCAGACTCTAAATAAAAGAGAACATTAAGGAGGTAAACACGAAAGAGTGCTATAAAGCAGTTAAAAATATTAAACCAAAAACATATAATTTTATTAATGATGAAGACAAAAAAAGTCATATTGGATTTATAGCAGATGATATAAAAGACGCTAAAATGCCCAAAGAATGGGACAACGTCATATCGCTAACGAAAACAGGAGCTGTCCGACTTAGATGACCAGAACGAGGCGAACGGAACCGGGGCCAGCACGTGATGCGTGAACAGTGCTGTAATGTCGGGACCGAAGTAGGGTTTCAACTGGTTTCTTGTGCATGAAGCATACCGTGATATGTCATGGTTCGGATGCATGCGGTACCGATGCGGCCAACGTGACTGCTTAAGCTGCAACACATGATAACAATGCATGTCACTCTTGTTTCTGATTGCTGGTGTCCACGTAGCTGCGTGCGAAGAAGTCGTTGACAGAAGTCCCGGTTGCAGGACGTCGACCATGTCGAGGACAGGTTTCGGTCCTGGCAGTTTCTAGTTCGTTCTAGAAGGATGTTGGCACCTGTCGTGCATGCGAAAGCCTGTGTGACGTCGGGAATTGACTTTGACGGATGAGGAGGGTGAATCAGCTCTTGTGCAACAAGATGAACGTGAAGCAGGCCACTGCGGACACGTTGTGTGTGACATGCTGGCGTTTAGCTGCTCGAGAATTTGCTCACTGGCATAGTTCAAGGCGTGGACCCTGACATCATCGATGGCTTGGATTTCAGGAAGCGGAAGGCGGTTCGGGCTTGTGCATTCTGGCCAACTATAAAGGGTCACGTCTTTGAGTTCAGTCAGCTCATTCTCGAAAGGTGTCGTAGCTCTGTCGTGACCGTTTCCCGTGGTGCTGCGACCGGTCTTGGTTTCTTCATCGAACGCGCTTCAAGGCTTTCTTTTCGTTATGCATTCTACCCTTGATGCCACTACTTGCTTCAATCTTCACTCCAATCTGTTCTATGTTTGCTTTGCGCAACTCTGGGTTCTATCATACTGGCCTGCACTCGCTAGACTGTTATCGCGTTCATTCTTGCTTCTCCAGCATGCCTCGGGGCTCTAGGCTCGGAGCTGTACCGTTGAGTACACGTTGGGTCCCCAATTCCGTTCTCTCTTTCGAAGGCGCTTCCAGGTTGTGTCATGTGCGTTTTTTTTCCGCCTGCACGACCAGACACGGTGTTTTCGTAGAGCTTGCGTCAGGGCTCGGACAGGAGGCATCGTCTAAACGCCATTGGTTTTAAACTGTGTCGGTCGAGTCGGCCCACTTCCTTTCAGAGCTCTGTCGTGCTTCCCTCGACTCCGCTTTCGCTTATTTCATGTGAGACCCAGGATCAGTTTCAGGCACACTCCGAGATTGCATCATGAGTCAACAGGCCCCTGAACCTGTTCTTTTGCTCCGCATTCCATTCGCGGCTGGTCACGTGCTTCTTCTGAAACGTGTCGTTCCTCAGTAATGCATTATTCTGCGATGCCATGTGCACATCTGGCTGCCGCGTGGTAACCGTCTGTTTTTGGTACGTGGTGCTGTACAGATTTTGCAGGTCAAGAAGGTGAGATGGTCCCTCGCCAAGCTGCAATCGATGCGACCCCATCTCGCCGAGCGACTGGAAGTGTTCGTGGGCATACCACTGGACAACGCCCACCAGTCCAGGCTTGTGGAGGAGTGGAGGACGTCGTTGTTTATTCCAATCTCATGTGGCTGCGATAGCTGGTAGGCTGAGCCGCGAGATCAAGCTGCTGGAGATCGACGTGGGGAATCGCTTGCAGAAGCCGACGGTCCTGCGCCCATGGAACTCCACGTCTTCCGGCATCTGGGTTGCGCCTGGACTTGTGCAACAGTGTGCCGGAACACTCACTACTTTTCATCTTGCTGAGGCGAGTTGCGCGGCATTGTCTTTCGCGAGAACGGACGTGTCGTGTACCTGGACCTTTATTTGGAAAAAACCGATGACGACACCTGCCTTTGGATGCCCATGCTAGGTGTTGAGTCGACTCGTCATTGCGTTAATTCTGTTGAAGTAGATCACCGATATGCCCACTGTAGCGAATCGGTTACCACGCTGGAGTGAGCCAAGTAAACCTGTTGTTATCTCATGAATTAAGTTACCATCCGTGTCCTGTTGCAAAAAACTTACGATAGCTTCATATATATATATATGCATATATACATACATACATACATATATATATATATATGCATATGTACATATGAACGATCGTCCGCTGTGTACAGCAAGGTCAATTGTTGCTGCGTGATTTGTTTTCATGCCCTGCTTGCACAGGGTTCGTTGCAGAAAGTGGCAGCATCGGCTTGATCCTTGAAGCTGTGAAGTGTGTTGAAGTGCCCTGAAGCTTGGTCATTTTGGCTTTGCCCCAGGCAACACTGGCCGAGCTGCATTCGCATCATGAGCTCGCCCCGCTCCACATCGCAGCCGTGATCTGAGCATGGAGGGCCAGAGTCGATAGGTTGGTAGCTTTCAAAGGGGTTCTTGGGCCCTGCGCACTCAGGCGCTTTGCAGCCGTGCAGATGTCGTGGAGTTCCTTCTGCAACGAGAAGCTACGGACCCAAATCTTGCAGGCGACGCCCGTCATGAGCTTTTCTTCGCTTTGTTTGCTCATATCTCTACCCATGAGAGGTCTAGGACTTGAGCGTGCGCGCTGCATCTTCATATGTCAGATGACTTGACAGGCGCGTGCAATGATCGATCGTTTTTTGCTCAGATGCATGGATGTGGTGAATGTTCGGAGCCGAGCTGCGTTCAAGCCGAGTTTAAGGTTGCACATAGCGGCATCTTCCAGCCCACGGACTGTCGAACTTCTGCCGCTCGACTCGACACAGTGTAAGTGCCACCTTCCGAAGAAGACCTTTTGAGCCGTTCCTGGAATCAAGGCTGAAAGGCAGCTGCAAGCCCAGCAGGGTTGACGGTCTCTTGGCCGAACAGGGGTACGACACGACACGAGCAGAGAGTCCCAGAAGAGTCCGAGGATGAAGCGGACACCGCGCTTCACCACGCTTGTTGCCACCAGCAGCTGCCAACTATCCGCCTCCTGCTAGAGGCCTGTCTCACTGCGGGGCCAGGTTACAAAAACAGGTTCTCCAGGCTGGCGCCAGCCCTGCTTGCTGCACCTAACCCCCTTAAAAGACTCGACAGGCTGCCGCTGACCCATGCTCAACAAACGACTTCGGCGTGCAGCGCCCAGAGAGAGTATGGGTGCTGCTATTCTCTGCTATTTGTTGCTGTTGTTACGTATTGCTTGTTGCACTGTCGCAGTGTGGGTGCGCAGGGATGCCTCAGCAAAAGAGAGGAGTGCACTTCGCCAGATCACTCCGCTTCACTGCGCCGCAGCAGCAGCCGCGCTTCAAGAGTGTGATGTCTGCGAGGTCTGACGCGTAGCGTGCAGCATGAAGACATGCAAGCAAGCCACGGCTCTAGTATCCCAAGCTTGACAAAGCCTGCGGTGTTCAATATGGCTATCTACATTGAAGAGGGCTGTCGCAGCCGGGTACGCCCGCGCCGACTAGAGCGAGGGTATTTGAGGAGGAAACGGGGGGGGGGGGGGGGGGAATTTTCAGGAAGTATTTCAGAATTCGCCTGGCAGAGTTGAAGAGTGAACGTGGAAGATGCATTTGCTGGCAGGAAACTGCGTAAGCCAGCAATCAATCCAGCCTGGCCAGGCCAAAGCAGCACATGCAGTGCTACTGTTGTGCTGCGCAAAAGTGGACATCGCTGCGCGAGATGAGTTGTAGCCTTGGAGGTCAGATGCGGTTGCAACCTTGTGAAACATGGCATGTGCTTGCAACTTGAAGCGGTTGCCGGGATTTTGCGAGTATGACTCTCCACGATGTGGGCAACGCTACGGTTCGGCGTTTCATTTTGGACATGCTCGCACCGAGGCAGGGCAAGACGCCTGCAGCGGTGGCTCGCATGGCCGGTGCTGCGGCCAGTCTCGTGACTTTCTTACAGGCCCGGGGCTCATCTTGTTTTTCATTTTTTCAGTGCAAGTTCACCATATTCATATGATTCATATGGCTTCGGCTCCAGGCTTGGCTTGGATCCCCGCAGCTTGGTTTCCCGCTGCCGGGTTCTCCTTCCCAAGCAGCGAGGCATCGAACAGTTTCTTGAGCTTGCGCTGGTTCAGTCCGCGTTGCCTGCGCGTTTGATTCAAAAGCTAGCACTACGTAGGACACCAAACAGTGCACTGTTGGCTCAAATATACAGCGCACAAGCATCCCAGACCGGCTTGCAGAAAGCTGGAGTGTTCCCAGAGATAGATCCGAGGCAGCCGTCCCCAAAATCAGTCAGAAATCCACATTCAGGAATGCTTGCGCCAAGCTTGCGTGGCACTCAAGTGCTGCAATGCAGACCCCGCACGCGGAGCCCCAGCTGTCGCTGAAGCTTCAAGCTTGGCGGTGAGAAACCCGCGAAGATTCCCTCCTCCTTCTTCAATTTTGGGTCCTTTGAGTGCTGGATGTTTGGAGGCTCCCCATCTTCTTCAACTGATTTTGGCAGCTTCCATTCACGAATGTTTGTCACTTCAATGCGGCGTTGGGTGCTGTGGCTGCTGCTCGGACCAAGCGGTGGCCCCGAGCGCTTCAGATGCCGTGTTGTCTTTTTGCTCGATTTCAGTCTGCTCGTTTTCGTTGTGTCTTTAATGGCGAATCATTTAGTTTTGGATTATGAATAAGGAATATACACAGAACGTAGCTGCAATACTAGATTTATAATTTGACTTCGTTGTGAATGGACATTACGACCAGAAACTAAATGACGAGAAAACAAATGTACTCAATCTGCTCGTATTCGTTCTCTTCCTGCTCGTATACATTCTGCTCGTATTCGTTCTCTCTCTGCTCGTATTCATTCTGCTTGTGTTCGTTCTCTCTCTGCTCGTATTCCTGGATTTTGGTGATTGATGGGGTGCTGATTCCTTACTTTCTGTTTTTTTTGTGCTTGCTGGGGTGCTGATTGCTTACTTTCTGGATGGGGTGCTGATTGCTTATTGCTTCATTTCTGTGTTTTTCGTGCCTGCCGCTCCTGCGACTGAAAGTTCCCGGTGACTCTGTCTCTTTTTGGGCTCTTGGACCGCTCCACGACAGAACGGGCGGATTGGGGGAACTCTGTCATGGAGCGGTCCATGAGCCCAAAGAGAGGCACCGTCACCGGGGAACTATCGCGCCAGCAAAGGGATCTTTTGTTAACCATGCTTGTTGCTTCCACCCTCGAACCACTCAAGATTAGAAAGACTAAGAGGGGAAACGCCCCAGACCCAGAGTTTCGAGCCAGAATGGGGGGTCTGGGCCACAGGAGGCCTTTTCATAGGGTGGGACAAACACAAGAAGAAAACGTGACCGCCAAGAGGAAAAATGGAGAACGACATAGAATGACTTGAACCACACAAAGGAAGAAAACGTGACCGCCAAGAGAAAGGGCGCGTGGGGTGGCTTGAGGAGTGCAAAAGAAGAAAACGTTACCGCCAAGAGGAGGGGTGGAGAACGACGTAGAATGACTTGAAACACATAAAGGAAGAAAATATGGCCGCCAGGAGGAGGGCGCATAGAATGACTTGAAAAAGACAAAAGGAGACAACATGACTGCCAAGAGGAAAAATGAAGAAAGACATAGAACGACTTGAAACAAACAAAGGAAGAACGTGTGGCCGCCAAGAGGAAACATGGAGAATGACACAGAATGACTTGAAACAAAAGAAGAAAACCTGACCGCGAAGAGGAAAACGGAGAAAGACACAGAATGACTTGAAACAGACAAAAGAAGAAACGTGACCACCAAGAGTAAATAATTGTGTTAACCTCATGTTTTCTGTTTTCCCCCACCCCACCCTCGAACAACTCGGTGGGAAGGGGGGGTGCTTACTTGTGGGTTTGGACGAGTGCTTATGGGGTGCTGATGGCTTACTTGTTCGTGCTTGCTGGGGCGATGAGGGGGGTGGGCGGCCCGGGCGAGCTGTGGGTAGGGTGGGTGTGGGGGGGGTAGGGGGTGGCCATTGGCGAAAAATTAGTGCTAGTGCTCGCCAATGGCCACGGTTTCTTTGCCAATGGCCACGGTTTTTTTTGCCAATGGCCACGGGTCAATCGGCCACAAAGCCGTGGCCATTGGCAAAAAAGCAGCCCCGGGTCAAACAATCTCTAGTAGAGCCGCGGTTTGGACTCTAGAAAAAACCGCACCCACCCAGAGACTCCCAAAACATTACGAGACATGACGTGTAGATTTCGTCATCAGCAAGCCCTGTCCCCAAACCTTATTTTATTCATTCTGCTCGGATTCGTTTTTTTTCTTCTCGTTGTTATTCTGCTCGTATGCGTGTCTTTCTGCTGGTATTCATTCTGCTCGTATTCATTCTCTTTCTGCTCGTCGTCAGCCTGCTCGTATTCGTTCTCTTTCTGCTCGTTTTCAGTCTGCTCGTTTTCGTTGTCTTTCTGCTCCTATTCATTCTGCTCGTGTTCGTTCTATCCCTGCTGGTGTTCATTCCGATCGTATTCGTTCTCTTCTGCCTGAAATACAGAAGTGACTTGAAACAGACAAAAGAAGAAAACGTGTCCGCCAAGAGGAAAAATTGAGAAAGACATAGCACGACTTGAAACAGACAACACCTGGGAGTTCGCATTCTGCTCCGCAGACCATCGTTGTGTCGGGCAGTGCCATTGCTGCTTGAAACACACGCTTTGGACTGCGGTTTTTTGGACAGCTTGACAGGTTGCATGCCACCCAGCAGGTCCAGTGACCTCTCGCGACGCTTCCTGGGTTTCAAGACCGAAGAAGACTTCCCTCCGTTCTGGCTACAATGTGGCAGCGTGGCATGAACGTTTGAGTTCTGGGAACTGGAGAGCTGAGTTTGGATTGTTTGAGAGGATGTGCGAGCATCGGCAGGCGGAAGCTTAAATCACAACCGTTCCCATGAGTTCTTTAAAGCCTTCCCAGCAAAGAGGAGCCATGAAGGCAGATGGCGTTCCGCCAAATGTGTTTAGCCAAATTCAAAGCAATAGCGATCTCTTGCACCAGATGGAGGGCCGTACTGTGCCTCCTAGCGAAGTCAACTTCGCCGGAGTGGGGGCGCTTGTGACCAAGAGCCTCCCCGCTGTGTCTCGGTCCTTGTGATCGCATGTGGTCGCCCAGAGAAAGGAGGTTGCGTGTTGCCGTGTCGATCTTTTCTTGTGGCTCGGTGGAAAAGGGAAAAATTGAACAGTCAGAGCAACCCACCCTTTGCTTTCAAAAGGCCCCTCCGCTTCACATCGACCTCAAGGAGTTGACAACGCTCCGTTGGTCAGGGAGTCTCTGAAATACTCGGGGGTTGGGCACACCAGGGGATACTCTGGGGTTGGGTGCCCCAGGGACTCTCTGGAAATATTCTGGGGCTTCACACGGGTGATGGGCGAGGAGTAGACCGGGCGAAGTAAGCGAAGACGCACCCAACCAGAACAACCACACATAGTAAGCGAAGACGCGCCAATGAGCAAAACAACTGCATGTAGAGCATGTAAGCGAAGACGCACCTATAAGCAAAACAAGCTCACATAGAGCGAAGACGCACCACTACAAGCAGAACAATTGCACATAGTGAGCGAAGACGCGCCAGCAAGCACATCGTAGGCGAAGACACACTTATAAGCAAAACAAGCGCATGTAGAACAAAGACGCGCCGCCAAGCAAAGCAATGTGGATGAGTGAAGTTATTGGAGAGTTGCTTTCGTGCCATTTTGGATAGTATCATGGTACATATATATTAGTAGATTTATTGAGAAGCTGAACACACAACTAGACATGCTTGTTTCTGCAGCAGTGATGGAATGTATGTTTGCAATTGCATGCACTGAGTTTCTGCAAGCACGAGACTCTGCTGCTGTCCTGTGGACGCTTGTTTTGCTGGCGGATGTCCAGGGCATCTGCGATGATGCGAACGGCAAGCTGGAGCTCGCCCAGTCTTCGTTGCAGCAATCGCAGGCGCAAAGCTGACTTGCAGCTTGCAGTCGCCAGGGTATTGCCGACCAATGAGCACCCAGTTCGCAGCTGCCCTTGAGGAGAGCTGCGCTGAGCTGCAAGAAAAGGTGAAGGCTCTTGAGCGAAACTTGAGGCAGCGTTGCCGCTAGGACACTGCAGTTTTTACGGGAGCCTATGAAAAGCGAATGAGCCCCTGAGAGAAGTGAAGAAGAAGAAGAATTCGCAACTGGAGGGCGAAGCAAGGGAGAAGGAGGCAGATCTGCTCCCATCAATCAAAAGCCTATGCGCTGCAATTTTCTTCTGCTTGTCTTCGACAGGTGCAGAAGCAAGAAGCGGCGACCCTGCGCTGCACCTATTCACATTCTGTTTGCACGCATGGCTTTTGCCGGACACGAGGATTAGGCTGAATTTCTGAATGCGTTTTGACTGCCAAGGCTGCAGTACGCTTGGAACTGCAACCAGGAGGCTGCGCACGGCCCAGAGGGTTCTTCAGGAAGTTTCTTTAATTGTAAGTTGAGCGTGCGTTGACACATTGCCTCAGGTGGAGGCAGAGCTTCGCACCTGCAAGCAGCAGCTGTGGTGGCAGCGGCTTGGATATTGGGTTTAGAGGCTTTTGCAATGTTTCCCGCAGGCTTCAGGGTTCATTCGGATTCGCAACCGATGTTGGCAGCGTGCAATGTGAAGCCGCCATGAGCATTGCAACACTCTGGGAAGCCCAAACCTGTGCAATCCTACAAGTAAGGTACCATGCGTGGTGAGCGAGGCGTGATCGCAGCGCCTGAACCCTGAACCCTGCAACCTCTAGCCTGGACCCCTAAACCCATCAGGGCACTGGACTGGCACATGTCAGCCGCCACGCCAGTGACTTTGGCTCTGTTGGAACGACCAAAACTCAACACAGCACAGTCTCGCGCTGGAGTCACATGGACATGGCGTGCTTTCAATGAAGGATTTTGTCAGATGGCAACACTCCGGAAAAGGCAGTGGGCGCAATGACGCTACCTGTCGAGTTCCTGTTCCTGGCATTTTATCGATTCCAGCTGGTTTGTTGCGTTTGGGCCCCAGTTCTTAGCACAAACGGTCACAACAGCAAGACCTGTTATGAAACGCAAATGCTCACAGGAAAAAAGTGGGTTGGATACCAAACACAAGATACTGTGAGCTGTTGATGTCCTTGTTGTGTGTGGATGACGGGTCAGACTCCATGCGCTCGTCGACTCCTTCTGGTTCAATGTTGGGGTTGGGCTCATGCCACCCGTGATGTAGCATTTGGCTTTGCTATCATTGTGTTCTAGCAGTGTTGTTTTGCAGGCAACTTCCGTTTCATATTTAAACAGCTGGATTTGCAGAATGAGAACCTGTTCAACGTCACACCGAGTCACACCCCCGTGTATTCCCAAGCATGGCTCTTTTCCGTGTGCGATTCGCTCACAGGGTCTTGGCTCGGTCCAAACCCGTGCCGATGCTTGGAGTTTGTAAATTTGCCAGTGAAGCCGACATAGTCGCCAAGCCAACACCGCTCCAGATGCGAAGGCTCTTCGTCATCTCGGCAGTTCCATTCGTGGCGTTTGGCATCGTCGACCAAAGCGTTCTGTTGTATGCAGGTGATGCGATTGACAACACTTTAGGTGTTGCGTTGGGCCTGCCGACGCTTGCCGCTGCAGCCATGGGCCAGGTGATGAGTGACACTTGTGGGGTTGCATTTGGTGGTACCATTGAAGCAGCAGCTTTGAAACTTGGCTTGCCTTTACCAGGACTGACAGATGCCCAACAGCGCTTGGGCAGCGTCAAGCGGGTTTCTACACTTGGTGGTGTGTGCGGGGTGATCCTCGGATGCTTTATAGGGATGGGGAACTTGTTGCTGATCGACCTCAAAGCCGCAGAGCGTGCGAAGAAAGAGAAGGAACTAGCCAAGATCATGAAAACTGTGATGGAGGATGGGCGAACTGTCCTACACTGTGACCGTGCAACGCTTTGGGCAGTCGAAGAAGAAAGCAACGAGTTGTGGAGCACATTTGCAGATGGCATCCAAGGCACTATGCGCATCCCAAAAAAAGAAACAAGTTTGGCTGGGTGGGTCGCTTGCAATCAGGAAATGGTCAACATTCCGGACGTGACCAAAGATTCAAGGTGGACGAAGAATGCGAATGCGCAGTATGCAACAAAATCAATGCTTTGTGCCCCAGTGGTCTTGGAAGACAAAGTCATCGCCGTCATCCAGCTCCTCAATAAACTCGACGAGCAGGGAGCAATCATTCCCTTTGATCAATCGGATGCTAGGGCTGTGAAGATGATGGCCTGCCACACTGCCATGTTCATGGCGCAGTTATCTTAGGCGATCTTTCCTGTTCTGGCATGTTCGAAGCCGCGTGTGATAGTGTCTCTGCTCCGTGGAACCCATGGAATCGTTTCGTTTAATTGTTGCTTATAAGCAAATTCCAATCATTGGGTTCAGAAGCAGTCGTTCCCGAAAAAGGCCGCCGCTGCAATTGCAGATGTGTCCAACTCCAGCTTTCCGATTTCGAATTCAAAGGAAAGGTTTCTTCCAGCTCATAACAAGTTTTGTGGAGTTTCATGAGGGGCTCTCACATGTCTTTGGGAGTGAATGTGGCATTCGAGCCGTGAGAGCCCTGAAAGAATCACGCAGAGCATTGACCACACATGACAGCAGCCCACGGCTTGGGTGTGTATACACAATCTCGGACATCAGTGCTCCGGGAGGTGGACACGTGCCTGTATTGAGCTGGGTGTCGGTAGGAGATGCTCCGGTGCTACACTCTTACACTCTTTCATGTTACGGTGTCGACATGCAGAAGTCATTGTTGCACTGACAGACTGACAGGTAATTGTTGAACAAGGGCTGTCGGGCCATGGTGTAGCATCGATGATTTGTTCTCAAGCTTCTTCAAGCCGTCTGCTCAATGTCAGTGGCTGAGTTCGCGAGAGCGTGTTTGCTTGAGGTTTTTTCAGCGGATCTACTTTTCCCCATCAGACAACGATGCATGACAGGTCATTCGTGCTTGTGGGCCAATTGCGAGGCACACTGTGCTGCTCTGGGATCGTAAATAAGATTACATCTCAATATGAGCTCGCTCTTGCCACAGGCAACAACGTTGGAGACAGTGGCTCTTCCCGCAAGCTACAAAGGCTTGCTGGCTTCATCGTATACCAACTTTTGCAACAGACTAGTCGCGACGAGATGGCGAGTTCATGACGAGGGCTGGAGGCCAGAACGATTTGAACATGAAGGCCAAGCTCTCCAGTTTGCACGGGTGTGGTAACCTTAGAGGGGGGCCGTTTCGGATTGAACTGTACTGATTCTCATCGTGCATCAGTTCTAGGTCGAAACGTATTCCCATCTGGAAACTGGGATGGGCTCCGGTCTCAGAGAACGCTGCCAGGTGACGTGGTGTGCAGCGTTGCAAGACATGACAGAGTGAAGGTTGCAACACAGATACGTGTTGAGTGGCTCTGCAATGCTCTGCATGATTTTGGCTTCCAGGGTTGGAGTTTGCGTCTCACCCCCAGAAAGATAGCGCAATGAAGCCCCGCATGTGCTAGCCAACCGACGAAGGCCCATTGCAGGTTGTGCAGCGTGCAACGGTTTACAGCCTATGCTGGTTTTCGCTGCAGTAAGGCTCTTCTCTTAGCTGTTCGGTGCCTCATTCTGAAGGAATGGCTGCCCGTGCGGATCCGTTCCTCACAGATGTCGAGGCAAATTCACACGTTGCAGAGGTTGTTGTTGCGGTTGAAGCATACCAGGTTCCGGACTACAAGGCTACAGCCTCCCTTGTCGATGCGGCTCGACGCGAGCACATGGCCCTGCTCTCGGCTGCGGCACGATCTAAAAGACGGGTGACTAGAGGCTCTAAGAGACTTCACGAAACCCGAGAGTTTCTGCAGAAGAACCAGGCCTCAGTGAATCGTTGTCTGCGTCAGGTGAGCCAGGAAGTCGCCGTTCTTATCTTTGCACCATGGTCATGCTATGCCAGAACCTTTGACATGCTTTGCAATGTTTGTTTCAATGCCTTGCCCACTTCTAGGATGGATGTTGAGTGTGAGTGTTTCACTGGCTTTCGTGAGGTTGCGCTGGTGATCGCTTTTGCCTTGCCTCCGCAGGGTCGCTTTGCTTGGACTTGGCTTGAAGCTTGGGGTGTTTTTGCTTCACAGTAGTACTCTCTCCGGGAGAAACAATGTCCACAATCCCCTGCGGCTCGTCACGGCACACGGGGCCTGTATGATCCTCTTGTGGCATTCGCAGGATGGCTCTGGAGCCTCTTGGCCGGCATCTTCTGGGTTGCTGCCCTGCTGGTGGCACGTGCGGTGCCAAGGGGAAGGTTCTCCCCCGGAGCGATCCGAGTGCCTCGAGCTGGGCTCCGAGGCCAGGCCTATGAGCGGCATCTCCGAGGAGGGAGCCCGGTGTACAAGCTGCTGGCCCTCATGGCCTCCTGGACAAAGACTTTTCCATGCTTTTCTCTTTTGTGTGGCCAGGGCTGGGCCATGTCGCTCAGAGGTGCTTCTGAGCTGTGTGGCGGGGCCACTGGTTGGAATGCACATCGAGCAGAGAAAGATGGCCAGCTATTGGATGCACAAGAAGGGTGTCACATACCGGGACGTGGCCGGGGCCTTGCAGAACCTAACTCACACGGCGCAGGATTGCATAGGCCCACGAGCAACGACTGCTTGCCAGGTCGTAGTTTCTCACGGCAACTTGGTGCAGGTGCCAACCAAACCGGCCGACGCCTACCAGGATGCCAGCATTCTGGACTTCTCGGCCTCCTGGGCGACATGATCTCTACACATAGGAATATATAGCAATGAGGGAGCACAGTAGCTTCTTGTAAGGTTTTATCCTAGGTGTAGGATGGCGCAGATGCACGCGCCTTTCTTGTCCGATTTGTTTTGGCAATTCCACCCTCCTTGCCCTCCATGGGATCGTAGTTTGCCAGGGCCCGCTTCTCGATTGTCTTTGATCCATCGACTCCAGTAACTGAATTAGTCCCTCGCTGAACCCAAAATCGTGAACCCCAGAAACCTCAGAGCCCAAGCAAACGCCAAGCTAAGGCTGGCACGCGTCTAGATCTTCAGAGAACTCTTGGAGTCCGGTCGCCTGGCTCTGGCATGACGTACTGTGTGGCGCCAGTGATAGCTACTCGGCTTTCGAAGCCAACTTGTGAATGTGACAGGCATGGCAATGTGTGCCGTGTTTTGCCATTCTTGTCGGAGCTGAACATGTCATATTATGTTCTGTCAGGATACATCTTCGCCATCGAAGCATGTGAACTATTTTGCTGCTGACGTGAACTGTTGCGAGCCACGCCGCAGCTTCCTTTGCGGTGATACGGCAAAGGCAGATGCCAGGACGGGGCAGCACATTGCAGCACTGGACGATCAGGGAACAGTGTCCTGAGCATACCTTGACCAGTGCAAGTCTTGTGAGGACGGGTGTGGTTTTACCAGCAAAGTCCTCTGAGCATGCGGCAGAGAGGCAACGGTACTAACTATGATTCTGTGGTGGGAAGGGGAGATCACTGCTACCTTAAAAAAGATTGCAGTGAGGTAAGGGGTTTTAATGATTGCAACAATCCTGCAATCATATCCGCTTTGTGATTTGGTATGACTGCGAGCGGGCAAAGCCGTTTGCCGAAAACAGTCCCTGGAACTTGCTATGACTGCGAGAAGGGCGAAGCCGTTACCGAAACAGTCCCGGGAATTTGCTATGACTGCGAGCGGGTGAAGTCGTTACCGAAAACAGTCCCGGGAATTTGCTATGACTGCGAGCGGGCGAAGCCGTTACCGAGAACAGTCCCTGGAATTTGCTATGAGTGCGAGCGGGCGAAGCCGTTGCCGAAAACAGTCCCGGGAACTTGCTGTGACTGCGCGAAGCCGTTACCGAAAACAATCCCGGGAATTTTCTATGAGTGCGAGCGGGCGAAGCCGTTACCCAAAAACAGTTCCGTGGATTTTGCTATGACTGCGAGCGGGCGAAACCGTTACCGAAAGCATTCCCCCATAGTTCCCTGGAATTTGCTATGACTGCGAGCGGGTGAAGCCGTTATTGAAAACAGTCCCTTGGAATTTGCAAAGGGGGGAGCAGCCATGCCCTCAAGGCAGGAAATGATTGCACGAGGGGGGGGGGGTTAAGGGGATAGTGATTGCCAGAGGGCGGGGGTTAAAGTTTACAGTGAGGGGTGATAAGGGGAGGTTTGCCTTTGGGTCGTGCCAGCTCAGCTTCGGGGAGAAAGCGGAGCCTTTGCTTGAGGTGGAAGCACTTCTTCAAAGCTGCTCAGCAGGCTGCTGAGGTGCCGCCGTGAGTTTCGGTCCGCCACTGGTAAACATGTTGCTGATTTCATGGTGGCCAGGTGTATGGATGGGAGTTGCCGGAAAGACCGATCTTTGTACGCTGGTTTGAAGATGCCGAAGGCGTCAGCATCCCAGTCTCATCTGACGCCTTGGCTAACGTGGTGCTCTCGTTGAACTACTCTGATCTGTGAGGTCTCAGTTTAGCCGAGGTTCAGTCAGAGCTTCTGCACCAGGGTTTGGTGGAGGCGGAGACTCCATCTTGCCGTTCCAATGATTAGATTCCTTACATGTCCTTACCATCTGCCGCCACTTTCGGACGCAACTTGTCAGACCTTCGTGCAGTGCTTCGCGGGACTTTGTGCCGCGGTGATCGTGGCAATGCTCCTCGTCTGCAGCGGGGGCACGGGACACTTCAGTCTTGTAAGCTGGACTGTTGCAACATGTTGCAACGGCGACCTGCCTCGGCCAATGCCCTCGCTGGGGCCCTCGGCGCTTCAGGGTTCGCAAAAAAACTCAGGGAAGCGGATGGTATACTTCTTGAGAGGGATCACAGACTTCACAGTCACCAGAGGCTTGTCCCACCTTCTTGCTTTGCAAGTGACAAAATACCCGCAGTCCGGGGACGTTGTGGCGTGTGGGCTACCGAGTGTGCGATGTGTGCGGTTTGACTTGTTGGTGATGTTGTTTCGTCTCATGGCGGTCGCTGTAGGTGGCGTGGAGCCAAGGAACTTCGCTTTGCTTACCCGCTGCGGTTTTGTGTCACGTGTCCTGTGATCTGCATGGCCTTCTTGTTCTATGAACGAACGTGCGAACATTGTATGTTGAAACAGAGACTGCCAAATCTTCAGCGCTTTATGAAAATTCCTATTTACGGATGGCACGCCAGTGGTGGGTCAGAAAAGCTTCGTTTTGAAGCGCGAAGCTACAAGCTTCAAGCACAGCAGAAAGCCTCAGGCTTCAGGCGAAGCACGAAGCTGAAAGCTTCAGAGCTTCAAGATCTTCAAGAGCTTCAACCCGAAACACGAAGCAAACACAGCGCTCGCTCGATGTTCTTTTTTGAGCTAGGGGCAGCAGACGTGCATGAGCGTTTCTTGGCGATTCTCTGTAAGTGCTCATGTTGCAGCACTATGTGTATTGCAAGTTCTCAGAATGTCTGCTTATATTGCAGCATTGCGGCCCTCCTCCATCAGCCACGAAATTCTCTTTATCCCTCCCTCCACGGGCCTGGGGCTTTTGCAGATCGAAGCAGTTTGCAGATCGAAGCAGATCAACATTCATGCGGTGATTCTCGCCCAAAGGAAATTGAAGATTCAATATGCGTCTGAAAATCTCATAGCCGATTTTCGATATACTTTGAGATGTCTAAATACAAGGAAACTTCAAGCTAAGAAAGCCTCATTAGTTCGCAGATGCTTTCACTTGTTTGTCGAAGCCCCAGAAGTAGACTCGACCCTAGTTTTGTCCAACTCTTCGCGGAGCTAAGCACCTCCCCTGACGAACAGGGGCCTGAAGCTAAAGAACTGATGGACGCTGGTCGGCCCACAGCGTTGGCTTTTTGCCAAGGTGGCTGCATTGGTCCTTGTCCTACTACGTCAACAAGAGAGTTGATCGCGCAAAGATGAGCCCTTGAGACTTTCAGACCTTCAGACGTAAGACCTTACATATCAGCCACTTCGTGATGGGGTGCTTCTAGTGTATCCTAGCTTCTTGTATGATTCAGCTTAAGCAAGTGCAGTTGCAGCGAGCTGTAGCCACTGTGTCCTCCTGTGCGGACCTGCAGTGGCGCGGCAGCAGATGGCAAAAAAGGAGCGATGGACCGTACGCAGCCTTCGCAAAGAGTGAGCCTGATGGCTTGCCATTCTAGCTCTTGCACCACGAGGCCACGTCAATCTCCAGATCCTACTTGGAGAAGGCATGTGAGTTTCTGCAGTGAAAGGGCTCGTGGCCCGTGGATAATGGTGAGGTGGAGCAGGGTGAGGCCAGGCTGCTGCCCGAGTGCCGCGAGGACGTGAGAGAATGCCGCACCTTTCTCTTGCTCTGCTCATTCTCCTTTTTGTGCGCACATCATCTTCGATGCGTGCACGTGCTCGCCACGCGGTGGAAGGAACTGGAGCGTGTGCTGGGCGTTCCATTGAAGCGGCGGCGGAAATCTAGATTAGACGCTCCTTTGCATGTTGGCTTTGTAGTGAGAACAGTTGAGTTTGTCCAGGTGGGTTGGTGCGTGTGCATGTGCAAGATGCAGTCAATGCCTCAGGAAAGAACGCCCTGAGCCTGCAAAAAAGCGACTCTCGGTGCCTCGTGGAGCAAATATCCGGAGCTTGTGTTGGATCTACTGTGGACTGCAGAGTCGCGAGACGACACCGAACTAGAAAACGCAAGAGCTGTGACAGATTTGCGACATTTTGCCAGCTTGAGGCTTGATGTGGCTTGATCCTTTGCTGTCGTGCTTCATCCTCTTTTCTGCTGCTTCTTGCTGTTTCAAGCTGCGGGCCGGAGTGGTTCCCATCGCAGCTGCGGGACCCTCAGATGTCACGACATGGCACAACCCTGGACGCGTCGAGGGCATCGACACAGCGGTGTGCCCAACCGTGTGCCCAACCGTGTGCCCAACCCAGGCTCTATGTGCGTCCGAGAAGCCGACGCCCCTAAGCTTCTCACGCAACTCTTCGCTTAAAGTAGCAGCTAGGAAAGCAGGTGCTGCACAAGTGGATGAGGATCAAGGATTCAAACAACACATGATTTGCATGATTGTACAATCTCGTCTGATTGTATACAGAGTAGGGTGCTAACGTGCCATGTCTGTTGTTCTTGGATCCGAAGTCTCATCTGCAGTGCAGCTCAGCAGGGTGTAGTTTGCGTCGCGGTCAGAGAGATTCCCGAGGTAGTGCAGCGATTGCGTACATGTCTTTCTCTAAAAGAAGCCATTTGCTGTGTTCCTTTGCTCACACTTCACTTGGGACCCTCTCCTTTAGACTGAAAGATGTACCGGCGACGTGTTTTGGGAGCCACGCTCAGCGAGGCTGGACGTGTTCGCGAAGCCCCGGAGTTTCCTCCGAGCCTTGAACGGCTCATAACAGCTCCATGCAAGTCGATGACAAGCACAACAGAAAACACGACTTCGCATGGCACGGCCTTGCGCAGGCGGGGTCCCAAGCGCACCGCCCGCAGCTTCATGGATATGCCAGATCCTGCACCTGGCAGCACGCGTCACCGCGCCATGTTATTCGGCATTGCGCAAAGCTCATCCAGGAATGGAGGCCAACCTCTCCAGCGCTGGGCGAGCACTGCTGCTGCATCAGCAGACACTCCGTGTCTGCTGATGCAGCAGTGGTCGCAAACCGTCATTGGCAACTGCATCCACCTGCACAGACGAGGAATGGGAGAGCGTCGAGACCGTCGCCGAGGTGGAGGAGGACTGGCTGCTCCTGAACGTGCGCAGGTGACGTGCTGCCAAGCCATTTTTTCGAGAACAAATGGCTTGGCAGCACTTCACAGCTGCACATTCAGGAGCAGCCAGTCGCTCGGATGACCCCAATGTTGTTGGTGCCAGATCCAGAATGCATCAGAATGCCGAAGCACTACTGGAAGACACTAGAAGTCTAATGCCGTCTGAAGCCTCAATCCTGTACAAGCATGCCTTGTGGCCCTACACCCTGCAAGCCATCAGCAGCCCTGAGACGTAGGGTGCTCGCAAGTGCTTCTTTGCATCACGCAGAAGTTCGGACAGGGCACAATGCCCTTGCAAATGGTGAATTCCGTCACGCAGGCGCTGGCGCACGAAGTGCTGCCGGCTGTGCCCAATGTTGACAATATTCGCCGGGATGGTGCCGAACTACGTGGCCTCAAATTAGATGCCTTGCGTTTAGGCCGTGTATTTGGTTGTTGGCGTTCAGGCGTCGTGGTAGCCTCGGCGTGTGGTGGTCGGGCTGGGCGAGTGGGGCGGGGGGGGGGGGTAGAGGCACCCCTCAAAACCCGAAAACCTTCCAAGACCCCCAAACCCTATAGATCCCAGATCCTTTCAACACAAGATAGGGTTTAGGAAGTTTTAGGGTTCAGCTGAAGTTCTGTAGTCTGCGTGGTGAGGGTTCCCCGCAAGCAACAGCCTACTTGTGAGAACGGTGGTTGTCATAGAGCCCCTTCTTCTCTCAGATTGTTCTGTAAACTGCAAGTTTTCAAGACCTCCAGGTTCAATTTTTTGTTGAGTAAAGTCCTGAACCTGAAGCCCTTTAGGATATCAGACAGGTTCAGGAGAGGCGGACGCACACGGCGCTGGCGTCCCTTGGCTCAAAGCCGGTCGGTGGAGCGAGAGCCCTTGGGATGCTTCCTGTGATGGCGGCGAGCAAGGTGCAATGCTTGTACAACAAGTTCCACAGCATAGCGACGGCTTGCTTTGACACTGCCTGTTTCTTAGGCGCTGCGGAGGGAATCTTGTGTTTTTTCAAGATCCTCTTAGGGTGGGCTGTAAGCGGCCCCCCTGAGTGCCCAAAGGTTAACCTCTTTCCAATTTTCTCCAGGGGAACTGAGCCAGTAAGGCTTCAAGGGCTTCAAAAAGCGAGGACTTCGTCGTGGTCGAGCTCCCTGCAAACCGCGATTGCCAGGTGGAAGCGCCTCCACCGCCCCCGCAGCCGAGAAAAAGGCGGGATCGCGGAGAATGGGCTCAGTACAGCCCGGAAGACGATGAGTATGACATGACAGCTGCCACGCGCTCACCTCAAAGTGGTGAGGAAGGCGTCGCTGATTTGCAGGTGGGTAGGAGGGCTTTTGTTGTTGTACGTATTGTTTCGTACGTATATAAGCACGGTTCTTTTTAAATGCAATGAAGAGGAAGGGGAACAGAAAGCAAAACCTACTCCGCCTACACACCAACATCCAACATAATCCGAAAAAGCTGCAGCACCCTCTGTTGCAGGCGGTGAACCAGATCCTGCACCTGGCAGGACGCGTCGCCGCGGGTGGAGAGCTACACGTTATCCGGCATTACGCAAAGCTCATCCAGGAAATGGAGGCCAACCTCTCCAGCGCTGGGCGAGCACTGCTGCTGCATCAGCAGACACTCCGCGATGCCAACCATGGTCGAAAACCGTCATTGGCAACTGCATCCACCTGCACAGACGAGGAATGGGAGAGCATCGAGACCGTCGTCGAGGTAGAGGAGGACTGGCTGCTCCTCAACGTGCGCATGTGAGGTGCTGCCATTTTCGAGATGCGACCTGAAAGGGCTGGGCTGTTGCCCAGCTTTTCCGGGTGGGTACCTGACCCCCAGAAGGCCAAGGCACTATAGAAGCACTCTATGGAAGACACTAGTACCATACAACCATGCCTTCCGGCCCTGGACCATGTTCAGCCTTGTTCAGGCGTGCGATTCCCGTGTTTCTTTCCGTCACGCAGAAATTCGGACAGGGCACAATGCCCTTGCAAATGGTGGATTCCGTCACGCAGGCGCTGGCGCACGAAGTGCTGCCGGCTGTGCCCAATGTTGACAATATTCGTCTGGAAAACGCAAGAGTTGTGACAGATTTGCGACATTTTGCCAGCTTGAGGCTTGATGTGGCTTGATCCTTTGCTGTCGTGCTTCATCCTCTTTTCTGCTGCTTCTTGCTGTTTCAAGCTGCGGGCCGGAGTGGTTCCCATCGCAGCTGCGGGACCCTCAGATGTCACGACATGGCACAACCCTGGACGCGTCGAGGGCATCGACACAGCGGTGTGCCCAACCGTGTGCCCAACCGTGTGCCCAACCCAGGCTCTATGTGCGTCCGAGAAGCCGACGCCCCTAAGCTTCTCACGCAACTCTTCGCTTAAAGTAGCAGCTAGGAAAGCAGGCGCTGCACAAGTGGATGAGGATCAAGGATTCAAACAACACATGATTTGCATGATTGTACAATCTCGTCTGATTGTATACAGAGTAGGGTGCTAACGTGCCATGTCTGTTGTTCTTGGATCCGAAGTCTCATCTGCAGTGCAGCTCAGCAGGGTGTAGTTTGCGTCGCGGTCAGAGAGATTCCCGAGGTAGTGCAGCGATTGCGTACATGTCTTTCTCTAAAAGAAGCCATTTGCTGTGTTCCTTTGCTCACACTTCACTTGGGACCCTCTCCTTTAGACTGAAAGATGTACCGGCGACGTGTTTTGGGAGCCACGCTCAGCGAGGCTGGACGTGTTCGCGAAGCCCCGGAGTTTCCTCCGAGCCTTGAACGGCTCATAACAGCTCCATGCAAGTCGATGACAAGCACAACAGAAAACACGACTTCGCATGGCACGGCCTTGCGCAGGCGGGGTCCCAAGCGCACCGCCCGCAGCTTCATGGATATGCCAGATCCTGCACCTGGCAGCACGCGTCACCGCGCCATGTTATTCGGCATTGCGCAAAGCTCATCCAGGAATGGAGGCCAACCTCTCCAGCGCTGGGCGAGCACTGCTGCTGCATCAGCAGACACTCCGTGTCTGCTGATGCAGCAGTGGTCGCAAACCGTCATTGGCAACTGCATCCACCTGCACAGACGAGGAATGGGAGAGCGTCGAGACCGTCGCCGAGGTGGAGGAGGACTGGCTGCTCCTGAACGTGCGCAGGTGACGTGCTGCCAAGCCATTTTTTCGAGAACAAATGGCTTGGCAGCACTTCGCAGCTGCACATTCAGGAGCAGCCAGTCGCTCGGATGACCCCAATGTTGTTGGTGCCAGATCCAGAATGCATCAGAATGCCGAAGCACTACTGGAAGACACTAGAAGTCTAATGCCGTCTGAAGCCTCAATCCTGTACAAGCATGCCTTGTGGCCCTACACCCTGCAAGCCATCAGCAGCCCTGAGACGTAGGGTGCTCGCAAGTGCTTCTCTGCGTCACGCAGAAGTTCGGACAGGGCACAATGCCCTTGCAAATGGTGAATTCCGTCACGCAGGCGCTGGCGCACGAAGTGCTGCCGGCTGTGCCCAATGTTGACAATATTCGCCGGGATGGTGCCGAACTACGTGGCCTCAAATTAGATGCCTTGCGTTTAGGCCGTGTATTTGGTTGTTGGCGTTCAGGCGTCGTGGTAGCCTCGGCGTGTGGTGGTCGGGCTGGGCGAGTGGGGCGGGGGGGGGGGGTAGAGGCACCCCTCAAAACCCGAAAACCTTCCAAGACCCCCAAACCCTATAGATCCCAGATCCTTTCAACACAAGATAGGGTTTAGGAAGTTTTAGGGTTCAGCTGAAGTTCTGTAGTCTGCGTGGTGAGGGTTCCCCGCAAGCAACAGCCTACTTGTGAGAACGGTGGTTGTCATAGAGCCCCTTCTTCTCTCAGATTGTTCTGTAAACTGCAAGTTTTCAAGACCTCCAGGTTCAAAATTTTTGTTGGGTAAAGTCCTGAACCTGAAGCCCTTTAGGATATCAGACAGGTTCAGGAGAGGCGGACGCACACGGCGCTGGCGTCCCTTGGCTCAAAGCCGGTCGGTGGAGCGAGAGCCCTTGGGATGCTTCCTGTGATGGCGGCGAGCAAGGTGCAATGCTTGTACAACAAGTTCCACAGCATAGCGACGGCTTGCTTTGACACTGCCTGTTTCTTAGGCGTGCGGAGGGAATCTTGTATTTTTTCAAGATCCTCTTAGGGTGGGCTGTAAGCGGCCCCCTGAGTGCCCCAAGGTTAACCTCTTTCCAATTTTCTCCAGGGGAACTGAGCCAGTAAGGCTTCAAGGGCTTCAAAAGCGAGGACTTTGTCGTGGTCGAGCTCCCTGCAAACCGCGATTGCCAGGTGGAAGCGCCTCCACCGCCCCCGCGAAAAAGGCGGGATCGCGGAGAATGGGCTCAGTACAGCCCGGAAGACGATGAGTATGACATGACAGCTGCCACGCGCTCACCTCAAAGTGGTGAGGAAGGCGTCGCTGACTTGCAGGTGGGTAGGAGGGCTTTTGTTGTTGTACGTATTGTTTCGTACGTATGTAAGCACGGTTCTTTCTAAATGTAATGAAGAGGAAGGGGGACAGAAAGCAAAACCTACTCCGCCTACACACCAACATCCAACATAATCCTAAAAAGCTACAGCACCCTCTGTTGCAGGCGGTGAACCAGATCCTGCACCTGGCAGGACGCGTCGCCGCGGGTGGAGAGCTACACGTTATCCGGCATTACGCAAAGCTCATCCAGGAAATGGAGGCCAACCTCTCCAGCGCTGGGCGAGCACTGCTGCTGCATCAGCAGACACTCCGCGATGCCAACCATGGTCGAAAACCGTCATTGGCAACTGCATCCACCTGCACAGACGAGGAATGGGAGAGCGTCGAGACCGTCGTCGAGGTAGAGGAGGACTGGCTGCTCCTCAACGTGCGCATGTGAGGTGCTGCCATTTTTCGAGATGCGACCTGAAAGGGCTGGGCTGTTGCCCAGCTTTTCCGGGTGGGTACCTGACCCCAATGTTGTTGGTGGCAGATCCAGAAGGCCAAGGCACTATAGAAGCACTCTATGGAAGACACTAGTACCATACAACCATGCCTTCCGGCCCTAGACCATGTTCAGCCTTGTTCAGGCGTGCGATGCCCGTGTTTCTTTCCGTCACGCAGAAATTCGGACAGGGCACAATGCCCTTGCAAATGGTGAATTCCGTCACGCAGGCGCTGGTGCACGAAGTGCTGCCGGCTGTGCCCAATGTTGACAATATTCGTCTGGAAAACGCAAGAGCTGTGACAGATTTGCGACATTTTGCCAGCTTGAGGCTTGATGTGGCTTGATCCTTTGCTGTCGTGCTTCATCCTCTTTTCTGCTGCTTCTTGCTGTTTCAAGCTGCGGGCCGGAGTGGTTCCCATCGCAGCTGCGGGACCCTCAGATGTCACGACATGGCACAACCCTGGACGCGTCGAGGGCATCGACACAGCGGTGTGCCCAACCGTGTGCCCAACCGTGTGCCCAACCCAGGCTCTATGTGCGTCCGAGAAGCCGACGCCCCTAAGCTTCTCACGCAACTCTTCGCTTAAAGTAGCAGCTAGGAAAGCAGGCGCTGCACAAGTGGATGAGGATCAAGGATTCAAACAACACATGATTTGCATGATTGTACAATCTCGTCTGATTGTATACAGAGTAGGGTGCTAACGTGCCATGTCTGTTGTTCTTGGATCCGAAGTCTCATCTGCAGTGCAGCTCAGCAGGGTGTAGTTTGCGTCGCGGTCAGAGAGATTCCCGAGGTAGTGCAGCGATTGCGTACATGTCTTTCTCTAAAAGAAGCCATTTATTGTGTTCCTTTGCTCACACTTCACTTGGGACCCTCTCCTTTAGACTGAAAGATGTACCGGCGACGTGTTTTGGGAGCCACGCTCAGCGAGGCTGGACGTGTTCGCGAAGCCCCGGAGTTTCCTCCGAGCCTTGAACGGCTCATAACAGCTCCATGCAAGTCGATGACAAGCACAACAGAAAACACGACTTCGCATGGCACGGCCTTGCGCAGGCGGGGTCCCAAGCGCACCGCCCGCAGCTTCATGGATATGCGGCGGAGCCAGCTGAGAAGGCCCTTCCCTGTTTGGATTCCACCAATGTCCACCACATTCCACCTCCCCTAAAAGAACAAAAGCTTCCGCAGAGGCTGTGCTTTGTGACAGTAGCGGCCCCGCAGCCAACGTGAAGAGCTGCACTGGAGGAGGCTCCTCTGATGTGCGGTCGCATTCGCTCTTGCTTGGGCTCTACCACGCGCTCTGGTTTCTAAGGTTTCTAAGGGTATTCGTTGTCTTCGGACAGCATCCCTCTGGCCGCTTCAAGGATCACCGAGTAGCACTCGGAGCCGTTGCTCGACCGTGAGCGCCAAGTCGTGGAGAAGCTTTGGGCCTCTGACTCGGTTGCCTGGTCAATGCCCCCGTAGCGTCCCTGTCCTTTTGCGGCCTTCGAAACTCTAGATATCACTAGATGGTTTGCGTATGTCTGCGTCAGCGTCAAGGTGCGGTGCAAGCTGTGCCGATCAGAAGCCAGGTGCTTCTACTGACCTGGTTGCTCAGATGTTCAAAGGCCAACGCCGCTTCCGCCGACCTTTAGACTCGAAGGAAGGGCTCCTCCGGGTACACTTCTGGCTCTTTTTTTTGAGGGCTGGGAATCGTACATTTTCTTCTTGCTTCCGAGGCTCTTACTGGCAGAGCATGGGAGGGCAATCGACTTGAGAGAAGTATCCCCTGAACACTTGACGAGTCATGCAGGGGCAGCGAAGACGCAGCGAAAGCAAGTGCGGAGGAGAGCACGCTGGCGGGCTGCAAGTCATGGCATGCCCAACCATGAGAGTTTTCCACAGGAGTCGTGGCTTGTCAAGGGGTCCTAGGAAGCATCAGCGAAGTCTCCGTATCCTGGGAGAAACCTGCAAAAGTGCTTGCACGGTGCCTCCACCCTTGTGGTGTTATTGCTCTCTCTTTTTCCCTGTTCTGCCTCTTCATCCCATCACATGTCATGGCCCCGTTTCCCTTCTTCATACCGCATTTGATTTGACGGTGTCCAACATCATGATGGCTCCTTTGGACGGCGCGGGGTTCCTTACGTCATTGTTGTGCCGCCAGGATGTTGCATCGCTTGCACCGCTGCATGGCCCGATCTGGTCTAGAGCTAAGAACACGCATGGGTTGAAGGATCAGAAGAACCTTGTCACGCAGCAATGGATGTAGAAATATGCACTTGCTAGGCCCTGCTAGGCTCTTCTGACTCTTCTGAGCTTTGAGGTGTGGTGGCATTCTCCTTCTCGGCATCGGCTCTCCAGAGAAGGGTGGGCTCTTTCGCGCAGCTGGACGAGGCAGCCCTATCCCAACATTGCCGGGGTCGCACTGAGTCATACTTGTACCAGGGCGGGAGGTATTTACCAGCACGTGTGTCAAAGAACAGAACAGTCCTCGTCACGAAACAGGTCTCAAAGTTCAAGAGTCGTCGTGGCGCAGATCGACCGTCAGGAGCAGGCATCGGGAACAAACGTGAGCATTAACTTGCTAGGAGTATCAGAAGCTGATGCTCTGTATGTGTGTCAGGCAACTCTTTGTCTTCGACATGCAGGCCCATAGCACTCCGTTCAGTGGCTTTCTTGGCTAGCAGTGCAGTGAGAGTCCTGGCTTTCAGGTTAGTGAGCAGCTCAGTGCGTGTGTTGCTCAGAATTGCTTCGCTCCAGGAGGAGAGGGAGAGGGTGGGAGAGAGGGACCCGATCGCGTTTCGGCACGGTCCCGTTTTGGGGGCTATGCTCACAGAGAGAGGGAAGGTTTTCAACCCGAACTCTCTGGGGCAGGTTTATGGTTGTGAGTTTTTTGAGAGCGATGCCGAGGGAGAAGCGGAAGAAGACATTTCGGGTTTCCGGCTTTGTTGGTGCGGCCAAGAGTTTCCTGCGTCGTGGATAGAGCTCATTCAGGTTCATACCTGGTGCACTTGGCTGCTCTTCTCTCAATCCTCTTGCAGACGGTCCAGGAGGCTTTGACCTTGGCTGTCCTGATTTCGGTCGGGTATCAGTAGCTCATGTCGACTCATGTCCAAGAATCTAAAGGCAGCTCGTTCACCAAGAGAGTGCTCGGTTCTTTGAAGGTAATCGGAGAATCACCTTTACGGCGTTCGCTAGTCGCCGCTGCCAGTTCAGACCTCAGCGGGCACCAACGGCCTCAAAGCTGTTCGATCCATTGCCATCATGTCTTTAAACACGGACATGAATTAGTCAGATGTATGGGTTTCTGCATGCAAACCAAACGTCCTTTTGTAAAAGTCAGCTTCAAGCACTGGCTGCAACTCAAGCGCGACGCCATTCAAGCACTGGCGATTCAAGCACCCGAGCGGTCCAATCACTGCCGATTGAAGCTCGAATCCTTGATCAATCTGTTTCGGATCCTGCACAAGGATGACACGCACACTCAAGAAGTGTACAAGATGACACGCACACTCGAGAAGTGTACAAGATGACACGCACACTCGAGAAGTGTACCGCCATTCGACATGGCTCAAGTGCGACAAAAGATCGCCGAGGGTGTGGGTTTTTGAGGGAAGGATTGGGGTTGAGGTTCGTCCATGCTTGTAGTGCATGTAAGCTATGCAATCTACTTACGACCCTCTTGATGACGTACCTATTCAGTTTCGTAGATCTCCTGCTCCTAGTCATTATTCGTTGGTTCCTACTACCCCTTCTACCAACCCTCAAGCTCATAACCTCCAAGAGGTTATGACGCCCAAATTCACGCTTGCTGCGTGACTTCGTGGAAGGTGGCCGGGACTCAAGAAGCTTGCAGCTGCAGGACCTGGTGATGGAGCATTCTTGGGGGTTGCCGGGAACTGGGGGGACTGCCTGGACCAAAAGGCACGAGATGCTATGGAGATGCTATGGGGGCGGTCTGGACTCTGGGGCGGCCTGGCCATGGGTGGTGTCACTTAGGTTGCCTGGTGGTTGCTGGTCTTGGGCAGCACGGGGCATGCTAGCGCTGTGGGCGGCACAAGAGGCGTGGCAGCTACAGCAGCGTGCTATTAACAGGGATGGCTGGGCGCCTAACAGTCGGTGCGGTGGCTCAAGCCCGACGGCCTGGTCGACAGGTTGGGGGGAGCTGCAGCGGGGGAGCACTCCATCCCTGCGTGTTGGAGTGGGGGGAGTGCGTAGTGAGCTGCAGCCCTTAAGGCGCCTTGCCGGCGTGCGTCCTTACCCCACCGCACACTCTACTTGTGAGTGTTGGGGCGGGCAAGGGGTGGGCATATTGTACTGACCAGGTATAAGGTCAAACAGAGGTTATGAGCCCAAGGGCTCCCAGCACCACTCCGCATCAACAAGCAGCAGCAGCAGCATTAGCTTCAGCAGAGCTGCAGCAATCCCCTGTCGTGACCTTCAGGCAGATGACCCAGATCCAGATGCCGGCAGATGCACTGAGATCCTTCGCAACTAGCATCTCCGACGACATTTCTTTTGCAGCTGACATCCAGGCGGCTATGATTGAACTGTCCTCCAGGGTGCAGTATCGGACCGAAGTGCTTGCTACAGCTTTGGAGAATGTTGGTCAGACAGTCAACGGCGTGCAGGAGGGCTATGGAAACATGGTCCGTGGTATGGAGAAGCTTCATGCCGACCTGCAGAGACAGCAAGAAGTCATCCAAGGCTTGGTGGATGCCAAAGCTAGAGGTGATATGGAAGTGCGCGCAACAATGGAACAGATGAGGAATGAGGTGAAGCAGAGCTTGGAAATGCAAGTCCAGGATCACGCAAGTCACCAGCGGGAGTTGAATGGATTCCTGCAACGGGAGGCAGCCATGAGTGCCAAGATGGAAATGCTTGAAGCACAGGTTGCCAAACTTCGGGACCTCATGAAAGCCCAGGACATCAGATTGAACTGCCAGGCGGAAGCCCTGCAGCAGACCGTAGCCGGGCAGACTGGGGCGTCGCGTTCAGCCACAGGTGATATGCTAGTGGAAGAACTTCGGGCTCGGGTGGACAGCTTGAGCAATCAGACAAGTCATGTGGCAGAGGCCGCAGAGACCTTGCTAGCCAGGGTGACCATGATCGAAGAAGATTCTTGGAAGGAGGCAGTTCAGGAGGAGTTGGGACAACTGAGGCAAGACATGGACGTGTTGGCGGAAGGTGCTAACGACCGTGCTGCTCATTTCCCTTTGACCCCGGACGCTTACTGCCAGGAAGCGAGTGGTCAGCCGCAGTTCGACGCCGACGAGGCCGAGAATGAATGGTGGGGTTGGCAGGGCAACAACAGGGAGAAGATGGACAATCACTATGCGTGGCGTGAAGACCCTGGGTGCCAGAATCCTTGGGGACTCACGCCGCCGCCGGGGCTGGTGTGTGAGGAAGTTGGCCATCCTGGCCGGCAAACTCCTACGTTCCCGGGGCTGGTGCGCGGAGAAGATGGCCAATGTGGTCAGAGTGCGCCTACAGACTCGGGGATGGTGCGCGGGGAAGATGGCCAGCATGGTCATAGTGCGCCCGCAGGCGCGGGGCTGGTGCGCGGGGAAGATGGACAGCGTGGTCAGAGCGCGCCTTCAGGCTCGGGGCTGGTGCGTGGAGAAGAAGGCCATGTTGGTCCGGCTGCGCCAACATCGCCGGGGCTGGTGCGTGGAGGACGTGAGACGAGCGAGAAATCTAGACAAGATGATCGCATGGAAACCGACAAGGAGCAGTGGAAGGTGCTGACGGACATCCCAAACTTTGACTTCTCAGGCAAAACTCCGTGGGAGCTGGGAATGTCTTATTCCACTTGGAAACGTCAACTGTGTACGGTTGCGGGAACAGCGTCTGGGAAGTTCCAATCTTTTGTGGAAGCTTGTGTGGCCGAAGCAGAGATGAGATACCAGTGCAAAGCTCAGGACCGGGAGATGCCCGCCCTGGGCTCCTACAGCCGTTACCCTTCGGGATATGCAGGACGACTTGTGGTGCAATTGCTAAGAGTGCTCCCAGAGAGGATCACTGCTCCAGCTATGGAGATGACAAGTTCAGCCAATGAGATCCACCCCGTGCAGATCTTGGAGGAGTTAAGTGGCCAGGTGCAACCAGGAGGTTGCTCAGAGCAAACGAGCTTGACCAAGTTCATACGCTCTCTTGAGCCGGCTGGTTCAGCAACCGAGGCGGTTCAGGTGCTACGCCGGTGGAAACTGGCTCGCTCCAGGATCCAGAGCCTAGGGTTGCCGGAAGCGGCGCCGTTTGAGCTGCTCAAGGGTCTCCAAACCCTTATTGCCAGGCTAGAAAAGAAGCATGATTCACTGAGGACAAGGATGTCTCTTTGCAGATTGGACACGTCGATACAGCTGGGAAAGGCTCAGGGTGTCGAACTCATGCTGGAGAATATCGAGAAAGAACTCCGATTGTTGTCGGCGGACGAGTACTCGAAGAGCAACACCTCAGGCGAGCATGAGATCAGCTTGGCGAACAAAGGTAAAGGAAAGGGATTCAAAGGCAAGGGCAAGGATGGAACCAAAGGGGTCAAGGGCCAAGAGGACAAGAAGAAGATCCCGTGTCCGTTCCTACAGAAGGGCAGTTGTTCCTTCGGAGATCGCTGTTACTACAAGCATCCTGACGCATCGCACCAACCTCCGCCTACGAATCCCAAGACAGATGCTCAGAGGAAGAAAATTCCGTGTCGGAACCACAAGAAGGGCACGTGCAAATTTGGGGACAAGTGCCGATATCTTCATGAGGATGCAGCTACAGCCAAAGCAGCAGCCAAAGCCAGTGGAACCCTGATGGGAGTGGAGAAGGGAGCAGCAGCAAAAGCCAAAGCTTCAGCCGCAGTTCCCAAGGCCTCGTCGGTGGTGTTGGCAAGTGTGTGCAAGATGGCTCGCTCAGATCTTCTAGAGGATGAGAATTCTCCATCGAGCTCCGATTCAGAGATGACTCATATCAGCGAGGCTGCGTCAGATGAATCCACAGCAAGCTATGCGAGACAGAGCCAGGATGAGTTCTCAGAGGAGGAGTTTCTTGACACAGGTCCTCAGAGAAATCCCTTGTGGAAACTTCACATGAGGCCGGACGAGTTCTTGGAGTGGCAGAGAGGACAGATCATGTCGGCGCCGAGGGATTTCCAGATGGAAACAGACGGCCTGGACGTAGCGGTGGGGGTAATGGTCAACGTTGCTCACTTGGACCAAGGACTCCCAGCATATAACATTCCAATTGATGAAGAACAAGAGATAGTGTCGGTGCATGACGTGTTGATCATGTGTGAGGACAATGTTGCAAGGCCCGGAGTCATTGCATGGCTGTTAGATCTTGGCCCCTCGCGAAATGAACTTTTCTTGGCTGCGATTGAGAGCCCTCGTCCTCCGAAAGTACGCCAATCCAGAGCGACAGGATCCCAGGATCCGTTGCCCGCAGAACACATGAGGCCCCAATCCGGGGATCCTTATTCCGAGGACCTTTTGAGTGTTTCGGATCCTGCACAAGGATGACACGCACACTCAAGAAGTGTACAAGATGACACGCACACTCGAGAAGTGTACAAGATGACACGCACACTCGAGAAGTGTACCGCCATTCGACATGGCTCAAGTGCGACAAAAGATCGCCGAGGGTGTGGGTTTTTGAGGGAAGGATTGGGGTTGAGGTTCGTCCATGCTTGTAGTGCATGTAAGCTATGCAATCTACTTACGACCCTCTTGATGACGTACCTATTCAGTTTCGTAGATCTCCTGCTCCTAGTCATTATTCGTTGGTTCCTACTACCCCTTCTACCAACCCTCAAGCTCATAACCTCCAAGAGACAATCATACGGGGTTCAAGCCCCAGTGATGCACAATTCTCGATTTAAAGTGTTTCTGATTCAAGCACCGCCGATTCAAGCACGTGCGGTTCAAACGCACTTCAAGCGCTGGCGTTTTCGGCCCCCCTACCATCCCAACGAATTCCGACTCATTAGAAATTTGGGCCGCCCTACCACCTCGACTGCACTGTGGACTTTAAAGGTTAGGGCGGTTAGGGTTTCCAGGGCTGAGGGTGTTTTATGGCTCAGGGGTGTAGGCTTTGAGGTGTGGAAGTGTGTTTGGGGTTTGCAGCCCTAAGGGTTGTCGATTCTTAGGGTTTCAAGGGTCTTTAAAGTGGCTTCAGGATTTTGTGGTTTTGCGCACAAATCAGGGGATTCAGGGCTTTAGACAACTTTTCTGAGGGCTTGAAGGGCTTTTAGGTTTCGGGGTTTAGGGCTGTTGCACACCAATCAGGGTTTTTCGGGCCGAGGGCTTAGGATTCTTAGGGCTTCCAGGGCTTATCTTGAGGTTTTAAGGCTTGTAGGGCTTTCAGGGTTTTGTGACTTTAGGGTTTAGGGTTCAGGCTGTTGCGCGCCAATTTAGATTTCAGGGCTCAGGTTTCATGGTCGAGGGTTTTTATGCTAGGCTGCGGTTTCAGGCTTCAGGGTTTAATCTTGTGGCTTCCGTGTTAATGCTTCAGGGTTTGTGATTTGGGTTTAGGGGCTTTGCGCCCATTGGTTTTTGCACCATCTTGATTTTAAAGCTTATGGCTTTCGGGGCTGAGTGTGTTTGAGGAGGCATTTATTTCTTAGGGCTGTTGGGATTGAGGGCTTTAGCCTCGACACCGTTTAGGGTTTAGGGGTTCTTTCGTTTTGAGGGTTACAAAGGCCCGTGCGCTAATGCTCTGGTGCGCGAGTCCAGCGTGCGCGAATCTCCCTGAGCTATGCGCGAATCATACAGCTGGTGCATGAATCTGCCGGCTCAGTGCGAGAACCCGCCGGTGTGCAAGTCCAGCATTTTAGTGCGCATATTCTGCGTGTTCGAATCCATCGTCCAGTGCGTCCACCGTTCAGTGCAGCTGTGAGCGAATCGCGGCGTTCGAATCGGTTTCGGCGACATGTCATTCCAGATGTACGTTTTGCGGAATGCCGTGGCAAGCCTCCATTGACTTGGCGGAACCGATCCCTTGGTGGAACCGATCCATTGCTGCGAAAGTTCAGGGTGTATTCAAGTGTATTCATGCCCACTGCGTTCCATGGCAAAGGACTGCCTCATGTCGAGTCGGGCTCAGTGTCATGGGCCCACAGGTGAAGACTTGGAGGAAGCTCCTCTTGGTCTGTTTTGGGCCACGCGCTCAATGAAAGTTGTGGAGTGCAGAGAGAGCTCGATGGCCTGCTTGAGTGCCCACACGTGCGGATCTGACAGGCCATCAACGTGTTGATCCTCTGTAGCCTTGCTTGTGGAGTTCTTGTGGTTTCCAGCTTTTTGGCACAGGCACTGGCCCCAGGATATTCCAAGTCGTCAAATAGGGACTCAAGCAGGTCCATTAGAATCATTACACCTTCCGACGAGGTCTTCTGCGATGGCACGACCACCGAGGCCACAGCCTTAGTTTGTAAGTGATCTTCTGACATCTTCGATAGCAGCCTGTTGAAGCAGGAAATCAATATGTCGACACTGTCGGAAACGGCAGAGCCGCTGGAGACTGCGTCAGGGCTCTCGAGGACATTGAGGCGATAGTTTCCGTCAGTGAGAGAGACCGTGGAGTTAGTGCGAAGTGCGGGCGGTGGGAGTTGTGCGACATGGTCCGATTGGAGCTTCCCAGCTGTGATCTCAATGTCAGGCTGCTGGCCCGCATCATGGTGGTGGCTCTTGCACCTCGTACGAAGTTGGGCAAGCAGCGGTGCACTGTCCCCGAAGGCAGAGAAGGCTCTCAGAACTCATGTGGATGCAGGCGTGTCAGCAGAAACATGTCCTTGTTGCGGGGAGTCTGCTTCTTCTCCCAATGACGGCAAGCGCTGTATCCGGCTGGAGATTCGTGCAACCAATCCAATGGCAACAAAGGTGTCTTTCACATCAGGCTGCTCGCTCAGCAAGCTAGTGCCCATCGCCAGGCAATCTTTGTGCATCCAAACCCGAGTCGAATCTGAGGAATGGGGCTCCGCATCATCCACCCGCTTCAATCTGCCATGCTCTGTGGCTTATAACTCTTATGACTTCAATTGCTTTGAGAAAACGTTGAACCGTGGCCGTCAATGGCACCATGAGGCCACGAGAGGGTCACACAGCAGAGGGCGCCATGTGCTTTGACGCAGCCTCTGACTGTAGTGACTGTAGTGGCTGTAGTGTAGTGCCGTGCCAGCTTTGAGACTTGCAATCCTTGTGTCCTATTTCCAAGTCTGACAGTATCTCATCATGCCTGGCGACGCTCTCAGGAGGTCTTGCTGAGGAATTGCTGGCTTCGGCAGTACATTCGACGGAACTGTGCAGTTCGGTGGCTCCTGCTCGCAAGTTCTCAGGAGATTCGGGGCTTTGGCTTTCGGCTTCTGGCCTGTCCACCAAAAGAGATGCCAGCCTCCACGCAGGCCTCATGTGCCTTTGCCTAGTTAGAATAATTCGGAGACAAACGCGACGGAGCCTGTGTCTGTTCCTACTACCAGTACAACCTGACTTGTAAGCATTCCAGTGGAGGCTGGTACTGAGTCATGTGCTTTGTGCGGGTGGGACAACAACCTGAGCCACAACAGTAAGTTGTATGAAAAAGTCTACGAGCATTTGGAATGGAGAAACTCTGGGTCCTTTGTGGTTGGGGTTCCTGGCCCATCCGGATCCTAATGCCTGGCCGCGACCTCTCCGAGTGTCGAGGCTGACCTAGTGTGCGGCTCAGCTGATGGTTGAGCTATTCTTGCATGCTGTTAACGTGCCTCCCTGGTGCACTGATGCCTTCAGCTAGCAACTTTCATTGACATGCAAGTGCATGCACTGCGCGCCTTCTTTCACGTGACGAGCTGAAGAGCGTCGTGGACAGGATTGTCCCAAAGAGCCTGGAGACCGCTTCGAGACCTCTTCAGGTACGGAGTTTCCTGTCGCACCCGGCAATGCCCCGCGCACTTTCTGCAGTCCCGACTGCTGTTGAGGCTTCGGTTACATAGTCGAACATGTCAATTGTCGATAGTTGTCGCTTCCTTGTTCCTCGACTTGTCGGCCTCACGCTTGGACTTGGGTTCCAGCTGTCGGGATCCTAATATTTGCATATATTTGCACGCGCTCACAATGCTCCGCTTCGCTCCAAGTAACCAAGAAGCCAGCATCAGCACACTGGGGACCTGCTTAAGGCAAAGCGGAGAACGTTTCCAACATAACAACTGCAGACACCTTCGCACACTGCTAGCACACTGCTAGCACATGGGCTGCAGCAAGCTTCAGGGCTTGAGTTGTACAGGCTGTGATGAACTGAACAAGCTTATGCGGACACCTTCGTGCTGCGCGGCTAAAAATTGATTACGTGACTACCTGCAATGAGAACTTCGCTTCGTGCACCAAGCAGCTGCCTGTAGCATGTGAGAGCCAAAGAACCCTCATCCGTCATCCTGGGTGGTGAGACTCTACTGTTGTTGCAGCAGTTTGGTGTTTCCCAAGGTTACGTAGCACAGAATCTGCTTGCTAGTTTCTCGCTACCTTCTTTGCAAGGGTTCCTCACCGTTGGTTCCGGTAGAGTCGAACAGCGTTCTGTAGCTGATGCATTTGCGATAGTCAAAAATCTTGGACAAGTTGGCCAGACCCTTGTTGCAACACGCATACGCGCCTTAGCACACGCCGCTCCCACAAAGGGAGATCTCCACGGATTGATAGCCCCACCCTGGACCAAGTGACTGCAATTGAGCATGGTTTTCATCAACCGCAATGCTGTGTTCAAGACCTCCTCACATGCTCCCAGAGTGATCTGGGCTCCGTGCCAAGGCCTTCGTCTTGTGTTTGTCTTGTGTCTGCGGAAGTGTTTGTCTGTGATTTTCTTTGAAGAGGTCGCGCCTCCCGATTAACGAAGCTTCGCAGGTACACTTTCTTGCCCAGGGCTTCACATGCACAAACAGAGCCACTAAATTCCACTAACGGTTTTCATTGTCAGCAGAGTTGTCTTAAGCGAGGAGGAATGAAGTTGGTGCTCGCAGCCGCTCTTGGCGCTGCCTTTGCCAGCAAGTTAAGGCAAGGGCTCTCTTGGAGCACCTATGGAGCACCAGTGGGGCACCAGTCTTCTTCACTTTGAAACTAACTACATGTAGGGGCCGCCAAGCTTCTTCCCAATGTTCCGCACCGATTTTCTACCTTCCCCGTTCACGAGAGGCTTGGGTCTGAACGCACGGCAGAGATCGAAGGCGTGAGCCTGGAGACTGCGTACGCCCAGTGCTCGGCTGGACACAGTGTCTATCTGGTCCTTCAAAGCTCTTCTCATGACTCATAGCATTTTTAGATTTGCAGTGAGCATCACCCCAGGCAGCATTCTTGGAGCGTCATGGCGGCTTGGAAACACTTGAATACCTGGATCTTCAATCTTCCATATTGTGCGATTTTCTGCCATAAAGTTCGAAGGATATCACGCCAGGGTCCACTGATTGTGTTTGGCACTGTTGCGTGCTGGATGTCCAGGTGTGCAGCGCGTGGGCGACATGGTCTCGAGATCAGAGCGGATGGCAGCATTTGCTCGAAGCCATGCGAAGGTCGCCGAACACAACAAGAGATCTGATCGCACCCTCGCTGCCTTAACCATCCTACGTGGGTATGACAACCAGGCTAGTCTAGTCGAAGAAGGTGTTTGGAGTAATGTTCTTGGGGGTTGCCTTGTGAGGTGCTTGTTTGCCTGGTATTCTTCTTGGCGGCAGCTGCAGCAACTGACCAAGTGAGGTACATGGACCGCTACCCTCAACCGTTTCTCAGTCAGGCCCTTACGCTTACTTTCACGTCCAGGCTTCAGACAGTGAATGACGCAAGCCTTCAACAATTCCGACTTTGACTCAAGGACCAGACACATGAAGAGTTCAGCCGAGTTCTGGGATATCGCAGACTGGGTTCGCACTTTGGCACGTTTATGCACACTCATCAGAGTTAGCTTGCGCCATTCCATCATGATTCGCTTGCGGATGGGTGCTGTCAGCATCTGTCAGCCGAGGTGGTGGAACCGCACTTCCACCTCCCTTGTGCAGACTGGCGTTGCGCAGGCCGGGGGAACAAGGAAGTAGGAAAGGGGCTCTCACTGACCCAGGACAGGCTTGGAATTGCTGACTTGGCCTACTCCAAGGGCCCTTACCATCACAAGGAGCTTGGCACGAATCCCAAGTTGACAGGAGAGCTTCGCTCAATCCCTGGACTGGGCTTCGAAGACGCGGTCGGGAAAGTGCCCACTGTGTAGGGATGCAGTGGCAGAGTGGTGTGGATGAGTGGTGCAGAAGGGTGCAGAGTAGGATAGTGACGCGGAATGTGGATACTGCGGCACGAGGTACTTCATCGACCAAGGGGCCTGTGGATCCTGCTGGGCCGTCGCGGCAACTGGAGCCCTGGAGATGAGGGTGCCTTTGTGGCAGATGGTCGGATATACTGGTAGCTCCTGGTGGCTCCGAGTCGCTCCGGTAGCTCCTGGTAGCTCAGTCACTGCCGCTGCCTTTGATGGGATTCCGCTGAGATTTCCCTGAGGCTGAGATTGCCCACAAGAAAGCCCCAAGCATGCTGTCCTACAAAGAGCTGGTGGACTCTTGGAGAATGACAGACGTGGCATAGCCCCGTGCCAATCCTTTTCTGTTCCCCGGCTCTCCACTGCTTGGAGACCCAAGGACTGCGTGGAGAACCCACAGCATTGTGGTGGCTCGGGTTGCAGTGGTGTGTGTCAAGTCGGGGCACTTTTTTCTGATTGTTGGAAGAATCAGATTCCTGTCCCAAGGCGGAGATGGTGGCTGCGGGGGGGCCACCGGAGAGCTGGCCTTCGAGTACATCTCCATGCATGGCCTTTCCGTGCTTCGTCAAAGAATCTTGAAACATGTTCGTGTTTTGCGGAAGTGGTGTCGCTCCATGTCGCTCCCTCGAGATCCCAGGCAAGTTCATCCTACTCTGGTGACCGTGAGTCGACGGAGCAATGCAAGACGGGCTCTCGATCAGCAGTACCACGGCCGCAAGCTGATGCAAGCAATGCAAGCTTTACACTTGTACCCCATACACGCCATGAATTTGACATTTGCCAGGTTGTCAAAGCCAGCAGCTACTGAGCTGACATGGAGCAGCCTGCAGCTTGCAGTTTTTGGTCAGGAGTTCTCTCTCTTTCTCTCTCTTGAATCTAGTGTCGTGGTTCATGTCAAGTCTCAGGCTTCGTCAAGCTACCCGTGAACAAGCTCTCACCACTCATGATGGCGATTCAGCATGTGGGAGACATAGTCGGAGCAGCATGATGCCGCATTGTGCACAATCTTGAGACTGGCAGCGGTCGCAGGGGCCCGTCGTCGTGTCGGTGGATGGAGGGCCTTGGGGAAGCTACGAGTCTGGAGTGTTCGACGGCTGTGGAAGGCTCGGACAGAGTGCACACAACACATGCAGGGGAGGATGTGTATCGTCAAACGTTGGCAAGTTGCTGCCATTTCACACACAGTACAATGTTGCATTATGTATATATATATATATATTTATACTGTATACATATACATATATATATATATTTAAATCACAGGAATAATAATATTATTATTACTGATAGCAATAGTAATAAAGTAACAAAAACACTAATCACAACAATACCAACAATAATAAGAATAGTTACTACTACTATTATGATGATGATGATTATTATTACTATTATTATTATTACTATTGTTATTGTTACTACTACTACTACTACTACTACTGCTGCTGCTGCTGCTGCTGCTGCTGCTGCTGCTGCTGCTGCTGCTGCTCCTGCTGCTGCTGCTACTACTGCTACTACTACTACTACTACTACTACTACTACTATTACTATTATTACTATTATCATTATCATTATTATTCATCATTATTATTGTTATTCTTGTTATTCTTGTTATTCTTGTTATTCTTGTTATTCTTGTTATTCTTGTTATTCTTGTTATTCTTGTTATTCTTGTTATTCTTGTTATTCTTGTTATTATTGTTATTATTGTTATTATTGTTATTATTGTTATTATTGTTATTATTGTTATTATTGTTATTATTGTTCTTATTGTTCTTATTGTTATTATTGTTATTATTGTTATTATTGTTATTCTTGTTATTATTGTTATTATCGTTATTATTGTTATTATTGTTATTATTACTATACACGCAGAGTTCTTCGGCGCCTGGGCTGCCTGGGCTGCCTGGGCTGCCTGGGCTGCCCTGCTTTGCCGGGAGTCTCCCTCGTGCTTCCTGTAAGAACAGACATGGCTTGGTAGCAATGAGGACTCAAAGTCAATCCGTGACCCTGACCGCTGATACTTCTGAGCGCTCGGAGGAGCTGTGATTGTGTTGGGTGGTTCTCCCACGATGACAGGTTCAGAGGTTCTATGAAACTGAAAAGTCACAGAATTTCGCGGCCACTGCTCACTGCTCACAGCCTCAATGAATTGTTCTAGCTTTTCCAGAAGTTGGATGCGACAGGCCCTCCTCAAGCGAGAAACGTAGAACTCTCAAAGATGCGAAAACGACTCTTGGGAGATTAATGTCAAGAAGGGTGAAGGCGCCGTACGTGCCAAGATCAGACTGAACAGTTGGCGAGAATCCTCCCAGTTCAGCCTCTCTCTCTCTCTCTTTCTCTCTCAAGGGTTAGTTCAGCCTGTACAAAGGTGGCCATGAAAAGCACGCAGCTTACTTTCTGCCATCGTCACTGGCCTGATGGAATACCTGACCCATGAGTTCACATGTGGAAACCCAGTTGATCAGTTCAAAGCTCAAGCTTTCATTGAACTCTGGCAATCGAACCATCGTTCCGAACCCTGGGTTCAAACACCCTCGAAAAACCTAGATAAATGCATCTGTAGTGGCTGACAGTCCGCAGGGATGCTACCGTCAACCATGCTGTCCTTCTGGTGGGGTATGGTCGTGATGAGACAGAGTCTTGGATGCATTCAGAAGTTTCCGTGTGTGCAGTGCTTGAGGCCGTGATGCCTTGTGCATGATGGCGTGTGTTATGTCCTCCAGGTGAAGAAGGATTACTGGTTGGTTGCTTGGCGGATGCTGTGGCGGTCTCTTCTTGATGAGCTTCTGCTGATGGAAACAGCCAAGAATGTGCGAGGGTTAGGTCAGGGCGGCTCAGATTCTTAACTAGAGACTGGCTCGTTTGGGGTGTATTTTGCTGTTGTTCTGGCTTCCGGAGGCCTCAGATTCTTAATTCTGAACTGGGATTCGAGCCAGCAACCTAGGGCCCTACAAAAGAACGCTGTAGCCACTAGCCCAAGACATCCTACAACCCCGTCCTGTTTGATAATGATCTTGGAGCTGAAGCTAAGAACCTGAGCGGCTCAGATTCTTACTTCGGGAATGTGCCATCTTGTGTCAAGCCCATTAGAAGCTAAGAAGCTAAGAATCTAAGGGGCTCAGAAATTGATTGGGGGGAAATTCTGTGATTGGGGTCTGCTTGTGAAAAATCTTACAAGCTAAGAATCTGAGGGGCTTAGATTGCCTGCTTAGCAAGCTAAGAATTTAAGGGCTCAGATTCTTAGGTAAAGCCTTCGAAGAAGCTAAGAATCCAAGGGGCTCATGTTCTCTGGGGAGCGGTTGATGGAGAGGTGGGGCACCTGCTTCAGGTTCTCTGGGGAGAGGATGATTAGAGGTGGGGCACCTGCTTTTATGCTACCAAAACACCTACGGCCCTCAAGGCCTCGCTGGATCTCAGGAGGGGCTCACATTCTTAAGTCAAAGGCACCCAGTTAGGGGCGCACAAAACGCGATGCGTAAGTAACTTCAGGCCCTCAAATTCTGAAGTAAGGAATTCTGAGCCAACACTCCTGCTGTATATGAGTCATGCCTTCCAGGTTCGCAACTCATGGGGAGAGCGCCTTTGCTGCACTCAGAATGACATCCGTGGAACATGCCTGGCTTATCCCGGCTTGCCGTGCAAGCTCTTTGCCTGGAAGGTGGTGGGGCGAGAATGGCTTCATCAGGGTTCTGAGGCATTCCTCAGATGAGGGAGCTGCCGGATACTGCGGGACTGACTTCGATCCAAAGCAAGGCACGTGAGCAACAAGGGAAGGTGCATCGTGTTGCATCGTGGCAGCTAGCAGTGGCAGCCTGTCGTGGCAGGTGTTGGATGTGATGGAGGACCATCTACTTTGCCGGTTTGCGGCATGTGCGGAATCTTGTCAGACTCCGTGTACCCTGATGGAGTAAGCTCCTTCTGAGACCACAGCCGATCTGCTGCATCTCGCAGGCACTTGTAACTTCAGCTGGGCCTGCTTATGGCAGTGCCCGATGAAGATAATCATGCGGAGTCGCAACATCCTGCAGCTGTTGCCCACTCATCATCTTGTTTTGGTGATGCAAAAAACAGGTCTGCCAGGGATAAGCTCGTACTCATGCTGGATGTGCGACAGCTTGACTACAAGACCTGCGCGGCAAGTTGAAAAGTTGCAGCGTCCTCTGGACTGCCGCTAGAACTTACGTAACATGAATCCGGAGAGTAGAGATTGTCCAGCGCACTCGTGCCGTACGTGTAGTTGGATTATGTTGAAAGCTTGCCTCGGCCAGCTTCCTCGCTTTCCTTCGTTTGTCAAAAGTTTGGTCATGTCTTCAGTCTGGCAACTTGTTTGAGCAGCGCTGTGCAACGAGGGCACCGTTGGTGTGTCCGATGCCGTTCCAGCTTCTGTAGCCCGCCCAGAAGGATTCTGCGGCATGTTGCCTCCTGGCGCAGCTCGCCGGCACGAGTCCGATAGGAGGAGTCTTTTATACGCATGGTATGGAAGGCGACAGAAAGGCGGTAGATTGAGCAGAGCCGAGAAGAACAAACGGCACAATTAGCAACTGAGGAAGATCGGTCATGTGAAGTACCTAAGCCAAGTCATAGAGCCATAGAGCCACGAGCCATAGAATCAGAGAGTCACAGAATCACATGGTCACAAGGTCGCCGAATCACAGAGTCACAGAGTCATGAAGTCATAAAGTCATAGAGTGCCTTTCGGTGCTTCTCCTCTGCCTGATGGGCTAGAGTGTGCTAGCACCATGCAGCAGCTTGAATCGAGTATCAAGCACCAAGGTAGATGGCGAACTCTGCACAAGGAGGAGCAGCTGCGAGCACCCAAGAACACCGTCTTGAAACAAGGTGTAGGCGGCTGTCTTGGAAAAGAGAGCAAACGGGCCGTTCCATCAGCTCCTCCAGACATTGACAGTTCTTGAGCTTCTTGATGAGGCCGGCAACAGTGGTCCTGCCACTGGCAACGACCAGGCAGAGAAGGCGCTTATTGGATCCTTGTGATGTTTTTCGCCTCACGCTCTGGCCACGTGACGTTCAAACTGCGTTCATGCTTCAAAGATCACGCATGCCGGAGGCACTGCTTGTCGGCATCGAAGCCGTTTGCAATGCAATGTCCGGGGAGGTTCGTTTTACGAACGAGAACGAGGCGAGGGAATGTGTAGTGGCCCCCGTGTGCGGTTCCAATTTGTAGAGACGGGTCCCGCTCCAGGCAGCATTTGCTCTTCTGCGGAAGGGTTGTCGCCACTGCTCGGGCACTCGCGGAGGAGAGGCCTTGAGGCGACTGGAAAAGCATGGCTCCTGTGGGGGTTATCTGCGTAGAGCGTATTTCAAGCCGAACTATGTGGGCCGTACCTGTGCTAGGATATCAACACCTCACCATTCCTCACCATTCCACACCATTCCTCACCTTTCCTCACCATTCGTGCTTTTCAGGCAGGTGCCTGTCGAGAAGCAGGCAATCGTTGTAGCCTTCCTGACGCGCATTGCAGAGATCCGCCGAGGGGCATCGCGGCGGGTGCAGGAGCCACGTCGTCCTGACAGTTAGCTCTGTAGCAGCTTGGTCATGGTTGCTTTTTGGAATCTTCTCTGTGGGGCATCGGCGTCCTTTTGGTCCGAGATATTTTCCCCAACACGCTTTGTTGGTGGTTTAGGGTTAATGGTGGTTTTACGGTTTAGGGTTTAGGTTTCTTTAATTCTGTGCGCTTGAGGTTTGCGTCCTTCGTGCGCCGGGCGCTGGCCACGATTCGGGTTCAGGGTTCAAACCCCTTCAAGGGAGGCTTTCCATTGTTGTTTGACCCCGAGCTGGGGGCGGGCTTCGGCCCTTTTCGGGCCGATGGTTTCTGATTTTCTGCGAAGGAGCTCGGACCCCCAAGCAAGCAGTCTTCGGGGGAAAAGCAAGAAATCGGCCTGAAGAGGCCCACTTGAGGCACTCGGATAACCTCAAAAGGTGCCTCTGAAGCAGCACTTCTGAAGGAGCTTTGAAAGGGACTGCCCGGACAAGTTTTGCTGGCGCCGTGAGGGGCCCAAGACCACCGGCCAAGCCTTTGTGGAAACCTTGAGCCTCCCCAAACTCTCCCGGCCGACCAGACGCGCACGAAATGCGTCACAGCGTCCATTCCAGCTTTTGTCAGGCAAGAAACTAGGCGGGCCAATGATGCCTCATGGGTCTGTTGCATTGGCGCACACATTCCTTCCGTTGAATCAAGAGTAAAAAACTCTGCAATGGGATCTAGAGCGGGAGCACAGTCGAACTGTGGCACAAGCCGAACCTCGGCTTTTGTGGCCCATGCTGTCAAGTGAAGGTTCATCAGCGGGCCGTTTGAGCTTAATCCTTTGTATCGGAGGGGTTTGAAGGAGCTATACGTGGCGGGGCTGGGGGAGGCCCCGTCCTAGCCTTAGCCTTCAAGTTTCCCTTTCGGCCCCGTGTGAGTGTGATGCTCATTTCGTCGGTTTCGCGCTGTCAACATCATTCAACATCCCAACATCGCAAGTTTCGTCTTGGCTCGGCTCTCAGGTCGCGAGCATAACATCGCAAACATCGCAAACATCGCAAGACCCTGATGATAACGATCACGACGCTGTGAGGAGCTGGGAGCCATTTTGGCCAACGCGTCGCCTTCCTGGCAGGAGCTCCTGGCGGGCTCAGCTTGGAGCCTAGCTTCGCCTCGCCTTCGTCTCAGTCAGCTTCCTCAGCCGCTGCTCGTTCTTCATTTTGATATCTCTCTTTTCGCTCGGAGGAAGCTCTGGGCGGGCCAGATGGGCTCCTGGCCGAGGAACTGAAGGTGGGAGGCAGCCGCAAAAAGTTTCGGCCTGCCTTTGGTTGGATGCCAGGCGCTGGTCCCTGCGACAACTGCAGGCTGGGCCGGGACAAGGACCCTCAAGGACCCTTGCTTGCCTTGCATATTTGCAACTTGGAAGCTTGGAAGGTGAGGCGAATCTACCAGCGCCTGTGCGGAGCTTGCATACTTACGTACAGAAGGGTTCTATTTTTTCCATGTTTTTCCTTTGAGCTTTGCCAGGTTGGAGCATGAAGCCAGGGTCTTCCTTCGCGAGAGCAAATCGAAGAGGCATCTCGTCGGCGACATGGGCCATGGATGGTCATGAAGACAAAGACTCAAAGAACAAGGGGCAGGGGGCACTGCTTCTCACGGAAGGGAGGCTACGTTGCACGTTGATCATGTTGTGCGGGCTTTGGCTTGGCTTGGACAACTTGGAAGAATGTCGACAAGCAATCAACAATGGCTCACCAAGTCCAAGTCGTGCGCAGCAAGAAGCCCATGTTTGTCGGTGCTGAGTAGCCTACACGTCTAATTTTGCCTCTGCAATATATGCTGCGTTGCATCACTTCCAACATGAGTGCGAAACTAGACAAAGCACGATGGCATCAACACAACTCAATAAAAAAGTACCTTCATCCGTTCGCCACAACAGTCGCAGAATGCAATGCGAAGTGTTCGAAGTTCTGTTTCGAGGTACCTGTCCATAATCAGCTCGTCGACTGACGCCTGCATCATCATGACGGTATCTCCGACATGGTTGACCCAGGTTGGTTGGAAAGACGGGGTAGAGGTCGGAATGGGTGACCATCACTGCAGCCCTCTGTAGAAGTTTATGTATATTTTACGTATTTGCTGTGCAAAGCTGGGAAGTGCTGTGCAAGATTATTGTTTTGCTTTCTTCTTGCGGAGTGTGCCGAGAGTGTGCCTTAAGGAGCTGCCCGTCTCCCTTTTCGTTTGCTGCGTTCTTGGCAAAGGCGCTTCCCAAGAGTTCTTTTCACTCCAGTTAGGAATGTGCCGGGCCGGACGTTGCCTGTGCCGCGGATTCGTGTGCTTGGAGGCCTCTCCGACGCCTGCAGCTCTTTCAGCACAGAGGCCGGCGCAGAGCTGCAATTTCCCGCATCTGCTGCTTATCTTCCCGGAGGTCTCGGAAGAGACGGAGGCTTCGTCGTTTTCTTCGCAGTTGTCCAAATCAAGGCCTGGTTGTTGGAAAGGTGACTTTGACCACTTGACAGTAGGGCACGATGTGTCCACAATGGTATACAAGATTGTAGGCAAGGTCATGTGGCCCCCTTTCTTGGCGAGGCTGGCTGAACTCGAAGGTGAGAATCTGGAATTCGGCCTAGCGCACGAGGTGTGGGATCTCGGGGGACTGGTTGAGCTGCAGAAAAAGCACAGAGTCAAAGTCAGCGCGCTAGAAGGTGAGAGGCATGGCACATCATGGCATGTGGCCGCACAATGCAACGTACCTCAGCGTGCCAAACGTTGATTCTTCCTCAGGGAGTCCCGTCCTGTGGCCGCTTCCTGGGCTCCCGGAGGACCCCTGTGTTTTGAGAATCGAAGAGCATCGGCAGCTTTTCTGTTTTTCTGCAGCTGTGATATAAAGATTAGAGAATCTTATGGGACATGTGGAAATTCTTCTTCAATGTGGAGACTTGAGAGGCGCTGGACAGATGTGGAGCTTTGTTGCTCCAGCCGCAGCTTCGGCAGGCGTGAGCGCTGGAGCGCCATGGTCGCAAGTTGTCGGAAGATGTCCCTTCGAAGCCGTTTTTTTGCGAAGATGACCTGTGCAGCTTCAGGCCGAGGTCCAGGTGCTTCCTTGCAGCACCAATCCAGTGGTTTGTGGCTCTACGTGGACCCGCGCAGTCCGAACAAGGCAAGGAACTTTGAACAAGCTTGTCTCATTGGTAGTCCGTCGTTGTGTACGAAACGGAATGGCGAGAATGGTGAGAAGCTGCTGAGCAGGTCACCTTGAGCTCACAAGAGCACAGTGCTTGGGAGGCTTGGACGGGGGTAGTCACCCAGTCACCGGACATTTGCTTTGCGGCCTTTGGCCTTTGCCTTTCAGAAGCCTTTCGCCATCTTTCGCCTACCGGACATTGCCATGCTAACCCTGCATATTAGCCATGCTGCAACTGCAGTTCTTCCTTCTCTCAATGCATAACCCACTAGCAAACCCGAACATCCAACGAACATTGCAATTTCTGCGGTGGCACTTCTTTTCACTCCGCCTTGTCTCTTTTTTAGTTGAGAATACCGTGCGAGGTCTTGCCTGCCACTTGATGCTTGGAGGACACTGTTGGCATGTGAGCGGATGGGTGTAGGTGTGGGTGATACGCCCTCTTTCGATCCTGCTTCTTAGTTGGTTTATAGAGCATGAGTTGACGCCATTCCAGGCAAATGCTGCTTGCACTTGTTGGCAACATGTTCTGCGCGCCAGGTACAGGATGAAGGGAGACAGCATTTGAATATGGCCGAAGGCCGGATAATGTGCGGGCGCAGCTGACAGCTGCATGTACAGATGTCTCTGGGTGCGCAGAGCCAGGGTGACAACGATGTCTACAGATGGTGAGCACACACATGAGAGCACCAACTGGCCAATCGCAGTGTGATCCTTGCCGACAATTCGGAAGACATCGGTGTCGAAGAGCCCACGACCAGTCCCAAGTCTTGTAGCCTTGGGTCAGTCCTTGCAGACGGCTGCTATACATTACCTGGTACCGAACATGTACCTTTCATGTTTTCCCCGCACTCTGCTTCGCTTTGCTTCGCTTTGAAGCCAAGGAGGAATCTGTACCTCCGAGATCCTCCGAGAATTCGTTTAGCTGCAGTTTGACATTCGGCTGCATGCAGAAGCTTTGGGCAGGTGTCTCAATATGCTCTGGCCGTGTGTGAAGGCTATGACCTTGCGAACTACAAGCGTTGTTGTGTTTTCGGCCGGTGATATGGCCAGCAATGGGTCCTTTTCCAACCAATAGGCGCCGTCAACGTCTGGGGGCGGCTTTGAAATTTGCTGCATTGCTGCGTGCCGCGTGTACACGTGATGGCGTGTATGCCATGCATGCCTGCCGGGTACTTCCAAAGCCTGCATAGCTGAAATGTGATCCACGCATCCGGAACGAAGTGCCCAGGACCTCAGACATGCACCGACCTTGGGATGTAGAGTATGCGACCACTGCTTCGCTAAAGCAGTGTACAAGCCAAGCCGACCGCAGTGCAATGTCCGGCCCAGTCGACGGCGAGAGTTGTAAAACAAGCGCTTGTTTCCTCTTTTTTTCCCCTGTTCTTCTTTTTTCTCAGCTTGTGGGAGTGGAGACTGGCAGTTGAGTTTTCAGTGGCCCGCATGACGACGCAGTCTGTAGAGAGAGTGCGTACCTCTCAAGACGCACATTCTCTCCCAGGTCTTGGCAGCTCATGGTGAGGCTGAAGCCCTTAGTCCTGCCTCTCCCAAATCTTGGCAAGTTCTGGAAGCCCTTAGTCTTTAGCAACTTGTTAAGCGTGAACAACATCGTGACTCCCAGCTTTCTCCGTGTTTGGGGACGGTCATGGCTCTCACATTGGATGGTGGCCTTCCTGTCTTTCTGCCGGGATCCGAGCAGATTCCAAGCACGGTGTCGCAGCATTCTCCACTTTGATGTTTTTCTAGACAAGGTCGAGCCGTTGGCCCTGCAACCTTCAAGCAGGAGGAAGCCCCAGCTTGTCCAGGCCTAGCACCGGCAGACTTCAAGCAGACATAAGCAGACTGCATGCCCCAACATTCTGTGACGTTCTGGTTTGGAGGTGGCATGCCTTGTTCCCCTTGGCAACCAGCAGTTGTGGATGGAACGCTTTGAGCTTGTCAGCATCGTGGCTGATGTTATTTCGGCTTGTTGCCATGACCACTCATGGAACCGTTTCATAACAAGGCACGGTGTGCGGATTTGAAGCACAGGTCCTGCTCATGGCCATACCGCGTGTCCCGCGATCGCACAACGGACGAGCGAGGTGCTTCGCGAGGCAGATCGTGCCATGTCAAGTTGCCACATGCTGCCACTCGTGAGAGCAGTCCCGGAACTAGTGCAACTTGGTGCAACATGGTGCAACTTGAACCCTTGACTCATTCCTCCCCGATTCCTGCAGAGGCGTTCTCGAAGTTCTCGACGTCAGCGGGGCACCGCTCTTCAGCTCAGTCAGGACATCGGACGGCTTGCTGAACCTGAAGACATCCTGGCATCTTGCATCAATGGTAGCTGTGGCATGGTGCTGAAGAGTTAGTTGGTTGAAGGGTTGCGTCTTTTCTTGCATCGAGCTCCTGCCATGACATGAAGAAGCTGACTTGTCTAGCGCAGGCATTCGTTAAAGATCATTTGCACGAGTTCAGCTTCGTCCATGCGGTGTCTTGCTTCAGCCGCCTGGGGCGCACACGTGGCTCGATTTGAGAAAGTTTTTGAAGATCACCACAAGAACCACAGTAGCCTTTACAGTTATGAACTTGGGGCCGTAGCGGCGGCAATTATGGCAACTATCGCAAGGATACCGAAAGCGGCATCCGAGCAGCTTGACCACTTCAGAGCCTTTCCAGAGCCTCGTGGCTGCTCTTGCGCCTTGGAAAGCGACGCAGTCTGTTTTGCAATTGCCTTGCATCAGTTGGACTTCATATTGTGCTGCTTACCCCAGGAATTTTTTGGTGAAAGGGGCGAGATGGATGCAGAAGCATTGCGAGCCACCCTGGTAGCGGCTGTTTACCTGGTGCCCTGACGACAGATAACATGCCCTCGCTTTCGCTTCCCCATGGCAGCCTCCGGGAATCCTTTCTGAGGCGGATGGAGACACTTGCGTGAGGCCCATGGCCTCGAAATGTGCTACAGCATTGCTCGCCCAACTTCAGGTCTGGGCCTCAGGGAGGGCCTTTGCAGTGCACTTGGGGTGCCTCGCAGAGCCTGTGAAGCGAACTAAATGCAAGAGCTGGGGTTTGGCACCACAGGCTTCCGAAGTTTGTGGAGTTCTTCTACTTGGGAGTTCCAACACCAAGAAGAATCATGAATAGCTGAGGCAGCAAGCTTGCAAGAGCTGGCAAACAGTGCTTGGGCTCTGGCCAAGCTTGGACAGCGTGACGACCGTCTGCTGCAGGGTTCCTTGTATAGTATAGTACACAATACAATACAACATAGTACACAGCTTCTCGCGCAGGCATCTCCGGAGAGGTGCTTCGACGAGCTCAGCTTGGAGAGGCACATCCCTTGCCAAACCTCGTGACTTTGTATGCCTCTTAACCTGCCTAGTTCCATTCCGAAGGCAATGAATGTTCGGGACATTCAGAGACCCGGAAAGCATTTGTCAATGTGCCGTGATGTCCATACCTGTGCTTGCCGCATGTGGGCCCCAAAAAGGGACCGTAATTTAGAGAACTACACATCTCTGCTGCAAGGAAGTTGGCTTGGGCATTGGCAGCTTTCGATGTCGAGGATTTGGCACTGTTGCGCTGTCTCAGTGCTGAAGTGCAGATGCACGGCAACGATACCTGCTTGCATAGAATGGAACCCCAGGATGTCTCGCGACGCCTTCCAGCAAGTTGAGGTGTGGTCTCGTGGTGTTCGTTGTGCCGAGGACTTGTCAGCAGTGGATGCCAGTGTCATAGCCTCCTCGTTTGCACGGCTTGGTGCGCGCCCTGGTTAGTTTAGAGCTGAATTTGCCAACTGAGCACCTCACTTGCTGCTACCGTGTGTACGCAGCTCATGGCGCAATAGACACAGGCAACATTGCAATTCCCGGGAAGCTTCGCACTTTCATGAATGACATTCCACACTTTCAACAGCATGTAAGATGCATAAGCAAAGCTAAGAGGCATAGGTACATATGTATATATATATGTGTATATATATATATATGCATAAGCATCAAAAATGATTCAAGGAGATTTCAGATTTTGCGTGCTTGGAGCTGGATCACATGCTGGAGCAAGCGCTGGTGCAAGCCGCAGAGCCGTAAGTCGTCCTTCCGATAGCCGCACAAGTAGCAGGAGTTGAACAAGGAATATTCAGAGGAATGTTTATTCCAAACCAGGGCATCTCGAGATGTAAGTTACACTAAGCTGATATTGCCATTCCTGTTGGTTAATGATGATGCATGGCAAAGCTTTGCCAAGAATCAGAAACACATCGCTCCTGATAGACTCAAGGGAAAATCATGGAACCCTTTCTCAGCACAGATTCGGACAACAAAGGTTCCAAGAGCGGAAAGTTTCAGCAACTGCAGAAGTTGTGTATTTCCTTATATAGCTGCTGATGCAATGTTTCGAGCCGAGGCGTGGCCGATTCTGGACTTTTCCGAGTCCTTTCCCAACAAGTGCAGGATCGCCTTCTTGCTGACCTCAACACCGGGGGCATGGCCAAGGTTGCCTACTCCTTTGCAGGTGTGCCGCAAAGCAGATGTTTAGCAATCTCGAGTGTTGACCGTAGAGAGATTCGATGAATGCTTTTGGAAACCGAGTGTTGGGCCATGCCACCGACGAGCCTCGACTGTTCCGAGCTTTGGCTGCCGAGTCAACCAGGCTCTCCAGGTTTCACCACGTCAAGCCGTTTCTTAAGCGCTACCCCGAGTTCCTCATCCATGACTTGACGCGAGCAGGAGAATTGCCCTTGTCGGTGCCCAGGCCGAAGCACTGCTGATCTTGTGACAAGGCTTCGCTTCTCTGCATTCCTGAAAGATGCACTGGAAGGACCTGGCGAACATGATGCAAGCTCTGGTCTGGTGCAAAGCTGCCGAGGCAATTTCGGCGAGCTCCGAGGTCGGCCTTGTAAGTTTTTGGACACTCTGGTGACGGTCCGGTGCTGGTCCGGTTTTGTGTATAGATATCGCTGCTACCGCCAGGTTCAGCGATTTCTTGTGGTGGCTTCCAGGAGGCGCACGGCTTTGACTCAGCAAGCCATGAATCTGCAGTCCTTGCAAGGAGCGGCCTAGGACGACCTCCCTAGTATGTACAAGACGAGCCTTCTTGACGTCGCCAAGTGCGATGGCGCTAGAGTCGCTAGAGCTGCCTGCGCAACAGCGGGCGCTCAGTTTGTTGACTGTCCAGGTGCGTCGAGCTGTGCCGTGCCCAGCAGGTCTTTGTTTTCTTCTAGCGCATGTGATGCATGTGATGCGCGAGCAGAATGGGCTGTGGGGTTTCCCTCCTCATGTTGAGGTGCAAATGTGCAATTCCGAAGGACTTATGCTGCTTCGCATGGTCATTCGCATCGTGCCTCGTCAGACCTCTCGCCATGTTTGTGCAGTTCCGATGCTTGGAACTCAAAGGCATGCGCCATCTCAGGTTGGGAAAGCACTATGACATCGTGCTCCCAGCCGTCGCAGAAGCTTCCGTCCACCGAATTCCTGATTTCAATCCACGGTTTCTGTGCCTCGACTCGATTGCTTTGGAGATTTTGCAGAGCAAACTGGTGCTGATGCTGGAGCTCTTCCACTTCTCAGCTTCATTCACACATTCGTTATGCATGCAGCCTGTTGCTTTCAGCCGAAGCTCAAGTGCGATTTATGAAGCACTTGGACGGTCGAACTGCCGTTGAAGTAGACTTAAGGTGTGGTCAATTGGCCTGGGCGTTCGCAGCTAAAGGTCCCCGCCGTCCGACGAACGCTTTCTGTTTGATGCCAGTTTTGTGATGTGCTCGTTCTGTTCGGCACATTGCTTGGAGGCATTTCGAACGGCCCATTGTTCGGTGCCATTGCAGATGCTGCTTCGGACGAGAAGTGCTCCTTGTCTACTGGAAGAAAGAACAAGGTGCTGTATTTGTGTGCTGACCATAGTGGACAATGCTGATGACAAGGTTGGTATGCCCCGCGAGACATATCGAATCTGGCATGGTGCTCGCCTTAGAAACGATGTCGGTGAGAATGCATTTGGAATGTCTTAAGGTCTTTCGCGATGCTTGGACGCCGACACTTTTCGTTGTTCGACTCTTTGTGCGGCCGAGCATTGCATGCCCTGGAGCAGTTCAACAGCCAGGAGTGCGCTCGTGTTGCACAAAGATGAGAGGTATTTTCAGGATCAGTGGTTGTAAAGAAGTACAACATGCAGGACCTGGCCAATATGCTGTGGGCCTACTCTCATTTGGGCAGCTGGTCATCAATAGCTTAGCTCAAGATGACCGCTTGTTCTTCACAGGCACTGGCAATCCACACAGCAGAGATCTGCAGAGCTGCCTGAATGTCGCAGATGTGGACGAGTGAATGGATACACGAGCTCTGAGGCATCAGAGCACCTGTGCTCTTCTCGGCCGCAGAAGCGCGGGTGAAAGAAACGATGTGCGGGCACAGCCTTCAGGACTGTATCTGATTGCGTGCCTGCGATGTTGAGGTCGGTCATTGTAGGTGTTTATTTGATGTTATTGGTCCCGAGCACGGTGCGGTGAGGGTGCTCAGACCTTGATGGCCTTTTATTGTTCCCAGTAGCTTGTTTCGCATGGTGAGGAGTTGGACGGTTGTCCCTGTCGGGAGTGCCATGATATCATATCCACGTTTCTGGCATGTGCAAACACCTTTGCAAGGTCCAAGGGTTCTTGCTCATGGAACCTCGTAAACGATAGGCACCTCTTGATATGAACCGACTCAGCATCCGTGTGCAAAAAAGGAGCTCTCGAGTATCGCTTGGGCTTATGACGCCGCGGATATGATGAGCTCTCAGCTTTTCGAAGCGATAGAGCATGAGTTCGCAAGAAGGCCTGCCTTGCAGAACGCATGAACGCTACGATGTGTGGCATGTCAATCACAAGCACATGCCAGGCTGCGTCTTGGGCCTGGCAAAGAAGCGGCCGCGCAACGAGCCCGTGATGTGAAAGCACTTTTGAGACAGTTGAGGCCGTACTTGAAAAATTGTCGCTTCGTGCAACGCAAGATAGCCAGCACACCATACCGGGCGGCTTTCATGTTCGCCAGGTCCGCGGGCCCCGTGCGAAGGGAGACAGAAAAGCGCGCAGAGGCAGAGCTTCGACAGATGCTCGGATGCAGTGCTGTTGCGATCAGCCTAAAGATGCTTAAAGTCCAAAAGCATGTACCTCGGAGCTTTAGTCTCTTCGCCCATGCATGTCTTAGTGGGATCTTTATGCAACGGCTGATGTTTGCTTTGGGGCAGTGTCTTTGACTCTCCGCCGTCGCGTGGGATGGCACGAATCACACCAGGTTAGGCAACATCCAGGATGTGGTCCTGCCGGTTGAGCACCCGAGTGAAAGCACCTTGATGCAAAGTTGCGTTGAGTCTCCGTCTGTTTTTTTGGTGCTTGGCTCCCGCATTTGGATCCGAAGCGTCGGTATTTACGGTTCCCTTTTGCTTTGAAACCCTCAACCTGAAGTTTGGAATCCACCTCCCGAGCCTGAGCACAGTGCAGGCCCTCGCCCCAAATCGACTTTCGCAGCTCCCCAAGCTTAAACCCTGCCACAAGACCGTCTCCCCCCAAGCCGTAAATTCGAACATATGGGCCCATCCCCAATATGGCCTGCTTCCCAACATTCAAGCCCGCAGTGCCAGAGAACTTCTCTTTTTTCCCTAATTTCCCTCACGCAGAGTACATCAGAGTACCAGTCCCGCAACGCAGGGCGCGCGTGGAGTTTTTGTCAGTGCTGAGGAGGCTTCAGTGTGGGCTCTGAAGAGATGCCGCGTGGCTTCCTCAGAGCTGCGACCTGCTGCGAGCGTGGCAGCATGAGGATGGTAACTGCATGCAACTGCCTGTCTGAAGTGAGTGGACCATGATCAGCCCAACTTGAGAGCCAGCATTCGGCAACGCTGTTGTGGCAGATGCCTGCCCACGGGCAAACAGACAAGCTCCGTTCTCAGGTGTAGTTTTGGATCTATCTGATCGATCGGATTCTCGGCTGCACAAGTGGGCCACTCCCAGATGTCTCACAACCTCTGTTGGTGCCTCTGGCCAGGTCTTCTACAAGCCTCCAGGCTGGGAAGTTCAGAGTCCTGATAGCCTTGGACATCACCAGCTCTCCGCCGGTACCTGAGGTGAAGGAAGAGCATGAGGAGCATGATGCATCATGTGATATCAGTCGAAGTGCTGTGGCCAGAGTGCTGGCAGTTTTGGCCCTGAGGCATTTGTGCGATGGACCGTGCCGCAACGTTGCCCCATCGTCTATGACGTGCAGAGCTCTCACGGCTTCTTACACCGCTTGGATGCGACTGGGATTGAAGACACTTCATTACCGACCCATGGTCGACTTTTCTGGACTCACCTCCCATCCATGACCTGGCAGGGCAAGTGTGGATCTCTAGCCTAGGACATTTTGTTCTTTGGTTCGAGCTCATCCATAACCTTTCGCTTTAACATTGATGTCTGCGTAAGCACTGAGGTGTCCACGTCTGGCCTCGTTCTACACGCTAAGAGCTATGCAGCCTACCACGATCTTGCCGCTGGCCTCAAGCTGAATAGCCGAGCTCCCCAAAAGGCAAAAGGCGGCGGAGGCATGCGGAGGTATCGCAGGCTGTCAGGGCTTTGGAAGCTGTTCTGACTCCAGGACTTGCAGCTGCTGCGCCGCGAGCTGGATCGGGAGTACCTGGTCCTCGTGCATGGCCTGGTCCCACCCGCTCGCACCACTTTGGACCTGCCTGTCTATGTCGAAAAGGAAACTTGGCTAATCTTGGCTCGCCTTGATGTCACGATGTCTGGTTGTCCATCGTGGCTTTGTATCGCCTCGGGATTTGGTGACAGATTCTGCCGAGGATTCGGAGAGCCGCCCAAGCCAAGTGGCCGTGCCTGGGGCACGACGGAGTCTTAGCCACTTGAAGGCCAGACTCATTGAACACAAGCAGAACGTATAACCCCTTGTTGCAACATCCCATGACATTCTCATCTTGCGTGGGAGAGCCGGGGGAGAACAGGTTCTTGCCCATCTCGGGCTTCGGCAGTCATGCAGCCTGCTGGCGATGAAAATCGACACTGGCCGACGTACCTTCCCTGCAGAGTCTGGAGTCTGGCAGCTGCAGAAGTTGGGCAAGTGGCGCTTGCGGAAAGGGCCCAAAATCGGCCAAATATTGGGGGGGGGGGGGGGGGGGGGGGGGTGGGGGGTTCTTCAGGGTTTTTCCATTTTTTTGGGATTGTCCGATATCGTCCATATACTTACTACCTTAGTATTCGTACTGTCACCTCACTCGCTCTGGTTAATCCATCATGAGGGAGTTCCAGTGAATGAATATATGTTGGGTTCGGCCGGTCCACACTAACAGTCAAATAACGCCGTGGCCTTATAACACACAGGCCAAAAATAGCACCAGGAATCCCAGTCAATTTTAGCATTTACCGGGTGCTTCTTTTTGTGGGTCTGCTTGTGGTGACTGTTAGTCACATAGCAGCAGAAATAGCACCAGAAATAGCACAAACAATAGCACAAATAATAGCACCAGAAATAGCGCCAGAAATAGCACAAAAAATAGCACCAGAAATAGCACAAACAATAGCACCAGAAATAGCACCAGGAATCCCAGTCAATTTTAGCAGCTTAGCATTTACCGGGTGCTGTTTTTTGTGGGTCTGCTGATGGTGATTGTTAGTCACATAGCACCAGCAACAGCACCAGAAATAGCACCAGAAATAGCACAAACAATAGCACAAAAAATAGCACCAGAAATAGCACAAACAATAGCACAAAAAATAGCACCAGAAATAGCACCAGGAATAGCACAAAAAAATGCACCAAAAATAGCACCAGAAATAGCACCAGGAATAGCACCAGCAATAGCAGGAATCTCAGTCAATTTTTTGGCATTTACCGGGTGCTTTTATTTGTGGGTCTGCTGGTGGTGACTGTTAGTGTGGACCGGCCGAACCCAAAATATATGAATGAACGGAGCGATTCTTGGGCTGGTTTCCGCGTTCACGAATCTTTAACTGGTGTTCGTTCCTCACTTGCGATAATAATGAGAGAACGAAAGTAGTGAGTTCTAGGGTTTTAGGGAGGTCAGGGAACGCGCATAGAGGTAGGTTCAGCCAAGGCCATCAAATCCGAGCTCAGACCGCGCACGTTGGTCACCCTGTTGCTTGTGACTGGCTGTATACCACGACGACGACACATTCTGCAGATAAGGATGCTTGGACTTGTGACGACGGAGATGTGAGGAGACCATGCGAGTAAAGGCTGTTTTTTGGCATCCGTTGAACCTTCGGGCCGAGGAGTGGTGTGGCCGCACTTTTCTGCACCGCAACCGGCTGGCTTTCAAGGATAAGAATGGCAAACGGCACGACGTGCTCCACGGTTGCCCTGGCATCTGCCGCTGTGTCGGGAAATGTCGGGAAGTCGGCCGGGTGCACGGAAGCTCAGGACCCATGTGATGCCAGCAGACCTGCGGCAAGCGCTCGCGACATGTGCAGCGAGCCTTGTCTATGCTGTCGCTACGTTGTTCATGCATGCGCCGGGGCCATACTATCCTATGCTAGCCCAGCTCAGGAAGGATGCGGTGTCGCATCTAGCTGTGAATGCCTTGACTACAAGAAGCTTTGCAGAATATGTGGTGCTTTCCAGAGATGTCGGCGGCACACAGAAAAAGTTTACTCTTACTAGTTAGCGACGCGGCGCAGCCTTTGTGTGGTGCCCTGGCACCTGATGATCTGCGCTTGGCGAAGATGCCGGGCGCTGTCCTGCGCATGTACATAGGAACATCTATCCAATGGAGTTGCATTTGTCACCCAGGTGATCAAGCGCGCTGTTGCTCGTGTGTGTGTGTGTGTGTGTGTGTGTGTGTGTGTGTGTGTGTGTGTGTGTGTGTGTGTGTGTGTGTGTGTGTGTGTGTGTGTGTGTGTGTGTGCTAGTATTTCAACTACTTCTAGGATGGCCTTGATGTTTGTTGCCTCGTGACATGCGATTATATACCCTGTTAGTATTAGTGTATATTTTTTAAAGATATAGAGATGCACATCTCTTGAAGGGGTCTTATCCCCCCAAAGAAAAGGTAGCAAGGCCAAGGGTCTATAATCGGGGCCCAGGTTTTATAGACTTGAGGCTGCGGCTGCTACTGCTACTGCTGCTGCTGCTGCTGCTGCTGCTGCTGCTGCTGCTGCTGCTACTGCTGCTACTGCTGCTACTGCTGCTACTGCTGCTACCGCTGCTACTGCTGCTACTTCTGCTACCGCTGCTGCTGCTGCTCCTCCTACTTCTTCTCATGGCATCGTGGGTAGACGTTGGCAACGTCCGGTTGTGTTTATCGGCACAAGGGAGTTTGTTCTGATTTCCCAGCAGTGAACTTGGACGTGGACCTCAACGCACAGGCAATGAGGCCATGCAGAGGCACGCTCAGCACCTTGAGCACCCCGACGTGGCTGACTGTCAGTCCTCATTGAGGAGGTCCCACGGACAGCTGCAATGTCTGGATTTGCCGATCAAAGTTGTCCATCGAAGCCGAAGTGCTGCCTCAGCCTTCTTGTTCGGATCTTCAGAGGATGACCCATTTAGTCAGAAGATCGAGCCTTGGAACTCAAAGTGTCCAAGGTGGATGCCGGGATATGGCAGCCGAAGCCATGGATTCTGCAGGAAGCTGAAGCCGCCGAAGAAGAAGTGGTTTCCGCCCGAAGAACCCGAACCTAATCCAAGCCAACCTTCCCCCCCAAGACAGCCGCCGAACCCGCGCCAACCTAACCGGCCCAACCCGCCAACCCAACCTCCCAACCCAGCCCGCCCAAGCCGCCAACTGAGCCCACGCAACACCTCAACCCAACACCACCGCCACCGCAGACCTCCACCCTCGAACTCGCCCTGGGAGCAGCCAGCGAGTGAAGCTCGCCAGGAGCAGGCGAAGGCCAATACCGAGGAGCCTCAGGTGCCCTTCACTGCACCTGCAGTGCCTCCACCGAGGCGTCTGCCACAGCGCCCCGCTCGAGATCCACCGACTCCCCCAGAAGAGTTGGGCGGTGATCTTGCCCCGGCTCCGGTGCCTGTTTCGCCTCGAGGCCGACGGCCAAAGAAAGTCTTCGCGGAAGAGGAGCCATTCGAGCCCAAGCCGGGTCTGATCGTGGAACAGAAGACGAAACCAGCACCTCCGCCTGAAGATCCAATCAAGGTCGGGACGTTCGAAGATGACGAGCCCGATGAAGCCAAATTGATTCCACCGGAGGCAAAGAGCATCCTCAAGAATCAGCTCAGCAAGGAAGCGATAGAGGCCGCTGAGGAACAGGAGGAACGAGATTCACTGCCGACGGAAGTCCCAGGCACGACTCCTCCGGGTCCGTTCTGGCCTCCTCCAAGCACGGCACCACCAGTCCAGCCAATCCCTCCTCGCCCGGGCGACCCAAACTACAACTACGGCTGGGTGCCCCCTGAAGAGAGGGTGCCCTACAGCCCTCCCTGGCCAGGCGGTGGTCCGGCGGTGGCGGTGGATCGAGCTGAGGCGGTGGTGGAGGAAGTCAACGACGAAGCCAATGCAGTGCTCAAGACTGCCGAAGACGCACTCGTGAACACTACCGTGTGAGAACCACACGAGTCACGTTTGAAGGTCTCAGAGATCGGACCTCCTGAAGCTGAATGCTGAACCCGTCTGCACGTGGGAGTTTCGGTTGCCATGCTGGGCTTGGAGAGGGCGAGAAGGAGGCTTGTCGCGGATCGTGAGACCCTCTGATCACGGACATCTTGGAGCGTGTGCTGAATGCTGACCAGTATAGTGGCGCAAGCCAAAAAGAAGTCAGTTGCGAGCGAGAAGTTGGGGGGCAAGCGTGGAACCGAGGTCAACGAGACAGCTTCACAGCCTTGCATTGGCCATGCAGACCACGTATGGCGGGCAGTGGTGCGAAAATCTTGGCACGCGACAGGCATGCAACATTTGCAGCACGAGATGTCTGTCACATGGCATCACATGCCAATGCCTTTAGGAATCTTTTGGATCTGTCTTTTGGATCTGTCGTTTCGGAATCAGACAGCAAGGGCCCTGGGAGTTGCGATCAAGCATGGATGGCATGAGTTGTGTTTGGCCGTTGGATGTGGCTCCAGGTTGAAGTGCAGCTTCAGACCTTGTAGCCCAGCTTAGCTGTAGCAACAGTAGTCTGTGTCAGTCCAACCAACCATGACCTAGACCGGCCACGTAAGACATTGCCTGCCCCAGGCTTGCGCAGACTTAGTCTAAGAGTCTAGGATTCATTGCAGCAGGCGGCTTTTGCTGCTAGGGAGCCTAAAAGGCAGCCAGCAAGTATCACGAATGGCCGCAACAAAACCAAGATAGACATCACCTCGCAAAGCAGATGCCGCCCAAGAGTGCCTGGGTCTAGAAAAAGAGATGTTTCAACAGTGATTGTTGTGTGTTTTGAGGATGAGTATGAGTTCAGGGCCTCGGTATGACCTCGCCGAATCTTCCCCCCTTTTAAGCCTCAATGCTGGCAGAAAAGCTTGCCAAAGAATGCGAGGTGAAAGTGGCCGCTGCCCAGCTTTGCGTTTTGTATGCTTCCAAATGCTTTACTAAACAGGATCTGGCGTGGTCTGATCCTCATCCCGTCTGTGACGTGCATATTGGATAAACCGAGCACACCATGGCCTCATCGAGAAGTGCGTTGTATTTCGTTAATTTCACCTAGCGCAGGTGGCATACCTAAAGACCTTGGTGCGCCTAGACTGCTGGTTCACTATGTGTTATACATATTAGTGTGTACATTCACCACGGTACTGACTGACCGACTCACTCACTTTCCTCCATCCATTTTGCTTCTCAGGTGCTGTACCGAAGTACACCATCCGGGTCGGCCTGATATGGCTGGTGCCCTCTGTCAGCTTGCTGCTAGGGTGCTTTCACCTGATACCGCTACTTCTGGCGGCCCTGCTAACCCCCTTGGAGGTGCCAAAGGCGGGAAGTGGGGTGGAGGGGTGGACTAGGAAGGGCATTCTTGCAGTTGGATGCTGAAAGATGGCGTCGGATGCGCCTGTGCCCTGCTGGTCAGATCCGCGCCAAGCTCTTCGGCAATCGCGCCAAGAAGCTGCTTCCATGCTTGCGGGTGCCGGGCCTACCGACTTGCACTGTGACCATTCAGTTTGAAAAAGACTCAGATGGCCAAGTTGCATCGGACACAGTTCTCCTCTAGTCTTATCGCCGGTAACACGGCCCCACCGCGACAGTTGCGTTTGTGAGAACGTGAACGGAAAGTGGCGTGGAAAGTGGCTAAGTGGTGGATCCCCCGAGAGGTGCCGGCCTTGCTGCGGCTCTCGGTGCTGTGGCTGCTGCAGGCAAGGCAGGGATCTGAGAGGACGCTGCAAGGCGCTCTGCGTAAGGGGAAAAGGGGAAAGGACACACGTAAGAAGCAGAGGCCAAGCGCCGCCTTTGAGAAGTCTTTGAAAAGAGTGGGAATTCGCTGAGAAGTGCTGGTGCTCCTCTCCTGCTCTGACGGCGAGGTCTGGTTCATCATCCTCTGGAGAGCGAGCAGCCCAGAGGCCTCGGATGCAGCAATGGGGCTAGGCCATGCGCTCAGATCCTCACTGCACCCGCAGCAGGTGCTTTCTCTCTTCAGGAGGTGATGTCATGTGATGTCGGTGATGTCACAGGGATGTCTGTGTGCTGAGGTGACAACATTGCAAGCTTAGCCACCGAGCAGGTGTTGCAGCGGCTGTCTGTCGTCTTGCCGTGTGCTGGCGAGGAGCGAGTCATGCGAGTCATGTTGTACGGGCGCTGCAAGTTTTCGTTGCATGTCGCTCGTCTTTGCATGTCTTTGTATGTCTGGGTCTTTCAGGGACAGTATGCCTTGAACACTGTTCGGGCGGTCTACGAGTCCTTGCCCGCGGACGTCCTGCATGAGATTATCGTTGTAGACGATGGCTCCGATCCACCACTGGCAGAGTCTTTCTTGACCCGTGACGTGGTCAAGCGTTACAGGGTCACCATCATACGCCATGCACCGGCCTCACAATATCAGTGGAAGGTGACACTATGCCTATGCTGAAACGTGATTGGGCTTGTTCCTGTAGCAAAGAGCATCTGTTGTCGCATCTGTTGTCTCATGCTTCTGTGGTGCCTAAAGGCCCAAACAGTTGGTCTCATTGGTGCAAAGAAGGACCGGCAGCGGCCATGCACGAGACTTGACCAGTGGCGTAGATTGGCGTAGCAGTTTCCGTTGCGTTTGGAGCACTGATGCATGTGAGGATGGTGGTGATGCTGCAACTGGTGACATTGCTGGGATCTCAGTGTTTGGCCTGTGGTGAGATGGAGAATGCTTTCGCGCCCAAAGACCGTGGTTTTCAACCACTCTTTGAGGTAGTGTTTTTTGATTGCCACGTGGCTCCACAGCCCGGTTGGCACGAGTCCTTTCTCAGGCTAGCAGAAGTTGTCTTACTCCACGAAGGCGGTGCGAATGCCACGTGAATGCCACCTGGATCCTGCGCAGGCTGATTGGTGAAAACTACCGCCGAATCGTGACACCTGTGATAACGGACCTTGATGTCGGGACCGGCTTCTCGCACGTGCTTTCTGCACCGTGCTGCTTTGCCAGCATGCGTTGGATCACAGGACATGGCAGCAGAGGGGCGGCAACCAGGGACAGGCAGCTCCGGTAGTTCCGGTTGCTTCGGAAGCCTCGCTGCGTAGTTTTTTGGGGGTTTTCGAAGCTTTCGGACTTTGGCTTGGCATGTCACCAATCGCACTGTATGCTTTCGCAGGCCAAGTGCTACCTGACTTGGGACGCGGACTTCAAATGGTTCACCTCCGACGATCCGTGAGAGTCTAAGTTTGGAGAGTCGACATCGATGGACCATACGAGAGGCGCACCGAGTCCTCGATGGAGTCAGTTCGAGGTACGTGCCCATCCTCTCTGGTGGGCTCTTAGGCATCAGCAAGAGATGGTGGAACGAGACCGGAGGCATTTGCGGTTGAACTCATGCTTGCGGCTGCACATCTGGTAGCATCTGGCTCTGTATCCTCTTGTGGAAGCAGGCTACGATGTGGAAATGATTGGATGGGGCGGAGAGAACCTGGACCAGTCACTCAGGACCCGTTCTGAAGCACATGGCACTGGCCGAGAGCAACCTTCATCCAGGAGTTGGCTCTGCGGCGGTGAGATCATGATGGCGCAGGCAGGATTCTCACAGCGAAGAGACACATTTGCCGTGAGGGAAGAGCACCTCTGACAGGACTCGTTCGTTGCCCACATGTGGCGCTCGGCCAACGATGCGAGAACCAGGGCTCACTACAAGGTGCAAGCAGGCAGGCAGCATGGCGTCAACATCTTGTGTCATCTTGGTTATTATGTACCAAGATTTGCCTTCACATGCCAAATTGAGAGGCCACAGTGTTGAACTCGCAAGCATGGAACCTGATGATACACAGGCGCAGCTGCACGGAACAGGCTGCGCGCGGCTGTGGCTTGGCCGGGCCTCTTAGAGCAACGTGATCGGTCAAGACTAGCCCTTTCTGGAAAGAGCGCCCTTTTTTGGAAAGAAGGTTCGGCGACTTCTCTCTCAAGCTCTCGTCCTTCCCCGGCTTGCAGTACGAGAGGAGGAATGCGGACGGCACACCCTGGTGACCTCGCCTGCACCGGTTTTGGGAAGCACTTGGTTGCATCGTGGACTGCAGGTACGGAAACCTGGACAACATCCTGGACGTGAAAACGCGGCTGGGGTGCTCTGCTCAGGGCTGAAGCCGCTTTATGGCTCTGCAAGGCCTAAGATCAGAGCTATCATGCACCACAGGCGAGATGTGACTGCGCTGTTTCCAGCAGGTGCAAGTCCTTCGCGTGGTTCATGCACCGGTTCAAGCATGTCTACGAGGAGCTTGCGCTTGCAAAAGTCATCTGCCATCTGCAAGCCTCGTGTCCGTCGCCAACACTTGCGCGACGGTGCCAGCAAAGAGCCAGGATGGCGGCCTGATCCCAGAAGAGACTTTCCGGATCCAACGTGATGGTGCCTAAATCCCAGAGACCTAAGCTATCTGTCTGACCAGTTCTGGAATCTTCTGAAGATATTTGGCAAGTTGACTTTGGACAGGCCGATGTCTGACGTACGAGGGCGGACCTGGGTCTGGGGCTCAGCCTGCGGTACTCGGATGGTGGGACTACACGATGGTGGGAGAAGACTCGAGTGCCTACATATGCCTACGATAAGGACGAGTCCTGATGGCAAGGGCACGGCTGCCTGGTGCTGAGTTTGAGGATCGAGATCACAGCCTTCACTGCGCATGTGGAGTCGGAGATGCCAGGTGCTTCGGCCGTGCTCTGCAGACAATGAGCGCCAGCGCTGGCATGGGGCCAACCAGGAGCCATTGACAGATGCCATATTGTCAACATGTCTCATGCGCCACTGTGAGACCTTGCGAGATTGCCGATGTGACCCAGGACCCGAGCCAGCCTGGCAAATCGCTGCTTGGCCTTGAAAACAAACAAACCCCAGCGCGCGTTGCCGTTCAGTAAGATAGTACACAGGGTGATCATCAGGTGGTTTGGCTTGGGAGGAGTTTTGGGGGGTTGGAGGGTTGGGGCGGGGAGCTCCCGACCGATCCGTATCAGCTGCACGGCGTGTTCGACCTGGGCTATCAAACCTTTGATGAGATTCCTTTTACAGGGCCTCGGGCTTAAATTGGCAAAAAGACCTTAAGCTTCTAGTGCCTGTGAAGCTTAACGCCGAAGTTGCCGTCTTTGGCAGGCCAACGCCGTCAAGCGATACGTAGTCAAAACAAACTGATAAAATTTTAAGAGGCTGGCGAGGCTGCCATGCAGATTTATGCAGCCTCAGCTGGAACGGAGAATCCTGAGCATCAGATTGCGCAACCAATTGCAAGCCCATGGACCCTAAACCCTGAACCCTAAATAAACCCTAAACCCTAAACCCACCAAGGTGTTGCAGCGGCCTGCGAGCCTGGAACACGGACCAGTGCATCAACGGAGTGGCCCCGGCATGTCTCGGGGCATTCTTCGCTGCTGTGGCTGCAATTCATCCGAACTGGGCGTGGTTTGGACTGGCATCTGGTGCCTAGGGAGCGCGGGCCGTGCCAGAAACGAACGATCCAAGTCCCGCACAGGAGTTGGAAAAAAAAGAAAAACAAAAACGGAGTCAGATATCTGGGAGGTCCGAATCGGAAATTGGAAGGAGCCGAGTCGGAAACAATCAGGAATATGACAACAGGTTGATGTAGGGTTGTTAGGGTTCAAGGATTTGGAGGTTCAGGTTTTTCAGGTTTTTAGGCTGTAGGGCTTTAGGGTTTACGGTTTCAAGGGTTTAGGGTTTCGGGTTTTTAGGGTCTAGGGTTTCGGGGTTTTGGGGTGTAGGTTTGGTTTAAGGTTTGAAGGCTTCAGGGCTTTTAGGGTTTTTCGGGTTTCTAGGCCTTTATGGTTTTAGGTTTTGTGAGTTTTTACGGTTGTTAGGGTTCTTGGGGTTAGGAGGTTCTGGGTTTTGGTGGGGTTCTAAGGGTCAGGGTTGGCACCGGACCGAAATCGTTCTAGATGCTAAGCTGTCTCCATCCCAACCCCAAACCCTTCCAGATGCCAAGCTGTGCGCGTGAAAACTCCGTGGAACTTTTCCGACTCGCCGACTTCTGGCTCGTTTTACTTTCTGAATCGTCCCGGGCGGTTTTTAGACTTGGTTCGGGCATTTTTACTCACCCCACCTACCGCCTATGGTCGCCAGGCAGCCGCTGGGAAGGTCACCACCTTCGTTTGCGATATCTCTGGAAAGTTGCTGCAACAGGCTTCTGCCTTGAGTGGTGTAGATGCTAGGCCCGACGGTCCCTGCTGCGCTCGTGCTTTCGCCAAGGCTTGGCGTTTTGATCCTTCCGGGCAGTTGCAGAAGCAAGGAAGAGGCGCCATGCCATGTCATGACGCAACGTCGGCCACTTTGCAAGAGCATCCCGTACCATAGCGCGCGCTCCACGCTGCGCTCCACGCTTCACCCTACGCTGCGCGCACGAGCACGCCTGAGAAGTTTGCATGGTCGTCCCAGGCAGCTCAATTGTTAACTTCTCTGCATGAGCAGAGCCCCCTTGATGCCAGCAACTGCATGTTTGGTTCAGCTGCAATCTCCAACATATGCCATGATAGTGCCCGTCACACAGCCTACGTGGGCACTGGCATGAAGCGTGGGCCTTAAGGAGCCCTTAATCGCCTTAATCCACCCAGCTCAACTTTCAAGCGTGAGAGCTCGAGTCCCGGTGTGTGCTTCTGTTGTTCATTCTCGGCCGACCGAGCACCTGCGTCGACACAAGCGTGCTTAAACGCCGCACGTGCTACGCAAACGGACACACCGTCCACGACCAGGAGGTTTCATGCAGAGCACGGACTGTATCGTGCCCAGTGACGAGCAGCTGGAGGCGCGGTTTCGTCTGAATATGTCGTGGCAGAATGTGACAGGTTTTGAATTTGCAGTCAGCTTGTGGGTGGATGGCAGTTCATTACGTTGCAGTGCAACAAGCCATCCAGCTCTGCGCCAGGTGCAGCGATGTCCCAGCTCATATTCTTTTAAGAAGGCCAGCACGGAATGGTCTAACATGGTGTATCCCGGATGGGGTGAAGACTGGGTGAAAGCAGTTGTTAAGTGCGATGGGATCATCTTTTCGCCCGTGTTTGCAGTCAGGCCGCCTTACCCAAGCTGAGAATCCAATTCGTCTTCGCAACCCTTGCACTTAAGAACGACTAGCCCTGGTCGGCCATTCAATCAAACCCGGAAGATACGAAGAACGGCAAGTGCAGGTCCCAGGCATTAGTCATCAAAAATGCGCATATCCTTCGTCCTTCATAGCTACCTTCTTGCCGTGGTTGCGCACAAGCAACCGCACAATCTTGTTTGGATTGTTCCATGAGGTTTGAGTGACAGTGCGTGTGTAGCAAAGATGTAGACCCTTACGTATCATCGTTTGTCAGGAAGATGTCCAGGAGCCAGTGGAGGCGAAGCTCTACAAAGAGGCTCATGCTTTCTGACATGTCAGCCTATTCTCGGTTTCATTCGCATAAGACACGTGGAGCGCTGCAGATGGCAGAATCTGGAATAGCTGCAGAATTGCACCAGGCTCTCATGGACCTTCACCTTGCTTAGCTCTTGGAAAAAGCACGTGACGTTGCTCCATTTGGAGATGCTCTTGCCCGCGGTTCTTTCGGGGGCATTCGCTGATTGGTGGTTGTAGCAGACATTGAGCAGATGAAAATTGCGGCCTTGTGTGGCCAAGACTGGCAGCGCATGTTGGCTTACTATGCTTGTTGCAGCCGAGCATGGACAAGGCGTCAACCCGGCGGGAAATGCTGGCTGCGCAAGTATTGCATGTCAAGCACAAGCTGAATAGCATCTCACACTGTCCTCGGCTTGAGAGTACGCTGAGTACAAGACCCAAGACTCGGCCCAAGACCCATCCATGCCCTTCCCCGCCATGGCGGGCCCACGTCAGAGGACGCGAGTCACCAGTGCCCCGTCAAGAGAGTGCAAGGCGGGGTTCGCGTTTTTTCTTGTCAGCACCCAGGTGCCCTGGTGCTCGGCTGCTGCGCGCTCTATGCTTGCCGAGCCTGTGGCTTTGTCCTCGCAGGACGAGAGACACACCAAGCGTGGCACACATGTACTATCATGTACTGTACCGATGTGTTTAGAAGGCGTTGCGACTGGTGGTGTGTCCCGAGCGAGACCTGTCGGCATCCCAGTGTGATTCGCCGCGTTCCTCTTCAATGTGGTTTGGGAGCAAAGGCCGTGGAATCTGTGGACGGGTCCGACGGGTCCTCACGCCTTCCGCGAAGATATTGGAAGTCCTCGGGCCCCAAGCCAGAAGAGGAGTGCTTCTGCAAGTCGTTTTCCTTTGGTCTGTGCTGTTGGCCTTGATTTTCGAGGAGACTGTGGAAGGAACGGTCATTCCAGGAGGGGAAACATGTCAGCGTGAGCTAGGCCACAAGGGAAGAGTTCCACTGGAGGTCTGATTCTCACTGCCCTCATCACCTACCTTGGGGTGGTTCCGCTGACATCCGGCGTGGCTCGCTAGCAGCCAAGCACATTGAAGTGGATGTTGTGAAGAAGTCCATGACACCAAGGTCACGCCTGAATTCCTTGTCTCCTTAGTCATCATTGCAATTCTCGGCATTTTCGCGAATACGCTGGCCCTGGCAGTGAACATGAATCTGCCGATGGCTTACTTCTTCCGTTTGGGGCAGATTGATGGCTGTCAGAAGGAGCAGGTTTGCCCAATTTGCACGATGTTGGCCAGGCCGACTTGGATCGACTTTCAGATCCAGAAGCAGAGAAAAGAGCAGCGAGCCAAGGCCGGCGCATTGGTTTGGCAATTCTTGCGAGTCAACCCCGGTCCTCTTCAGGATGCCCGTGCTTCTCACATATCACGTCACCCTTTGTCACTTTAGCCTCTCTGGTCCCCTGAGTCTTGCTCTTGGAGAAATGTGAATGCAATATACATTGCTAATGTACTTCGTTGGTCAGGAAAGCCGGTGGCCGTGGTAGCCTCGGAGGCGCATGTCGGCGCCGGTCGGCATTGGTCGGTGCTCGACCTGAGATGCCAAAGTTGCGTAAGATCTGCTCTTAACCCTCCGCTTCCGAACGGAGAGGCGGCTTTCAACATGGCCGAATGCGGTCGACTGCCTTTTTCCTCCAATCGATTTCACCAGTTTGCTTTCCATAGTACTGGAAAAACGCCCGCGTGCATCAAAAGCCAGGCAATACAGGCACAGGCCTTTCGGAGGGGAGTGAAGCGGATTTGGAAGCTGATTCGTTCAGCACGCTCTTGAGAGCACCTATCACTTGTGACTAAAGAAGGGTACTACAAAATGGTGGGTGGGTGTGTGTGTGTGTGTGTGTGTGTGTGGTCCTTCCTGCTTTCTTTCCTTCCTTTCTTCCTTCCTTTCTTTCTTTCTTTCCTTCTTTCTGGCTTTCGCGGTAAATCGTCGGGATCCGTACTTTGAAAGACATGGGTTGGTGCTGCCTGGAAGATAGAGTACAATACGCACTCGATTCGCCTGCAGCAGGCATGTTGAAATCGAGTAGTTGCTTCGTACATCTTTCGAGCGACTTCGGGATAACAGGTTTCCAGTCTTCTACAGCTTCACGCGTCTCCTTTCGTGCGCATGGGCCTGGACGAAAGACATGAAGTTGGTGATTTGTTTCCGCGCCTGCGGGACTGCAAAGACATGCTAGCGACAGGCATCTGCCAGCACAAGCGATTCGGCACCCGCTCATGGGCTCAAGATCCTGATTCCGTTTAGTGTCAAGCTCTGCGCGAGCGCCGCCGGCGACCTGGTTTCTGGGTTTCTGGAAAGATGAGTGGTTCGTCGGTGGTGACGTGTTCGAAATGTCAAAATTTCAGAGGTTGTGACCTGGCAAGCTGTCGGGTCCATGACAGATGCGGTGAGGGTCGGCCCTGCAGTCAATGCTGACCGTCTCGTTCTACATGACTTCATCCCCGGTCCTTCGCCAGGCATCGATTCTGCAACCAGTCCCCGACAACATCAAAGTAGGTGCACGAGTAGAGGCCGGTGCTGCATTGGGGGTCGTTCTTGCAAAGATCTTTAACTTTTCTATACTTTTCAACAATGGTTTCATTCTTCATGCGCCAGCGAGATGCATCCCTTACAATGACCAAAACAGCCGTGGTTTCCTGGAAGGCGCTTGGCAAGTTCATGGGCACTGTGAAATTTGTCGGGCGTCTTGCCAACAAGAGTAGAGTTAGTAAAGTCGGAGTCCAGGCAGGCCGCGCACGTGCTTTTTGTTGAGAGTGTGTGGCAGCAGGATTCCCACACGTGATGCTGAGGACAACGCAGTTCGCAGCCGGTCCCTGGATCGGTGTCGAGTTGGACCGCTCCGAGTTGACGTTGCCAGATGTCATGAACACATATGAGCACCATACTTGTAGGTGACCAGAGATAGGCTGCATGTGGTGTCCCTTAGCTGTTCTGCAATCCGGGATTCCTCTTTACACAAGTCATCGCAGGACACGCCAGATGGCAAGAACGACGGGACAATTCAGGGTGAAAGGTCGGGGGAGGGGATGGGCTGATGAGGGGATGAGGGCTGATGAGGGCTCTCATATGGCGACTTTCAAAAGCGGTGCCTGAGTTTTTGCTTGATTTGGTATTTGTTGATTGCCAGATGCTGCCAGGTATTTTGACAGCAAGCCAGGGCACGGCATTTTTGCCCGTCCCGCTGCTGTCAGGAGAGTGCAGTTTGCCATCATATTTGGTGCGTCGTCCTTGCTGTGGTGTCTGCAGTGAGTGCGGACAAAAAGTCGGAACAAGACAGCGGCAGGAGCTTGACTTTCAACGCCTTTGCCGGGGACCCGGGTGATGGCTAGCCTGGCCGGCGAGTCCGGTCCCACTGCCGCAACATGTCTTAGTAGGGGATGCTAAAAGGCAGGACCTAGGAGGGACAAGTTTCAACAGTGGCTGAGTCAATGCCTGGAGAAGTTCCAGAATCGCCACCAGCTTCACCAAGTGCCAGAAGCTGAGCAAGCGCAGACCCGTTTTTCCTTGCTCGAGCTTTGCGCGAATATTTGTGCGCGCCATTGAGCCTGCGCAAGCCCCTCGAGGCAACCGGCACGCTGCGGACTGAGCAGCCTGTGGTGTTTTTTGTTCTTGCCGTTCTGGCCTTCGCAGTATGAAGTTGAGGACACCGCTGCGTCATTGCTAATTATGTCATTGCTGAAAGCTCGAAAAGACGACTTGGCTACCTTCCACAGGAGGAAGTTACTAAGTTTGGTTCTGCCACGACAGGTCTGCCGATAACAGCCCTGCGGTGTGGACCCGGCGGCAAAGCACGGAGCTGGATTTGAGGTACCGAATGGTACCCATGCACGGTAACGGGGGTCCTGCTGGCCTGGACACGCATTCATTTCTACATTTCTACATTTGCAGGAGCGACATCTGTGTTGAAGATCGTGTGGACCTGACGGGAGTGTTGAGTGGGCAACCCAGTGCCCAGTGCAGATGCCGGTCTCCATCGGCACCGAAAGCTTAGACACGAGGCATGAACGTGCTTCTGCAAATTAGGCGGCTGCGCAGAGGAGCTGCATGCACTGCACGAGGCGCAGTGGCAGTGCAGTGGCAGGCTGACAGGTGTGTTGCTGTCGCAAAATTGTGTGGAACAGTGTGGGACAGTGTGGAGCAGTGTGGAACCAGGTTTCACAACTGAGCCCATATCTTCTGCGTCTCTTCTGCGTCTCCAGCTCCCTCTCTCCCAGCCTCGCCCCAGAAAAGGCGGTTGACCGGCTCGTGCAGGCCTCGGCGGCCACGACCCGAGCATGTATGCAACGGCTGAGATCACATAGTGAGATCACTTAGAGATTCTTCTTTGCAGCATTTGGTCCCCAGCCTTTGGTCCCCAGGATCTCCCCAAGCCTGGGCCTCGGAAAGTCAGATCGGTGGCCCCCTCGTGTTCGACCGAGCCCAGTTTCCTTACTCAGCATCCAGACACAGTCTCCTTACTTAGCGCCCTTGCACTTTCTACATGACAGATCTGGGGATGTGAGCCAAGGCCAGGGAACTCGGACCAGGCATGCAAATCCGCAAACTCCCAGGCAACTCAGAAACGGATCTGTTCTGCACTGCAGGCGCTCGACAAGCCCTCGCCGGAGGAGGAGGCGTGCAGCTTCCAGTTTCCTGCTTTGATGCTCCGGCCGTAGCAGAAGATCTGCCAGGAATGGCTCAACGCGGCTGTGCAACGCATAGAAAGGCAAGTGGTCGGTGAAGCAGTCCGTGAAATGACTCGCATAGACAGAGCCGGCAATCGGTCACATGTGCAGAGAAGTGGCTTGCAACGTTGGCATGTTGCAAATCGGCTGTGTGGCAGGAGTTTCGAGGAGGGGACTTGCAGACCCCTTGTTCAAGCTCTCTGCTGTCGCTTCTCTACCATAGCAACATAACCACTCCTTTCTCGCACGGATTAGATGTGGCACAGCTTGGAACATCAGAGCCGCAGAGGCCGGAGATTGTGCTCGGCAGGAGAAGCTCACTGCGCTCCTGGACCAAAAGCTGATGCTTCAAACGGCGGCTGCCCCTACTGGTAGTGAGTGAAGTCGCTATTGCGCTGTGCTTGTTCACCAGAAACCAACTGTGCTGACTGCTCCCAACTGCCATCCTAGGCATCGGCTCCTGCCCATTAACCTCTCATCGGCCTCAGAGGCACGTGGCTGAAGCCTGCGAGCATGACATGTGCCCCACACGCGTGCTCGAGCGCTACTTCAAGTTGACAACGGGAGCACCGGTCAGGCCTTACTGGAGCTCCAGCGTTGACTGATAATGAACTTGCTGGTAGACGTATGCCAGGGAAGTGTGCCTCGCTGGGATATGCAATGGCAGAACAGAACTTATGTCCATGTAGATCTCAGCTAGGGGCCCGATTCTGTTCTGCTCATGCCAGCCCTTTAGACAGTTATGACGGTCTCACGCTGGCAAGTCGGGTTTGGAAGGAGAGTTGCTGTGGGAGGTCAGTAGTTTTGGTTCGAGACCGAATGTGCCAGTCATGAGGTGATATGCAGCACGCAAGAGGTTGCCCTTTTGTGCCCTTTCGTGGAAGCCCACATGTGCTACAAAGCAGAGTCCCGGAGCAGCATCTTGCGAGGTGCATATACCGAAACACCTAGCGGACCTAGAGAGAAGCGGCTGTCAGTCTCCACTGGCCAAGGCGCATGGCCGCGTGCCAATCTTCCGGGGATGCAAGAAGCCCAAAGTCTTCCCCAGAGGGAGAAGGCGGTACTGTATAGCAGTCTAGCTGCCAGACCGATGATAAAGCCAAAGGCTTTGCAGATCATTGCGCATCTCAAGGTGGCGAAACCATATGTTACAAACAGCCGGCAGCTGCGCTGCATGTGGTCAGTCCTGTTTGGATTGTGAATCTGTCAGCATGGGCTTGCAACCAGATGGAGCCCAGCTGTATGACAACCATGCGCAAAGGCCACACGTTCAGGTCACTGAGATACACGTGAATTCTGCAGCCATGCTGCAAGACGCCATGGTGCAGAAATGGCAGCGGGGCTCCTCCAAAGCATCTTCGCTGCTGTGCAGAAGGCCCGAGAGCTGTTCCACGACATGCTGCCACATGTGCCTGGCATGGCATGGCCAGAGAGGCCTTGAGCACAACGTGTGCTCGGAGAGTCGTAAAGACTGAGAATGAGCAGCTTCGCCAGACGTGAGAACAGGCGCCTGATGCTACAGCGTTGCTGTGGTATGCGCCAAACGGCAAGGGAACGGCTGCAGCCTGGCGCTGAGATGCTTTGTGACATCTCTGTGACACATGCTACGTCATGCTCTGCTGGCACAGCTTTCCAAGTGACCAGTGCAGGACAAGAGCACTCAGAGCTACCACGAAGTCTGGACAGCGGCCACAGAGGCCGCCTCCGTACTCGCATCCTTGGCGGCGGAGACGGAGCAGACGGAGCCGGAGCTGCCTGCAAGAATCGGCCTCATGCTCTCAGGCCAGTCCGCGGGGGCCGGGGAGACGGAGTGTTCAGGGAGTCACCTTCTGCACATGAAGAGAATTCGTGGGAAAAGTCCTGGGGGTGCGCAGTGAAACATTGAAACGTGTGTGGAGGGCGGCGAACTTGAAATCCCATCGTCCCCAAGGTGTGAGGCACCAGCATTTGTTTAGATCCGTACATTTGGGTTCCGGGTGGTTCAATATTTGCTCTTTGTGTTTCGTATCAGCCCTGGGGATAACGGCGTTTCAAGTTTCAAGGCCCTGTGTGGGGCCTGAAGCTGGAGCTTCGGGTTGCCGCATGTTAATTGGACAGAACAGGGGAAACTGTAGAAACGTCCGGTTAAGGCGGTTAAGGATCGGTTAAGGTGTCGTCGTACAGCTACACAAGCTGAGGTGGAGTCGCCCTGCCCGTGCTGGAGCTAGCGGTGCTGCTTGCAGGTCTTGTCTTGGTACCTCTGGATGCTGAAGAACCACTTCCGCGACTGGAGTTCATTGTGGAGGCTCCTGGAGAGCAGTTGGACATTGTTACGTAGAGGCTAGAGGCAACAGGTCGGAGCATTGAAAGGTGAAGAAACGCACAGTGGCACAGTGATTGGGGGCCGCCGCGCCACCAACAGTAATGAACAGCTACCTAACAGAGACTGACACAGACAGTGCGACGCTGTGCGACACTGTCAGATGTTCCACCGAAGGATGCCGGACCGCTGCTGGCCTTGGTGGCAGCAGAGCCGCAACTTCAGAAAGCAGAGATGCTGCTGCAGAGCTCGGGACATCCAAGCCAGAAGAGAGGTGGCGCTGCCCGTGGCAAGTGCCTACCACGCAGCCTGTTGCAGAGCGGCCCAAAGCCAGCTTGCCATTACTGCTTCCATTGCAGGACCATGGCTCCTTCGAGAGTCAGAGCTGCTGCGACGCGAGGCTGGGCTGGTCCCCGCTCCATCTGCGAGACACCCTTTGAGCTCTTGGGGGGCTTTCTGGTCTTGTTCTCCGCGCTCCGTTGTGGGTGCAGGCAACCCAGACGTCTGAGCGTCGACAACCGCATCATATTGCCCCAGAGCAGATTTCGCACATCTTCTTCACATCGGGAAGCACTGGACGTCCCAAAGGTTGCATGTGCAGCTTTGGCAATTTGGACACGTACTGCGTGGCAAAGAACTCTGTCCACCAGGCTGGCCAAGAGGCAAAAAACAACACCGCATGAGGTGTTTGGTGCGGCTACAGAGAGAAATTTAAATTAAAGCTGAAAAAGCATGTGCAACGGTGTGGCACAGTGAGTGGGCCTTGCGTCTTGACCTGTGTAGGTTGACAGCTCCAGCATTGTCTTCGTGGCCAGTGCGCACACCTTCGACCCGCTGCTTGCTGCAAGTGATAGGTGATGCATTGGAGTTAGTTGCCTCTTGCGCCGACTGGCGAACCAGCCGGCGTGCGGAGCCCCCCCCCCCAGCATTCCTAAAGTTTCCAGGTCCCTTGGCGACTTCTTCTCTGCGTGGTTGGCGGGCGCAACCGTGGCCCTGGCACCGCGGGAGACGCTGCAGGCATCTCTTGGGAGCTGTCTCCGGAAAACCGAGGCGAGGCATCGCTCATGTGTGGAATGGTTCGGTCGAGACCTGTTGAGACGATTTTATCGCTTCGATTGTTTTTGGAGGCCAGCCACGTGCAAACGACCCCTGCACACTTTGCTACTGTGGAGGCCATGTCATGTTTTCTGCTATGAGAGGCATATCTAGGCCGAATCTGTTTCTGCAGAAGATCGGAGCAAGAGCATCCAAAGACTTTCACAGTGTCACGGCAGGCAGGAGCTTTACAGTTGCGAGTGGTTGCATTGGGAGGTGGGCCAAGCCATGACGTGCCATGACGTGCCATGACGACATGCCATGACAGATCTGCCGTCTCCCCCCCCCACCTTCTGTGCCGCTCCCTGCAGGCGAACTGATGCCGCAGTCGCTGACCGCCTGGGCTGCTGACGTCAGCCGCCAGAGCCGATATCGATGAGCTGCTTTTGAATTCTTTTAAACTCTTTGGGATGCCTCCGACACCTTTGACGCGAGCCACACCTAGTTGCTCTCAGGGTATAGGGTGGTGGCGGGAATACGGTGGAATAAGGTGGGATAAGGTGGGATAATGCGTTCCGTACTGGTATGGGATGAGCTGCAGGCCTGCTGAACACCTACGGCGTGACGGAGTGCACCGTGTATCAGGTGGCCTGCACATGTCCTTTTTGTGACCTGAGCCTGGAAGCCCAAGATCTGGTTGTTTGTTCCATGAGATAACGCAACGTGTTCATTCTCGCCTTTCTCCTGTGTCATGTGCGAACTTCTCGTCGAGGTAGGCGAAAGTCGTGCTTGGTGTGTGAGAAAAGCATCCTGTGATTGGGGGAGCGCCTCAGGCGGCGGCAGTGCTCACGCCCAAGAGCAGCCCTCGACTGTTGGGTGCTGCGCTCCCTGGCACACGGCTCTTGCTCGCAGCAGGCAGAGGCTGGGCCGGGCACTGGCAGCACCAGCAGCCACAGCATCCACAGCTCTCTGGTCTGCGTTGTTGTGCTGCCCTCCCTGTCAGAGGTGATGATCCGACCGCTCTCGTGGAGGCGAAACATTGGTTGCAATGAGAATGCCATGAGCAGGGGGAATTTCAATTGTTCAGCAGCTGGCCTTTGGCCTTCGCTACCATCAGATTGCCGTCCGCGGCCCACGCTCATTTCCAGGATGGCAGCGGGGCACAGGGCGAGCTCTGGATTGCAGGCCCGCAAGTCGGCCTGGGCTACATGAGGCGCACTCCGCAGAGGTCTGAGTATGACGAAGCCTTAAGCCTAAGCACCGTTTTGAAAGGGATGACTGCGAGAAGAAGGGCCTCCAATTAAGGGCTTCAGCCCAAGATTAAAGCTTGAGCGAAGAGTAAAAGTGGCGCAGGCGCCCGGAGCTGACGTCGGAGCGGTTTCGTGACATCGAGGGCCTTGGGCGCTGCTTCCGCAGTGCCCGAACTGCAAGGTTTCATGAGATTCCCAGAAGTTGCCAGATCCCGAGTTGTGGAGCCTGACGGGTGCAGCTACGCAGATGCCGAGGTGGTGACTTGGCCACAGCCAGAGGCCAGACCGTGTGTGCGGGGAGCTTCTTCGTGAGTTGCGGATGTTGTTTCTGGTTGCTATCGAGTCAACGCGCAGGGTCAGTCAGTGAGTCAGTGACCCAGTCGGACTTGTCAGTGGGTGGCTTTTGACCTTGGCTTGGTGAAGTTTTTTTTTTGCCTTACTCGCAGATGGCGGCTGGCAGCTGCTAGGCCGCCGTGACGGGATGGTGCACCTCGACTCAGAAATGCTGAGAAGCACTGCTGTTGTCACTCCCCAAGTTGCTGGCGAAGCTGTCCAGATCTGTCCATCTGCTTTGTCAAAAAAGGAAGCTGCGCGGCCGCCGGGTGGAGTTGGGGGAAGTGGAGGAAGTCCTGCTTGCAGCAGCGAAGCTTGATCTGACAATTGCAAAAACTCGTGGAGACGAGAAGAGGATGAGGAGCTGTCAGCAGTGGCTTTCAGCAATGGTGTTTCGGTGTTGCAATGTGCTCGACAACGAGGCCTGACATCATCGCGGCGGCTGCTGCGGTTTTGGTTCCTCCAGGTCCTCGACTTGTTCTCTACTGTGTCCTGCGAGGCCGGTCGTTGACAGGGATGTGAAATCCCAGTGTTTCCTTGTCTTGTCCATGTTTCCTCTCCAGTTCCTAGTCGGAGAGCGGAGGGTTTAGGTGTTGAGAGTGCCAGGGGGTGTTTACAGGTCTAGAAGAGCAGGCTTGGGGGGCTGGTGGGGGGGGCATGGGGCGTGACCGAGGAACCTAATTCCCAGCCCGCAAGAATTCGGTTCTACAGTCAAAGCCCTCCAACATGAACGGAAAGTCTGGGGGGCCGAGGCGAGTTTACACCTTGCACTTGTTGCTTTTGTCAGGAGACCAGGCAGCGGACTGCCAAGAAGTTTGCTGCACACTGCTACGGCGCTTGGGAGAAGATCGGTTGCCTGCCCACATGGTCCCAAGCGTGGTCTTGGCTGTGGACTCGTTTCCCATGACCGCCACCGGGAAGGCCAGACAGCACACTGCTGCCGGAGCTAGCAGCTGCTGTACACGGCTTCCTCGCCAGGTCTCACGCAAGGAGTTGGCGCAGAGGCCGCTGCCCGACCTGGGATGCCAAGCAGGCCAAGCAGGCCGAGGAGGCCAGCTGCCAGGGCCCGCCGGCCGCGTGGCCGCCGCCTGGAGTGAGGCGAGGCACCCACGCCAGACTTCAGACAGCGTCTAAACCACAGTGTCTCACCACTGGCTTCCTGTCTTAGAATTTGCCGTGGTCAGGTGCTGGGAGTTCCCGTCGGGAATGCCAGGGCCCACTTCCTCGCTTTGGGAGGGGACTCCCTGGCTGCACTGCGCGTTTGCCAGCGCCTGGCGGCAAGGACATGGCCTTGGCCTGTACGTTTTCGACTGCTCAGAGATGCTGCGGAGTGTCTGAGATCTGCATGAGCTGCCTGCCGAGCAGGAGCACGACGGAGCCAGGATCCTTCGGCGAGCATCTGCCAGAGCCACTGTTGCGTGGCTTCAGAATGCTTCAGACCTCACGGGGCTGTCAGAGAGGTTGGGTGCTCTTGCTTTGTAGATTTTTCGAGACTTTGTGCTGTGTCTGACAAAGGCTGCCGGCGAATCTCCTCAGCAGGCCGTACCTGACAGACTTTTTGCAGCATCTGCAGCGGTCGTCCGTTGGTGCCGAGTTCGAGGAGTCAGCGGAGTCCACAGCTGAGTCTACGGAGCGCAGGGAGTCTGGGGCGATCGAGCTGGATGCAGAGGCATCGCAGGATCTCGAGCAGACTGGCACCACAGGGCAGGCCTCCTACCACGAAATCCTCCAGCAAGCAGCTGGTGTCGGAGCACTTCATGCAGTTCACCATCTCCTCCAACGTCACGATGTGCATGGTGCGCATGAGTCAGCTGCATGTGCCCGCACACCATTGCATGCAGCGTGCATGAACGGCCGCGCCGAAGTTGTCCGAGTACTGCTGGAAGCTAGAGCGTCTGCCACTTCATCCGACAGAAATGGGGTCCAGCCGCTTCATTTGGCTGCACAAGGTGGGTCAGAGCAAGTGCTGACCTTGTTGACGACGGCACGAGCCAAGATGGATGCGACAAGTGGCCAGAAGCAGACTGCCCTTCACTGGGCAGCTCGATCCGGAGCACCTGGAGCTGTGTTGAGCTTTCTCCTGGCAGATCATGAAGCGAGCGCAGCGAGCGCCCCGAGAAAAGCTAGAGGCGCCAGAGCTGGGGCATGTGTGAGGGTCGATGCCATGAGCTCAGCCTGTTGTCATTCCTTCTTGCACGTTCAGCTGGGTTTGGATTGTCGAATGTCTTGAATGTGTGCAGAGCCGCTTGACATCGCTTGACAGTCAAGGCGAAGGATGAATGGGGCAGATCGGCCTTGCATTGGGCGGTTGTGAATGGCCACCGCACCGTCGTTCTGAAGCTTCTCGAAGCAGGCAGGGCTTTTCGTGTGCAAGGGGCAGAGTAGCCCAAGCGAAAGCCCAAGCATGGCACGACAAACCCACCAGGTGCCGACCGGAATTTGCGAGATGCCTCAGGCCGTGTGTGGTTTCTTTATGTCCGAACTGGTACGTACGGAGTTTGCAGGAATTCCGTTCCACTGCAGGCACCGTCGTGCTTGCATTGCTGACAGCATACTCTTGTAAGGGGTCTTCAAGGCGATTCTTTCCCAAGATTTCTCAGCTGATGTCGAGCTTCATTCAGCACTTTGAAGCTGCCTAGTTTTGCGGTAGTTTTCGTGCCGGGGGATGTTTGTAGTTGAGCTTGAGAAATTGAGAAACAAGCATCAGCGTGTAACAGTAATACTAATTACAAATTACAATATCAGCAAAATACCAAATAAGAATAATCCAAAGCTGACACGAGCAACAAGTAAATAGGGAGGATCAAAGCTAGCAAGACCGAGTTTGTAGTGACCAGGTCAGTTCGCCAGCAATCTTGTGTCGCAAATCCGCAAATCGCGCAATGACATGTCAGGTGAGACGCCCTTGCTTATTGCGGAGCGAAGGGCACAGTGCCAGGCACAAGACCGACCAGGAGACATGGGAGCGTCGGTTCCGTGCCAGCAGCCCGTGAGAACTGCAGGATTAGAGTTCAACCGTTTTCGAGTTTGTCTGTCTACTTTCCGAGCGCAATGCGAGTTGCCGACGGGTTTAGCAAGTGAGCGTGTGCAGTGTCCAGCCGAGGTCTTCGGAGACATCGCCACGCTGCTGGGCGGCTCAGCAAGCACAGCGAAGGCGTAGTCGGCAATAAAGAGGTCTCCACGTAGACAGGAGCTCGTCCGAAGGCTTCAAGCGAAACGTCCGGCACCACGCTTGTGTCCGCAACCGTCGTCGTGTTTGTTTCTCAGGGCTCTGTAGATCAGTCCTTTGTGCGACACCTGAGTTTTAGATTATGTGGCCGTTGCTGGGCCCTCGTCCTGCCATGGCTTGTCGCTCTCGGAGAGCAGCTCTCCTTGCTGTGACTTTCTGCGTGTTATGGCTCGGCCTGCTTCCTCATGGATCCCAGAGCACGGCGTTCGCGTCGCCTGCCAAAGGGAAAAAGCAACAAGTCAGCATGTTCGACATGGCGACAACCGCGAGAAAGACAAAGTCCAAGACGTCTAAGCCGAAGTCCAAGGCAAAGGGCACAAAAGCCAGAGCGGAGAAGAAGGTAAAACCATTTCCAAGCAAGGCTGGTGATTCCTTCTTGCCAGCGCAGGGTGCCTGTGTAGCGGGAGCTTTTCTGCCAGTACAGTATCCGACAGAGCAGCTTGACATTGAAAAGATCTTGTTTTCGCCAGACTCCAGCTTCAAGATTGGCCTTGGCATCACCATCGTGGGATTTCTCATCGGCTTGGTCTCCATCGTTACCGTAACGGCGGCGATGGAGGACAAGAACGGCCGACTGGCGACGTCAGGCCCATTCGCAGTCATAAGGTCTCCAACCTATACCGGCTTCATCATCATGTGCGCCGGCGCCTGCGTCATGGCGAACTTCAGTCCTGTCCGGGCCTTTTTCACTGTGGCTTTGGCCGTGGTCCTCGCGCTCAAGCTGGCCGAGGAGGAGGAGGCCTTGCTGGAGGCGCGGCCGGAGGAGTGGACGCGATACACGAAGTCGCTCGCTTCAAGTCCCATCCGTCCCATCCCCTTTTCAGTTTCTGTTTGGTAGCTGAACCTCCAGGCTTTATACCGCTTGATTTCTGTGGCTCACGTTATGAAACCTCATAACAATGTTCCCAAAAAGTTCTTGGCGATCGTGAGCAAACACTTAGGAAAGTTCCGTTCAAGCTTGTGCCCTTCCTTTGGTGAGGGCCGCTGCGGACGCTCTATCCTTTCCGTCAGGGTACAAATGTCTTGTTTGTCTCACAAGCGCTCGGCGCTCATTGCGAAAGCCAAAGGCCTCGATTTTCCTTGCGGCTGCTTTCCAGCCGCGGAGGATTCTCGCGGATTCATGAAGCCTCATGAAGCCTCATGAAGCCTCATGAAGCCTCAGGCCTAGCTTCCCTCAGCTTCTCGAGGTGGCCCTGCAAAGCGGTGCGGTTTCAAGCGATGCCAAGCTCCAGACGTGGATCCGGCCAAGCATAGCGAGGAATATCGAGCGAAAGGTGGCTGCTGCCGTAAAGCTGGATGACATGTCAAAGCTGAGCCGGCCACAACACCAGGTCATGCCAGGTCTGCCTTCAAATGGCTCAAGCTTCAGCTGTGCACACTCAAGTAAGCAAGGGCTTGTCAGGCTTACTTGGCTAGTTGTGATGGCTGGAACGCAAACCCCCTGGCTAATTCGCCAAGTGCAGGATCCTAAACAAGGGCCGCGGAGGTCTCCGAGGATTCATTGAGAGCTTGTTTCCGTGTCATGATGGAGAGCCTTGTCGTCCAACCGCGAGCGGCGCGAGAAGGACGCTAAGCCCGAACATCCTGAGCGATTGTCACGTGCGTCGGTGTGAGAGGCTGCCGGAATGCGTCAGGCACCACAGCTCTTCACCATGCACCAGAAAGGGCCCACATAGCCACGGGCTTGCGGCCCGACTGGCACTCAGGCAGGTGGTTTACATCCGTTTTGGAAGCAGTCTCGTTCTGGAAGGGTGCGCGATAGAAGCTGAACACCGTAGAATCGGTTTAATCTGCAGAATCTTCCAGAAGCCACCGAAGGTGCCCGACACAATGGGGTGCGCGGCTCAGCAGCGATGGCGGTGGCTGTGCCGACGCTGGCTTTGAGGTGGCGGCTGTTTCAGAAAGATCTCACAAGGCATCGCCCGCCCTGGCTCCAATGTACGTCCTGGTAGGACCGCGAGACGCCGGTCGGCCAGGCGAGGTTTCGTGTGAATCCAGAGATGATGCCGAATGCCGTCGCCAACAAGCCGCTCGAAGCCCCCTTTGCCTCGTTTTGAAGGGGCGCTGTGTCCAAGCCTGCCAAGCTGCGCCGGGCTGCTGCGGGTTTTGCTGTGGCCCCGCCCAGGACACCGGGGGATCGGACCAAGGGAGGGGGGGGTGCGCAGGCAGTAAGGGCAGAATCGTATTTTCGGGTGACTCGTGGTGCTGCACGAGCTACTCTTCCTGCTCACTGCTGGTACTTAGTACTACCGCGATTATCAGTATCGTTGTCGTCCTTGTTATTGTCATTGTCATCGTTATTGTTCTTATAGCTGTTACTGCAATGGTTGTGCTTGTTCCTTTATTTTGCGGTCTTTTTTTGGGAGACCTTTGGGCCCTTGGGCAATGCGGGAAGAAGCAAACATCGCGCACATCGCCTGGTGAGGCAGCGAGCCGGGCGGGGGCCAAAGGATGGCTTCACCACGGAGGCCAAACTGAGGAGTGATCCTTTGAGTTGGGGTGCTCATGGTGCTCTATGGTGACTTCAAGTTCCTACTAATTCCTCCGATTTCCTTGTTGAATGCGGGGTGGGGGAGGACGTGGTTGAAGTACATGGGGTGCGGTGGCATTGACCTGGTAGAGCTTGGGCAGAAGTCCGGCCGCTGGCCCAGATCGAAGCGTCAGAATCTGGTCCTGCCTGGAGTTGGGGCAGGTGTGTTGCTAGTGCTTATGGGGGCTCAGGCGTGTGGCTTAAGCCCGAGCTGACCGATGAGGAAAAGGCAGACGTCAAGGAAGGCAAGATTGTTTTGGAGGCACGGTGTTGGTGATCTTGTTGGAGGAGTCTGTCGAGCTGCGCTCCTGAGCAACTCAAGCAGGTTCCGCGGCAGGCCTGGATTCTGGCAGACCCTGCTGCCTCCAGCGACAGCGACATTGAGGAACTGCTTGCTGCAGAGCTCCTCAAAGAAAGGGCCAAAGGCAGGGGTTGCCTTGAAGTGGCTCCTTCAACAGAATTACTCATATTTATATTGAATTTTGTCAGCTTTGTTTGCGTTTCTGCTTTGCAGGGCCTGCTTCCTACTGCGAACCGTACGTAGACTTCTTGTGGCGCAGGGCCTCGGGCTCGGGTCACTGTTTGCCATCTGTTGTCTCTTTCCTTCTCAGAAAGAAACTCAGTGAACTACGTGAACTGGATTCAGCGGCTCCTGCACTGCAGGATCTCTCGCACCATCCGATGTTTTGGACGCCAGATGAGCTCTCGTGGCTGTCTGCCTGCGATGGAGCGCAAGCGGCCGTCCTCGCTTTGCAGGACCCAATGTCAGAAAGGAGATTGTTTCGAGGCGTCGCCTTAAGTCGTGGGTGGGGTGGGGGGTGGGGTGCCTAAACGCGAGGAGCAGGCGGAACGGCGCGTGGAAAGGCTGCGGCGGCTTGGACTGTCGGTGCCGGAGGCACGAGGGGTTCGAAAAGCCAGAGCAGAAGAATCTGTAGCAAGCGTGCTTCATTTTTTTGGCGGTAGCAGTTGTGCTTCATACGCAAAGCTTGGTGCGTTGCCGCCGCCCTTGAGGAGGATTTGCGTTTCGCCCTCTGCCTCGTGGAGAGCAGGGCAATCCAGACCGAAGGAGTTTGCGGCGCCCTGGTGCCGCTACTGGACCACCTTCGCGCCTTTACTATCCTTTACTCATCAAAGCTGCTTCGCCTCTCTTTTCGAGTTTTCTGGTTGCAACACGACACGTGATCCACTCACGGACTCAGGCAACGACTCCACTGCCAGCCCGGCTCTGATCGTTGGAGATGAAGGAGTCGAAGGCGGTCCAATGGTGGGTGTGGCGCCGCTCGAGAAAAATATGTGTCATTTCCTTCTCTGAGGGTTGCTTCATGTTGCTTCATGTTGCCTCATGCCGGGGTTTTGGGTTAGATAGCTTGAGTTGCAAGATGTCGCAAGCTTGAGGCTTCGCGATCTGGAGCCTGGCGCCGAGTTGCGGAACTGTTTCGAGCCCGTGAGCAACCTGGAGCTCTTCACCCAGTACGGGGAGGCCCAGGAATCTGAAGCCCAGAAGCTGCAGAGGTGACGGAACAGGATTTGCAGATGTGCAATGCGGGGCGTAGGTGCAGATCAGGGACAGCGCGGGAGAAGAGGCCGTGCCAGAAGCGAATGCGTTCAACTATGCCTGGCTCTTAGCATTCTCAGCTCACGGAAGGCTGAAGAGGATCTGAAGAGGCTACAGGCAGAAGGCCATGACATTGCATATTCTTGTTTCTGCACATGTGCAGTGCATTGTGCAGTGCTTTGAGCTGAGGTCCAGCTCCCAGTCAAAGCTCTTCCGGAGCATTGGCGTGGAAGCTCAGAGTCGCTGAAGCAGGCTGGGCAGTAGGCGACTGCTTTACCCGCGATATCCCCACGACGCGGATGATTGCAGTGCCGGTTGTCGCGTTGTCCAGATGTCCAGGTGAAGCTGGACATCCTGCGAAGGCGTGCTGGCCTGGACCTGGGCGGCGGCCTGGACCTGGGCGGCGGCCTCGACGGGCTTCGCAGGGCGCTGGTATCGGGGTAAGGTGGTGTCGGCATCATGTATCCAGGCCGCGAAGCTGGCGACGGCGCCGACGGCACCGAGCCAGTCATGCGTCTTCCCATGGATGCCATGGTGACTGGTCGACTGCTACCTGCGGCACGCTTCATTTGCATGCCGGTGCCATCGCAGGACATGGAGGACGGAGAGCTGCTGTTCATACAGGGCTTTGGGTTTAAGCAGTCATGCAAGAACAGGTGATGAAACTCAGCACTAGACAGGAGCTTTGCAATGAGCTCTTCACCAATCTGTTCTCAGATTGCAACTCTGTCGTACAAGATGGCGCCCTTACAGCTGTGACAACGTCATGAGGTGATGTGGCGTCTGTTTTGTTTTGTGTTATGTGTTGCTGCGTTCTGTTCAAGGTGATCCCAGCCTCCTGCCCGGGAACAACGTTGACTGGGGCAGCCGCTCCGCCAGTTCGCGGGCGCCGCCGGCCAACACAGACGAGTTGGCGCTGGAAGTCAAGGCGTACTCCTGGAAGCTTGCGTTATTTTTGTTTACAACCTTGTCTTGTTTTGAGGACTTGGAGGGGCCAATCCCTGATATCTTTTTGCCCTTCAACTTGTAGGTTGGTTGGGAAGGGGCTGTTGAAGCATGAACATGATGTATGTCTGCCTGTAGCTGCAGGCCCGAGCAGGGTGCCCCCTCAGCTACAGGTTTAGTTTCCTTTCCCGCCCACCCGCCCTGCTGCAACTACCGTTGTTGCTTCAGTTTTGGGTCTCTGCTTTCCATTTCTGGAAAGGGGAGGGGTGTTCATTAGTGAGTCTTCCAGAGGCCACTAATGTAACTGTGCTTTGTGCCCCATGAGTATCCACTCCGGGGTTGAAGCTTAGGTGACAATCCTTGCACCTCTGAACCCAGTGTCTTTGACCCTGGCCCATCTTTCACACCATCGGCATTGATCATCTCAACATGTTCAAGATTTAAGGTCACACCGCGGGCCCCCCCGGTTTCAGGGCGTGGTAGTGGGCTAAGGTAGGGTTGTTTGGGGGGGGGGGGGGGTGTTGTCGGGGAACCCCCCCTCCCAAGGGGATCTGCAGCTTATGCTGACAAAATGCTGGCTCGCGTCTCTGAGCTGCGGGGTCGTAGCTTTCGTCCGTCTGAGGACCAAGACAGATCCGCCAATCGTACGTAGGCGATGCGAGGGACTGAGGGATGCTCGAGCTTCAGGCCCGTGTCCTGGTGGCCGAGTGGTTTGAGAACAGCTTGCGCGGCTACAATAAGATGTCGGAGAGGATCGCTCAGGCGCAAGGGCCATGTTTTGTAAATTCCACTGCCCTGACGATGCGCTAATCGTGCCGCGGCCCTGAGCATCTGAGCAGATGCGCAGAGTCAGGAGCTGGAAGACACGCTGATTACTTCACCTTCGCTTGGATCTTCAAGTGGGCCTGCGGATGGCAGCTTGGCATGTTCTTGGCTTTAAGATTTTCACGGGGCATTTTAGAAGCACTGCTCACATTCGTCAGAAGGATGGTAACTAAGAATGGCAATGAACATAGCATGCCTCTTCCTTTTAAGCTTTTGCACCATACATTTCTCAGGTGGTCAGCCGCGACTGGCAGAAGTTACCTACGCCTACTACAAGGCACTGGCCGCAGAGTGACACGGAGTGACGTGAAGGGACTGCATCACACAGAAGTTTTATCACTATTGTCCAAGAGTCTAGTGCTGGTTGTGCAGTGCTGCCGACTTGCCACTTGCTGCCCTTTCCCCAGGCGAAGCGTAAGGATGGCAGCAAGGGGAAGAGCCGGGCTCCAAAGACGTGCCGAGTGCTTTCCTCTCGCCATGCACTCGGACGGACTCCTTTTACTCCTGTGACGGTACCATTAACCAAGCTGTTTGCCTGACCCCAAAGATGTTGCTCTTGCTTATCCTGGCAGAACAGATATAGCGGCAGAACAGGATGAAGCAAACTGCACCTCAGCGCGATGGCAGCTGCCCCAAATCTGGATTCTAAAGACATCCATTCTACAAGCCTGACCAACTATTACTGCTGCCAATCCCTGTACCAATGTCTTGCATGAGAGCCCGAGTAGTACGGGCGCATGCTGTGTTTCAGAATGTTGCGGGCATCTTCTTTAGGTCCCGCCGAGAAGACGGTGACAGTTCAATTCTTGGAAAATGGTGTGAGGCACACCATCCCTGAGGTGCCTTCCAACTTGAGTTGCTTTGGACTCGTTCCTGTGCCGACGAGAATCCACGCGATTGTGTGTCTGGCGCACCAGGACTGGCTCGTCCGCGAGGCTGACAAAGGCGGGCGTGGCCGAGCACACTAGAACTGTTGGAGCTGGGGCTTCCGGGCTTCCGGGCTTCCCACTTGATACGAACTGATGTCGCCAGGTTCAGCTGGAAACAATCAGGAGGCTCGGCCGCTGGTTGTTTTTGCAGGGATGCTTGCAATTTGTTCAGAGATGTGTTGGACCGATCAGGGCCAGCAAGCTGCTCATCGAGCGCGGGGTCTCCTGGCAATGGCTCTACTCGGCAGCCAGTCCTCTATCATCCAGGCTTGTCGGAAGCAATGGGATCAATGCTTGGGATCAGCAGCTAGGGCGGTGTGATGTGCTCTTTCCTGTGCCAGGCTTGCTACGAGATGCTACTGACCGTGTTGCAGATTGGCCAGGGAATTCTCGACTGCAAAGAGCAGAACGAGCGGAAATCCATGGTGCAGCAGCCACTTGGCAGCCCATTTTAGCCTCTGCTGCTGCACCCCGTGCTAAATTAGGGGTACCCATAAAGTAGATCCACCCCCAACCCCGTAGTCTGCTCCAAGTCACGCCTCCACCGGTCTGTGCCCATGCGAGGCTTGGGCAAGCTTGGCAGGAGGACGGATATCGACGCATTGTCGACATCACAGGTATCTAATAGATGCTAAGAGGTTACAGTGAGCCTGCGTGCAGCTGCAGCTAGGTACTGTGAGGAGAAAGGCTTAAGACTTGATTGATCAGGAGTACGACATGCTCCAGCAGTGCCAGTCCGAGAATCAAGATCCTGCTTGACAAAAGGGGCCACGAGATACACAGTCGGAACATGCCCGACATGCAATCCTTTCAGTTGCTGTGAGCTGTTCATTGTGCACTTGACTCATTCTGTGGCTTACAGCATTAGCATAGGCAACAAGCTGCAAAACCATTGTCGCAGTCACGCTTTCTTTGCAGGAGCAACTGGTGCGCAGGTTTCGCGAATCCGGACTCTTTGCAAGTTCAGCCTGTTAAGCGTCAGTTGCTAGTTCAAGAATTGGCGGCAATCCAGAGACGCCTCCTCGGTTTTGTGCTTCCTGCCCGAGCGGCCCTTTGCCGCCCTTCCGGGCTGCCAAGGTTTCTGCAAGTTCAGTGTTTTGGGAGATGGGTCGAGTCTTGGAGTTTTGGGTGGCCCTGCGCTGCCAGGTGTCATGGCCGCGGCGATGCGGAAGCAGTTGATCGAGTACCTTGAGGCTGTGCGTTGCGAGACGCTGCAGTTATCCTCACTCATGTAAGACTATGCTATACTATGCTCAAGAGCCAGGCCAACAGTGGCTTTGAGGACTCGGAGCTTCTCTGCAGGGAGAAAGGCGCACAGCTGCCCGCACCTGTGCAGCAACTTGGTTGTATTTGGTTGTGTGTCGTGTTGTTTCAGGCTGGGACCACGAAGTGCTCGTGGGCGCCATAAAATCCTTGCAGGCGGAGGCCCACAGACCCGCACATCCACAGACTTATGCAGCGTCATGCAGCATCATGCAACCATGCAGCAGTTGTGGAAGTCGCGCAGTACTCAGTATGCACAGATCGAGAGGAGCAGATCACAACCGAGCCCATCAAGCGCGAAGGCGGGTGCCTCTTTGGGTTCCCCAGGATATGAGGGAAAGTCTCACGGCTCAGCGGCTCTGGGATGCCCTTGGGATGCACGCCCTTAAACAAGGAAGGTTGTCCGTAAACTATAAAGGGATCCTTGGTATGATTGCAGGTGTATTCCTAATATAACAAGCATAAAGGGATCCTTCAGATGCTGTGAGAAGGCTGGAAGCTAACAGAGGAGGGAGTCCAGTACTGCGACAACGGAAGCCCTGAGTTCCAGGCCAGGCCGTGGCCACGGGGCCCTTTTTCAAAGGCACCAGAAGAGTTTGTGTGTGAGAGTTCTGTGCTTTGTGAAGAGGTCTTCAACTTCATCAAATCGAGGGGCTCCGTCCCGAACGCTGACGTCGATGCCGCGCTTGGTGCGATCGCCAAGATCGGTGCAGCACCTAGCCGACCTTAGGTATGCACTGGAACTCTCACATCTCACATGTTAGGCTTTATCGTGTTTCCGAACGAGGCCTGGGGACTTGCATGAAGAACAAGTGGGTATCCATCGACAAAGCAACGAAGGCCCAGCCGGACGTGCCTAGTCGCTGCTTCGAAAGCTTCGAAATATTTCAACGAGTGCCATGTCATGAGGTCTGCACGCCATCTGTGGAGTCCGTGGAGGACGCCGTGCAGAAAGAGCTCTCGTCTCTGAGTACCTTAGACAAGGCAGCACCGTTGGAATCAGATGCTTCAGCGTCGGTGACGCTGGAATCCGTTCACCTTTCTGTCCCGCGCGGGGAGGCGAAGCTGGACGCGCTGAAGAAGCGAAAGCTGATAGCGCCAACGAGCCTGACGGCCTTCAAGGTCGGGCGATTCTCACCACGTCTGAACTGCGTGAATTCACAGGTTTGACAGTGGTCCGTGTATGGTTTCGTAGACTCTGTGCTCCAGGTCAAGAGGACTGACAAGTTCTCAGCAGCGTCTCAGAAAGCGGTTGCCGACCTGACATCGGAAATGATTCTCAAGGCAGAGAAATTCTGTTTCAATCGCGATGTTCGGGTTGAGCTTGTGATCCTGTGATTGATGGCCAGTGCAGGGCACGTGGAGCAGCACGACATTTAAGCCCTTCAACCTGACGAATGTCAGCGGCGTGCCTTGTACGGGAGGGCACCTGCATCCCCTGAACAAGGTCAGTCAGCTGCACTGTTGTGTTTTCTGCCCATGTCTGTATGTCTGCATGTGCAGTACGCCGCGTACTTTGGGAGGTGAAGACAGAGATGCGACAAGTGCTCATGCAAATGGGCTTCGAAGAGATGACCACAAATCAGCCCGGATCCGAAATGGCTTCATTTTGCAGCATGATGCGACGTCATACTTCTTCTTGCAGGTGGGTGGAGAGTTCCTTCTGGAACTTCGATGCTCTCTTCCAGCCACAGCAGCATCTGCCTCGGGCTGTAAAACAATGATAGCATGATAGCAATGTAAAGTCCTGCTGTTCGCAGAAGGGTCTTAGGGTCTTAGGGGTGCTGCTAAGCGAGGCATCCGGCTCGTGATGCCCATGATACTTTTTTCATGGAGGCCGATGTGGGACGGTTCCGGGTTTGGGGACAACATGTGGAGCGTGTCATGTGGCATGCAGAGCAGGAGCCTAGCAGGGCACAGGACATCCCAGAGGACTACCTTGCCAAAGTCAAGGAGATGCACGAGCGGCACGCTCAACGACCAGCCCACTTCATGGTGTGAAGTGTTGAACATGTTGAAGAAGGCTTCTGCTGCTCTCAGTGCTCCTGACAAGGAAAGGCGGTCAGGGATCTATTGGGTGGCGCTACGATTGGAGCGAGGACCGGGATGGTAAAAAACAAGAATCTGTGAGAGCCGTAACCAGCACCATGCAGTACGTCGCCCACAGGATGAGGCCAAAAAGACGCTGCTCAGAACTCACACAACAGCGGTGTCCGCTCTGGCCTGAGCAGCGCCTCCTTGAGTCCACCAGTGACTCAGTGAGCCCCTCTAAAGTCACGGTAGTGCCCATTAGTGCATTAGTGCCTCTCCCAGTCAATCCAGAGGAAGATCCAGAAGGCCCAGATTGGCTTAGATCTGAGTGGCTCAGGCCAGGACGCTGTACAAGTTGGGTGAGGCCCTGTCTGTGAATCTCCAAGCCATGTCGCTCAGTGGTGAAAGTTTTTTGTCAGGGTAGGATCAAGAACATGCTATCACGTTCTATGAGTGTCAGTACGCAGCAATCGCGGCTTGTGGCCACGTAAGGGGTTCTTGCTGTTGTCTTGCTGTTTCTGTGCGCTGAGCAGATCTGAGCGGCAGGAGTATCGGAAAACAGGAGTCTTCCGACCCAAGAAGTATTTTTCCATTGATCGCGTCTTCAGAAACGAGACGCTCGATGCAGCAGCCTTAGTATGCTGCCACATTTCACCAGCAGACCAGCCCAAGAGTGGCCATCCTTGTATGGGGCTTTGAGCTTGAGGCCACTCACTTGGCCGAGTTCCATCAAATCGAGGGTTTCATTGCGGACCGCTGGGCTCTCGATGTGCGTTCTTTATAAGTCTTTGGTATCTGCCATGCCACATGCCCTTCCTTTGCCCTTAACTTCCATGATCGAGACTTGTCGAGAGGTAACATCGGCTTGCCGCAGCTCATCGGGGTCTTGCGCGACTTCTTCAGCCGCATTGGCATCTCGAAGCTGCGCTGGGGGCTGAGACGCACTGGGACGGGCTAAGAGGCGCTGAGACGCGCTGAGCTTGCGAAAGAGCGGTGACCTGGAGGCTTCAAGCCAGCCTACAACCCTTACACCGAACCCTCCATGGAGATCTTCGGTGCAGGGCTTGAGGTTTGCAGCTGCAAAAACTGACGAAGAGCATCTTGCAGTTCATGTGACGCCAAGGTTTCCACCCCATTCTGAAGAAGTGGATTGAGGTGGGACTTGCGAGGTGTAGCAGCAAGAGAGGAACCAATGACGAGCGTCGACCAAAGTCTTCTTTAAGGGCTGGCGACCAGCAGCATTTGGGTTTATCACGTGCATGAGCCTCGCTCACCAGTTCTCATGTGCCCAGGAATCGTCCTAGCTGTTCCATGACCCTCTCGGATATTCATGCACGCAATGCGCACCTTCTCCGATCACGGCTTGCGTGATCTCTCTTTGCTGAGAGCATGGCTCTTTTCGTCTCTTTTCTGAAAGCATGGGTGGATCCGTCTGAGCCTGGAGGGCTGACGGTGTGAGGTCGTCTGAGGGTACGCGAGGCACCTGTTGTAAGTAGCTCTTGTGCCCAGATACTTGCACTAACCTACGCCAACGTATGCTGCAAGGTGGGCAATAGTGGTGTCTTCAGACCGGAAATGCTGCTTGGCTTGCAGTCTCTGCGCGGGTCAGACAGTCTTGGAACAATGTGCGGACTCCACAGCGGACTGTGAGAATGTAAGAGTCCTTATTGACATTGCGCAAGGCTGTTGCCCATGGGCTTGCCGGAAGACGTTTCTGTCATTGCCTGGGGCATCGGCTGCGAGAGTTGCTTAGCTGCAGGCAGCGGTGCTTGCTAAACTTATGCAATGACTTGTTGCCTCGACCTTCATTGAAGGCGTGCCGAAGCTGTATCCGCGAGAGTGGGTTGCAAAACAAAACATGCATCAAATGTTCGAGCTAAGGATGGACAGCGCTGCTTTACAACATCCGCATGATCAAGGAGCCCTCATCTGTGTTCTATCCAGTGACTCCAGTGCCAAGGGACAACCAGACATCCTGGCCAGGAGCTTTTCAGCTTTCAACAGGATGTGGCGGCGACAAAGAAAAACCCGATGTGCTGGCTCCGTCGCGCGGAGGCTTGATGTAGCAGGGAGACGATGCCACAGACAGCGTTGCAGAGGACGCTTGCAAGCAATACAACCTATCCTGCAGGATTAGATCGTGCATTTCGCGGCGATTTTGCGCGCATCGCTGAGTGCTGATTCAAGAACCTGCACTGGTATCTGATGATGTTTCCTTTTCGCTGCCTTTTCGGATGGCCTAACCCAGGTTGGCTGCCAGCTTGCAAATCTGCAGATGCTGACAGCACAGCTGTGAACAGTGCGAGGCACATCAAAACGTCCGGAGATCATGTCATGCACTGGCATTGAAGCAGGACAGAGATTGCTTGTCGTAGAAGTACGCGGAGGGGGGTGCTGTTGCGCGGATGAGCCGTGGACAGGATTTAGCAGTTCTAGGCGACAGCGACAAAGAAGCTGACAAGGGGGCATGGCCGCATGGCCACATCATGCCACATGTTGTTGTAGACTGTAGCCGTAGCCGACCCGCAGCCATGCAGATGAACAGATCCAAAGAATCTGAAACCGTTGATGAGTTGAAGGTATGGTGAAGGTAGGAAATCGGAAGCTGAAAAGAAATCATAGCGAGTAGGCTCGGGGTAGCCTCATGCAGCAGCATGTGTAGTAGATCGTAAAGCAAAGGCGGCAAGGATGCACATGACACAGTGCAGGAACCAAAATGGAAGAAAGCGAGAGCGAGAACGAAAGGAGAGCGGTAGCGGCAACAGAGCAAAGGCCGATTTGCCATGGCAGCTTGTGCGGATGCATGGCAGAAGCTTGAGCCAATTGGCAGGCATCCACTGCTTCCAATCGCTTCCATTGAAGTATGCAGCTGACGTAAACCCAGCTGATCCTGCTGCACCCTCCTTCCACGCCCCACACCCCTGAACCTACACCCCAAACCTCCTACACCCGGCACCTTAACCTTCCTAGTCAATCTGGATGTGGTATGCTACAACCGAGGCAGGCGGTTCGCTGTGGTTTGCAAGGGAAATGCAAGGGATCTGATCAGCGAGGGCTTGAGTATGCTCCGGCTCGTCGCTGGCTCGCCACAAGGCGCACGTGGACACGAAGGCAGCTGGCAGACTGCAGTGCTCAGGCCAGGCTGGGAGCCCAGACAACTCTGGATCTTCGCCACTTCTCACTTCACTGAGGCAGCCCACGCTCCCGGCACTTGCAGCGTCGATTGGGGCCTACTCTCGTGCGGTGTCCTGGCAGCCTGCGCTAGCCTTGCTGAAAGATCTGCAGGACTGGGGTGGGGCTGGGGGTCTCGCGTTGTTGATGATAGTGCGCTATAGTGCGCTCGTGGTGCAGATGTGAAGTGCAGAGAAATGATGGTGGGATAGTAGGAGGAGGAGGTCTGTCTGTTGGGACCATTGCGGCCGCCATGGACGACGCGGTAGTCTCGCAACAGCTGAACACGTGTACCGGGTACCGTGTACCAAATCCCTATCAACAGGAGCTGCGCACTGGCGAGACGGTGGCGTTCAATGCTGTGGTGACATCCTTGGGTGACTCGGTAGTTAGCAAGCCTCTGTCAAGCAAGCTCCGCTAGATGGAGCTCAAGCTCCAGGAAGACGTGAACCAGGACAGTAAGCTCCTGTAATTAAGCTATGCAATGCAGCCAGATACAGCGAGCAGAAGCATGTAAGCTTTTGTAAGAGCGTAAGATCACGTAGGAAGCATTCTACAAGATTACCTAAACCACGTGATTCACAAACTGTTGCCCCCGAGAGCTCAGAGGCCGCAAGCTTCTTTGGGCTGCCGCGGCCGACCTCCTCGCAGCTGCAGCAAAGTGGCAGATCCGGCTGAATGTCAGAAGCCACGCCTCGGCTGCTTGTGGCTAAATATCAGCATCTTCTTTGACTTAGCCTGATAGCTGCTACAAGTAAAACTCCAAGGCTGCAACGGACAGGTTCTGGAGCTTCCCCGAATTTGATCAGCCAAATGTATTTCTTAGAGATCTCTTAGAATGGAGCCCTGCTCGTAGAGCATCCTTTGCTTCATGCGGCTGAGCAGAGATCAGGCGCTCAGTGCCCTGAAGCTGCGCTCTGATCCCTGGTCCCGTAGCCGGGAATCGCGGTGGCCCTGTGCGCTGCAGCGTGCGTGGAGCCTGCGAAGCCAAGGCCAGAAAGACAACACGACGTGCAATGTGCCCTGAGGTTTCACTCAACGTCAATTCGAAAAACATCTTTGTATGTAACAGAGTACATAGGGAGTGTTTGAAGATGCCGTTCCGTGGCGAGGGCTCCGGGCAAACATCTTCGTGCGCAGTGCCGCCGCCGGGCTGTGTGCCGAGGCAGGTGTTTGGGAGGAGGCTTTGCTCCTCGCATGCGCTCCCTCCGACTCGGTGCTGGTCAATGCAGCCATCAATGCCTGCGGGAGGACTTTGGGGGATGTCCAACCGTCCACCTCGGGGAAAGTCTCTTAGATCTGGAGTACCAAACATGGCCTTCCAGCAGAACGTAAGCAGCATTTGTTTGGCTTTGACTTGTGCTGCTTTTACCACTTGTCGTCGTCATGGAAGGATTCAAAGACACGTTCGAACACAAAGGAGGACAGCAAGAAGACAAGTTGAACTAGATAGACATGCGTTGGCCAACTGGTGGCTATTCACTTGACCAGAGTTCGAGCTAAATCATGCCTCTGCTCTTATATGAGGAGGGAGCGGCCGATAGCAGGAGCTTTTACAGAGCAAAATCCCTTTCCCAGGACGTTCGAACCTTTTTCTGAAAAGACAAAAATGGCTAAACAATCGCCAAACCTATTGTTTTTGTTTCAAAGACAAGCCCTGCTGAGGATCCAGACCCCGAGGATCTAGGGGGGCTCAACTTCACTCAACTATGGACTGAGAGGCCTTTCATTCCAAGAAATCTTCAACATACTCCGCGGGCATGCCCCTTAGAGTTAAGGGGTATCGGTTTTGGGGTATGTTGAATGGTTCTTCGACTCCTTCCTGCCAGGAGCCGAAGCTGGGGTCCGGCGCTGCGGACGTTGGAGGCCATGAGGGAGCAGCTCCTGGAGTTGACGGATGTCACCTTCACAGGACCTTCGATCTGTGAGAGAGCGCATGTGCGTTGCTCTCGGGTCTCCTTTTTGCTGGGCCTTCTTCCGTTAAAAATACCATGCTGTCCCCTGTGCCCTCTTGCAGGACTTATCACCGCCAGTGCTGGCCAGGTTCTGTGGAACCTCCAGGAAGCCCACTCTCAACCCCGAGACTCCGGAGATTGGAGGAGAGGCACCGCGCTGCTCGCAGCCATGGCTGCAAGGCGCCTCCTCTCCAAAGAGGCTTCTGCGGCAGCTGCTGCGTGCTGTGCCAAGCGCTGGTTGCAAGCCCTGCACGTCTTGGTGTACTTCGACCTCCATGGTGGGGAGGTCGATGGAGTCCTGGCTGGAGCTGTGATTAACGCCATGAGCACAGGCCACCGATGGACAGAAGCGGTGAGCCTCCTCGGCACCAGACCAGTGCTTCGCGTCTTGCACTTTGTGAAAACATTTGCTGGTAGCTGGTACTGTGGCAATTATAGCACTGCAGCCTGCGCCTGTCTCGTCTATACCTCGGCGTGTGAGCCCAGGCTGGCCTCGAGTGAGGGTGCGCGCAACGTCCTCATCACAGCTTGCGGGCGGGCGATGGAGGCAGTTTTTTCCATGAACTTCGATTTCAGGATGGCTCTTGGAAAGCTGCTTCTACCGCTTCCGGATACCCTGTTGGTCAGGTGCCCAAGGCATCGGCTCTTCTTCACGAAATGCTAGCAGGAGGCCTGCAGCCAGACCTCATCTCTTTCAACGCCTACTTGGCCGCTCTGCCGGAGAGATTCGTAGAGTCGTAGAGAGTCCGGCTGGTGTTTCCAGCGAAAGCCGAAGAAACCATCACAACCGCAAGTCAGGCGCATGTCTAGTGACTGAATCTCAGAACATCTCGCAACCGGGGGACTGTTGTGCAAGCAGGCGGTGGGTAATTATCCTTTGTGCCTGTCTGTTTGCGTGCGCAGTGCAGGCAGCTTCATGACATTTCATGAGCCTAGCAGGGGTGACCTAGAGTTCTTCGGTACAATTCGGCACCATTCGGCACCAACCTGGAAATTGAGGCTGTTGCGGGATCGGACTGGACCAGTGCCTTTGCTGCCTTCGACATGCTTCGACAGCGTGGCCTTGTTCCAGACAGGCCTTGCGATGTCAACTTTGTTTTCGTGTAAACGTTTTCCACCGCGGGAAGGCCCAGTTCCAACCCTTCATTTCTGCAGGCTGACGTGCAACAACTGCTGCAGCGCTTGCGGGGCAGCGCGGCAGTGGCAGAAGGGACTCCTCCTACTCGAGCCATCGGGCCCTCCATGGAACGGGTTTGGCAAAATCCAGAGTGACGTGTCTCTGCTTTGTTGTTGTCGCTTGGCTTCCCTCTCGCGCAGGATGCAAACAGGAGCTGTCGCCTACAATTCAGTCATGGAGGAGCATGTTTGGGCTGTGCTTTTGTGACGTTCTGCGCGCGGACTCGTTGCAGCTCACTGCGCCTCGTGACTCCTGCACTCAGCCAGGCTTGCCAGCAGCCAGCAATGGTGCTTGCACTTTTCCATGAGATGCATGCTGTTCGCCACACACTCAAGACAATCGCTTAGGGTGTCTTTCGCAGAAACCAGTGTTGACATTTGCTGTGCTGAGGCCTTCGTCCAGACGTCCCTTGGTCTGTCAGAGATCCTTACGGTGTGTAGTGATATTGTAGCGTGATGTAGTAGCGTGTGTTGTCCACGCCGACGCATGACCACCAAGGCGACGGCCCTTTGTCTAGTTGCTGACTCCTGTGCTGCGGTCGACAGGCTTGATGCTGGAGTCTGGCGTATGCAGTCAAGCCAGACTCGTCTGTCCACACATATGTCAGGATGGAGCTTCAGATGGCGCTGTGCACCCGAGTGGAGGCAGACATGGTTTCCCTGCTGAGAAAAGGCCGTCAAGGATGCTATCAGGGGATTCTTGGACAAAGCCTTGAGCTTCAACATAAGTCCATCGTCTCTGTGCGCCTCTCTCCCTGACTCTGTCTCTCTGTGCGTGGCCCGTGAAGCGTGCAGTCTGTGCCAGTCCTTTTTCATTTCAAGATTTGCTGTTGTACGCCGCTGCAGGCCACTCTGTGTGTTCTGTTACTGCCCCATGTGCAACGCGAACCTGCATGCTCAGCAAAACGCACCAGCTCTCGTTGCTTGGCTCCGAGTGCGTGCTCAGCTACTGAGCCGAGACTGTGCCTACCCCACGCGTGCACACAAAGTGCAACATCTGAATTACTCACCGATGAGCGACCCTTCTCGAGATCGAGCAGTGTGCAGAATTTGGTTGCCGGAGCATTCTTTCGAAGCGTGCCAGCCATGAAGCGAAAGAAGAATGCTGCGGTTGAGGCCGTGTCTGCATGTGTCTGTCACTTTGTGCATTCTGTACTCCCAACGCTGATGCTCAAGGCCGCCACCGCCGTCACAGTTGCTCCCAAGATGGCCACGCCCACAGTTGTCCTCAGCAGCGGAGGAGAGCGGAAAATACTTGATGCCGAGGCAAAGTGGCAGCGCGATCGCCTGGTCCGCCTCAACCAGGCTTGCCTGCCTACAGGAAGATCTGAGTCTATGACGCTTTTTCCTGGTGTGTCATTGCAATCACTGTGCCCAGGTGATAGCCCGAGCTGCGCGATTCAAAAAGATGAAGCAGGCGCCGCGTTAGTGGTGCTTCTGTATATGTCGAGGGGGCGCGTGCTCGTGACCAACTGCCGCAGTCAACGCAGCACCTTTGAATTAGTTGGGGGTTCGCTAAGCGTTCCAGCAGCAAAACCGAAAAGAAAACATCCCGGCAGCTGGCCATCGCCACCACAGAAGCCTTGCCCCTCACAACAGCAGCTGTCCCCTCTCTCCTTCTGCATCTTTCTGCCATGCGCGTGGCTGCCCCTCAGCAGCCTCGCACGAGCTTCCGCAGCTTCCGGCCGCCGGTCATCCCGCTGCCAGCTGTGCCAGTGAAGTCGGGTATGATCGGAAGAGTCGGAAGAGTCGGAAGAGTCGGAAGGCCGCGAGTCGCTCAGAGTTGGTCCGGTGGATACTTTGTGCTGGTCTCCTCGGCCTACCTCAACTCCAACGGCCGCCAGTCTAGGCCCTGTCGGCCCAGCGCCGGCAGGTGCTGCTCCGCAGGCAGGAGTTTTTTGCGACCAAAGAAGATGCTTCGGCCGATAGGCCGTTCTTTCTTGTGGAAACAATCGCCGTGACCAGGATAACGCATTGTGGTAAGTTCTGGCACCAGCCTTGTTTTTCTTGCCAGGCTTTTCCAGAACAGCGAGACCATGTCGGCTGAATTCACGCGGTGGCAGAAGCACAGACTCACTTCTGCATGTCATCGTTGTCTCAAGACGCAGACTCATGTACTCTCAGTGAAAGCCTGCCGCGTTCCGTCATCTCATTGATAACCCTTGACCCCCAGCACTCGAACTTGCGGGTGAAGAAGTAACCGCCACATCAGGATGCGCCCGTCACCGTCACTCCTCTGACTTCATTCGCCTTCGCAGTGAAGGCCCAAACGGACTTCAAGTCATGGAAGGGTCGCCCGTTGCTTGCTGCTCTCAACCCTTTCTGAGAAGGTTGAAGGCCTGCAGCTGCGGACCGATCCGGATTCGGCCATGGCTTTGTTGCGAGATCTTTTTGAGAAGAGCCTTGGAAGCAATGATTGCCAGACTCATGCTGTTCTCGTGGCGACAGCGAGTGTTGCTTGTGCTTGCCGGCTGAAGAGCCGACATCTTGCAGGCATTCTGTTCTGGTCTTCAAGTCCGCGTGCTTGACCGATGACGAGCTCATCAACTTCGCAAGAGACTTGCCTCTCAACGTGCACGCTTAAGCTGGCTTAAGCTGAAAGAGTTCGTCTGGATCCAAGTCCGAGGAGCCTTCGCAGGTCAGTTCCCAGGTGCCGAGCTCGAGGCCAGTGAAGGCCCAGCTGGGGGTCGCACACAGGGAGCCAGCTCGTCGCGTCTCATTGGCACCTCATCAAGCAACGAAGTTCTGAACAGCCATCAGTCCTTGTCAAGCACTGGCCCTGTTGATGTGGCTAGCTTAGGTCGGATTGCAAACTTCAACCTCGAAACAGGCCTGTCGTCGAAGTGGGGCAATCCACTGGTAACGTCGTCTTTCAGCTCAGCTGGGGGACTTGGCAGGCTGCATCCTGCATTCGGACAGCGGCCTCATGAAACTGCGGGCTGGCAATGGGCTTTGGCATATCGACTCTTCCTTCAAGGCCACGATCGCAACGTTTTTTTTCATGATGTTTTCAAGATGTGGGGGGTTGATCTAAATCGTGGGGCCTTGTTTAGGTGCCCTGAGCTTGATGAGCAGTGCGGGTTTGATTTTTAGGTCCCCTCCGACCCTATTTCACGGGCATTTGTGGTGAAGGTGACGCCAGCTTTGGCTTCCTTCATGCTGGGCAACGTGGTGGTTCCACCAGGATCCTCGTTAATGTTGATCAGTCCAGGTTGGGAAGGTTTAGGAAGTCAGAAGCCAGACAAAGCAAGTTTAAAAGAATCGAAGAGAAAGATGGCCTCTTTCCAGCTGCGGCAGGAAGCGGTGGAGAGACAGAGTTTGCTTCTTCTCGTGCGGCTTTCGGTGCATTGGATGCGGCGGAGCAAGCCGAGCTTTCACGCCTTATTTGTAGCCAGGCTGCAGTCTTGCAAAGAGTCAAAGAGTGACGTGTTTCAGAGGCAAGGGTCCAGTGCAGTCATAACTGCGGGCTGCTCCTCTTGTGAGGCCTGTGATGCTGCCACACGCTGCCTGTAGGCCTCGTTTGCGCCTCTGCCCGTGAGGTGTCCATGACTTCCGGTATAGCCTGGGCCTGACCGGATGCTCAGCTCGATTCCTTCGGCGCCTTCCGCCTGCACGCCATTTCCTCGTGCGAGAGACACCCGCCGGGAGGCTGCTGAAACGGTCCAGCTGCCAGATGCACCCTGATGTGCCGCAATGTCTCTGCCATCTCCGGCTCCAGGTCCCTCTTCGCTGGTCGGCACTGCAGTCACATCGAGGGCATGCCTCTGCAGTCCGGGCGCGCGTTGATCAGGAGAGGGACCTGGACTCGCTCATGCGAGATTGCGAGTGGATGTGAGTGCTGCAGTGATTGGTAATAAGTAGTGTTCTACCTGCCCCGTGGCTCCAAAAAGGGAGAGAGACCGCAGGAAGATCAACAAGCACGTGGCGCAGGAGCAGTGGCTCGGTTTGTCTTGGCACCTTTTCTCTTCTTGTGCCGTTGTGGGATTGCAATGTGTGTGTGTGTGTGCGTCCACCAAGTACAGGTTCATCTATCGCCACTCGTGGTCGGAGGGTGACCTCGTGGTTTGCGATAACAGAAGCTGCGTTCACCGAGGGCGGCCATGGAGAAACCCTCAGACCAAGCGACAGATTTCTTTGGTCAAGGTTGCGGAAGGCCAGGTCATCGCGTCAAGAAAAAAAAGCGGGGTGGCCAATTTCTTGAGAACTGCCAGGTCGGAACGAAGTTGCTGCTGGGCTTCGGGGTTGCGGCCGGGCTCTCAGGTTTCTGATGTTTCTGTTGCTGCTCTGATGATTCTGATGTGACAGTTCAAAAGAGTTCAAAAGCCCATGTGGCCAAGCCAAGGGCCTCTCTTGCGGGACATGAAGTTGCCGCTCGGCCCCGTCGCCCAGGCGCTGCGGTCAACGGACCCTGTGCAGCGCTGATTCCGTTTGTTCTGAAAGCCGCCGAACATGCACTCCCCTCCCTATCCCTCGTGCATCTCATGTATACTGTTGAGTCTTTGAATGCTCTCCTCCTCCCTCGTGAGGCTGCCGCTCAGCCCAAAGAGGCAGAGGCTCTCGCCATGCTTCAAGCTGTGGGCTGGGAGGCCGGAGCCCAAGCCTAGTAAGTGGAACAGCCGCAATGTGCCACAACCCTTCGCCCTTATAGACGATGTTCTGCTTGCACACATCGTCCGCCAGGAGCTTGACCTTGCAAAGGCGGACGGTGGAATGCAACTTGGTGGAGGAATGTCAGATGTTTATGGCGAGCCGTGGCCTCTTGTGATGGCTGAGGTACTGTCAGCAAGCTTTGCTGCGAGAAGAATCGCTCAGAGAAGCAGCGAGAAAAGTTCTTGGGCTGCTAGGGAACTTGTTCTAGCGGCTGCTGAACACCTGTTGCATTTGCTCCGTTTCCTCTTCCATTCTGTGAGAGCCTGGTAGGCCCGAAAGGCCTTCCAAGACATATTGGACGAAGGCCTGCAGCCGAGCGACGCAGCCTCAGATTCGAGAAGTTGTTTCGCGCAAGTTTTTAAACGCGGAAGTTCGGACAAACTGGCGCTGGAAGATCTTGGATAATTCGCTTTGTCCATTCCCAGGCCCAGACGTTCGGCGCGCTGGTGAACGCTTCTGTGCGGGTCGGAGATCTGTCCCAGGCAGTGATGGCAATCAAAGCTCATGCAGGGGAACTAGAAGAAGCACAGTGCAGCGATTTTGTTCCCATGCCCTCTTGCAGGCAAGGACTTGGCTAGCTGAGTCTACCAAGTGTGGGGTGGACCCTGGCGCCGGGGGCTCAGCCATACAGTTGGCCCAGCTAACCTTCGGTCGGTGGGTTTTCTTGCGAAGGCAAGTGTTCTTTTTGTTTGTTTAAGGGTGGCATCCAAAAGAGCTCAAGTAGGAGTGTGTTGGCATCGCAGGTGCTCTTTCTTGTCTAGGTCTCGTGCGCGTCAAGCATGCCAAGTATGATTGTTGTGACCCCAGCGGTGGAACCCTGCCACCCTTGTTCGGCTGGCTGGGGGCCAGGCCCCGCCACGAGAACACCTTGTTGCGCCTGTGGCTGCGCCTGTTGCTCCATACACCCGAACGAAACCTGAACCCGATAGCCCTGTCACCCCTAAACTTGTTGCACGTGTGGTTGCGGCCCGTGGTTGCGCCTGCGACTACGCCGCATGCACTTGTGCCCCTGGCACCCGCTGCTGCGCCAAGTCCTGCGCTGCAGGCTGCTTGGCAGGGCCTTTCTGTGTCAGGGGCCTTGCCCTATGGCGGTCGCTGCGGAGGGCTTTTGCGGGGGTTGGCGTGCAGGAAGTGCGGGAAGCTCCATGGCAGACTGGTTGGTTTGCCTTGTCCAGTGGACCCGGAGGCCCCCCCCCCCCAGTCGCGGAGTTGGGTTCGGTCTTGGGTTCAGGGTCAAGGGGTTCAGAAAGACGCAGGTCAGGACTCGGTTTTTTGGGATTTCAGGGTTTGGGCTTTCGGGCACCCTGCAGTAGGGGGATGTGCACCTGGGCGGTGTTCCGAATGGCGCTCTCGCCTCGGTTCTACGCGCGTGCACATCGGGCTCCTCGTGATGTGCTGCTATGGTCTTACACTGTTTGCAGTCTACGCCGGCGTATGCCGGCATAATACGCTTACATACTCAAAGTCGGTTTTGTGCGGAAGCAGTTGTGGGAGCCAACTTGAAACTGAACTGGGCTGTCGCCACGCAGGATGCGGAAGGGTTTTGTGGAAACATGTCCAGAAGTATTGTAGAAATACCACTGCAGCAGGTTCCTTGTAATGCAAGTAGTAGTACGAAGAGAAAGAGAGTGTTGTTGAGTGATCTCGGATTCGACATTCGCCGAAGCTCTGCGGAAGCGCCCTGGAGAGCTCAGGTGGTGGCTCACACCACGCTGCTGAAGGGCCTGTGCGAAGCAGGTCGCGTCCACGAAGCTCAGCAGGCTCTCTACGCTTTGTACATTGCCATGCTTCTCGGATTCTTTGGGAATTCGAATTTTGGCAGAGTGGTTCTCTCAGGCGCTTGATGACATGCTGAAAGCTGGCTGCCAACCCAACATACGCACGGCCAACACGTTACCTGGCAGTGCACCCGGTGTCTGGTGCATTGTAGTCTTTGCCATTATAGGGGTGCGGTACCGGTTCTTTTCATTTTGGTTCCGCTTTTCGGTACCGTGTCAAATGGACCCCCCCCCCCGCCCCCAAAAGGGCCCCCTCTCAAAAATGCTCAGGCTTCTTCGAGGCCTGCGCTGTCACGACGCTGATGATGTCTCTGATACACATTTTGCGGAGGTGAGGTCACCACTAAGCCAGTGCTACCCCCCTCTCCCCGTCCCCCCCTCCTAACCCCGAAGCCCTGACACCCTTAACCCTAAAGCCGAAACCTTAACACCCCAAAAGCCTAAAAACCCAAGAACCTTCCGACTAACCCTAAGGCCGAAAATCGTAACAGTGGAGAATGGTAATGAGAGCCCACAGAATCTCTCAATGCTGGGTGATGTCGGGTTCAGGGACGCTTTTGCCTCGAAGAGGCTTTCGACGTGCCGGAGAGGTCGAGGCTTCGCTTGAACTCCTCAGGTCGCGGCCCTAAGCCACAGCTGTCGGTTCAAGGCGAGAGGGATGCTTGCACCGCCTCGAAAGGCGAATGGAAGATGAATGGGGTCTCTCCCCGGATGAGTGGCTGGCATGTCTCATTCGTTTGTTTTTGTGCAGGCATTGCCCAGATGGGCGCCAAGGGATTACAGCTCCAAGCCACATTGCCAGGCGACGAGCTGCGAGTATGCAGTGGCACTACTTTGCCAAGGCCTTCGCGTCAAAGCTGCGCGCGCCCTGCTCAAGAGGCGCTGGGCCTCTCCTGGCTGCTGCCTAGCCTGTGCCAACATCTGGTTGTTGCGGCTACCTCTTCCTAATGAAATGCTGCTGCTGCCCATTCTGTTGCGTGACCAGTTGTGTCAGAGTTTAGATTCTGCTACATTTCTATTGGCTGCTGCCAGTGCAGGAGCCTGGGTAAGGCCACGGCGGCCACTGCAGAAGGCTGTTCTGATGGCGTTAATCTCGGGATGTTTGTTGTACGCCGCTTGCTGTTCGACGAAGAGCATGTTTTCTAGTACTGAGGCACCGATGACGCCTTCACGACGTGGGAAGGCAGCGCTCCAGAGGACCGTCACAAACTTTGCCCGCTTGGTTGCCATCAAGGTGGACGGGCCGCGGCCCTCCGCAACCGTGCTAGTGACGGCCTTTGCTGAGTTGAACTTAACCTTATTTTGCATCCATCCCGGAATCCCTGCTTGGGCACCTTGTCTGCAAGGTCTCTGGACAATGGTGGCTGAAGCTTCACTCCTGTGCAAAGAGCCACGTGTTCGGGCGATGATCTCAGATCAGAGAAGCCGGTGAGCCTCCATCGGAACATTGATGTCGTTCGAGGCTCGGAGAGCTCTGAAACGCGCCAAAACTTTGCGTCGGAAGGCAGCTAGTGAGAAAGCTTTTATGTCGCTTTCCTGCCGAAGAGCTTTTATGGTTGTTCAGGCTGCGAACTGGCAGAAGCAGGACGCTGAATATGGCTGACTTGTGTCCACACCATTATTGAGTTGAACAGGCCGCTTTGTGTGCCATTGCTCACAGGAGACTCCAGCAACGACGAAAGAGGCTGGGCCAGGACGCTTGCTCGAGCTGTGTGCAGGCTTAAACTTCGCTGACAGCTTCATACAGTGCACTGGTAATCACTGCTATACTACTGCTATACTTATCCGAGGAGCATCTTCGGCCCGTCTCTTTGCGGAGTTCAAAGAGCGACCGCCTCACCCGAGACCCCGTGCCTTTTGAGGAAAAGAGAAGAGCGCTGCTGTGAGCATAGCGAAGAGTTCATTCTGTCAAGGCGCGAGCTCTCAAGGAGAGCTTCGCTCATCGAGGAACATCTGAGAAGCCACAGCCTGAGGAGATGAAAAACGTTTGATCCGTCATGAAGTTGCGCCCGTCTCGAGATGGTTGATCAGGCCAAACTAAGCCCTTGGAAGCACCGGTGTCTGCGGCCTAGCTCAAGCCTTCAGTGACTATGCAGCACCGTCACGCAAATGTGTGCACATATTGCAGGCTGGTGTAGGGCTAGTAGGTTTTTGCGTGAGCTTCACTCAGGAAGCACATGGCCAGACTCCTTGCTCTCCCGCGGACGGACGCTGACCCGGCCTCAGCCTGCTTCGAGCACGGGGTTTGCTAGGTTTCTTTTCGTGGCCTTTCGGGCTAAAATGGGGCTCATAATAGGGCCGGCGGTTTGGCTTTCAGGGTATCTACGGCCAGCGCTGTCGCCTTCCACCCATCCTGGCTCGAGGCATCTGCTCAGGGTTTCATCGTCTACACCCTTCTCTTCACCATCACTGCCTAGTGCTGTTAAAGAAGCACCGAAGTTTAGTCAAGCAGAAGTACCAGCATGGATGTCGCAACCGCAACAAACCAGGAACAGCTTCGGAAGACTCAAGTTTTCTGTTGAATCGCATTGAATCGCCCAAATGGCGGAGTACCAGGGCGTGTGGTCGCACCTGGCCAAAGAGTCGCTTCCGGTTGACGAGAATCTGGCGACCTGGACCTTGGAAGAAAGGTCTCAGTATCTGCAGACCAATGGCGTCCTGGTCGAGGGCCAGGACTGGCATGACTGGCCCAATGGCCTTTAACAGGAAGCTTGCGTTAGATGTGGAGAGGCAGGCCACCTCTCGATTGTGTATACAACCTTTAAGTATTTTGAAGAGTTTAGATGTAATGGGTCATTCGAGGGAATGTGCAGCAGTGAAGTCGCGCATGGTCCGCCATGTCCTGACTATTCCTACCTTGTCTGGAGGATCCATTCCTGGTGACCTTTCTTTGCGACATTCTGGCCAGCAGTGTCCTGCCGGCTCCCTGGTCCCTCTGCCGGGACGAGCACAGGAACCTCTTTTTCTGGAATCAGACCACCAACGAGACCGCGTGGGCCGGGCTCATAGTTAAACCAGGGTTGCCGCCTGAGTTGCACCTGCCGAAACGGGAGCCTCGATTCACCCTCGCAAAAAATCGAGGTGCATCCGCTGGATGGAATCCTTCGCGAAGTGTTGTCGGCTTTCCAAACTTGCATTCAGCTGCCGGCGAATTTGAGAGACCAAACCTTGAATGCGCTGCAGGACCGCCTCTCTTCGCGGTATTTTAGCAAGGGTTGTGACCAGAGCTGTAATAAGTTCAGATGACTTCACTGCTTCACTGCAACAGGAGTCTTGGGAGGCTGGCATCACCAAGCTGCTCTTCGAGTGGCAGCAGGCAGAGGACGATTCTGGCCAGGTCTATTACCACAACGCCGAAAAGCAGCTGTCGATGTGGGAGCATCCTTCGTTAGTCTTCCTGCCGCGACAATACATGTTGCTGGGCTCAACATCGAAGTGATGAGCTCAAAAGTATTGTAGTGCAGGCCTTCCACGTCACACGTACATATGTAAGAATGTAGCCTAGACTGCATGCATACGTGTATAACATGCATGCTTCTGTAACTGCTTGTACAATACATGTGCAGAATCTCCTCTGTGCGTGAGAGAGAGATTTTTTTGTCTTATGTGTTAGTAAGAGCACTTCTGATCGAAACGGTGGAAACGGGTGCATTCTCAGCTCTCAACGAGTTGCTTTGCTTTGCCAGGCGAGAGCAGGCCTTGAACAGAATGCGGGATCTGGCTTACTTGGAAGGCATTGGTGCACTGGCAAGTCGTGGAGGGAGCCGAGAAATTTACCAAGCACTCAAGCTGTCCAAGATGAAGATCGCGGAGCAGATCTCAATCCTGTCCCCCAAGAAATCGAAGGATCTCTCCTTGGATCGATCTGTGACCACGGACACAGTGCAAAGCTCTCTGTCAGATTTGCAAGCCAGCAAGGAGCAGACGAGCAAGGAGCAGACGAGCAAGGAGCAGACGAGCAAGGCACTGCCATCAGAGAACCCAAGCAAGTCAGGGCAGGAGGCGGTTCAGATGCCGCAAACACCGCAAACACCACAAACCCCTCTTCCAGTGCCAGAGGGCAAAGATGACAAGGCTTCCACAGCCCCGGCACGGCTGATGCAGCGAGGTATTGAAATCGAGAGGAACAATGCCGCTGCAAAGTCGGTGTTGCGTTTGGCCGGGGACCTTCTGCAGGCCAACGGAAGCGGACAGCCAATCCGTCACAGCCAACGCTCGGCGTTCCTGCGAAGCCCGAAGCAGAGACTTGCAAAATCCGTCTCGGACGGCCACATCAAGTTCAACTGGGCAAGGCAAAAGTCCATGGACTTGCAGGCATCCCTGACCTTGGAGGAGAAAGCCTGGTGGTGGCCATGCGCGCCGAAGGGTGTGACCAGCCCTGTCAAAGTTTCACAGAATAGCTCCCATCTTCTCACCAGGTAGCGCGTAGGTAGCAAGATGTAGCAAGATGTAGCAAGCACCTGTTTCACACGTTCGCCGAGTATTTTCACATGATATTTTCACACCGACCCCTCCAACGAACCCAGCTCTTAGCAGCAGAGGGCGCGTGTTCCAACGCGGTCAAGTTTTGTCGACCCAGCGTTTAACGAGCAGGCTGCGCATCTGGTGTGTTCAGATGGCGCCTAATTCGGCTGCCTCACAGAACCTGGCCCAAGGCACGCAGCAGCCTGGTAGTGAAAGAGTAGAGACTTGGGATGCCAAACGACGAAAAAGTTGTGAATCCTCGCATCAAGAATCCAGTTGTTGCCTGCTATGCATCCCGTTAGTGTCGGACTGCCGATGACTGCTGCAACCGAGGAGACCTGTGCGCTTAGCCCCGAGCTCTGATTTCGCTAAGTCGGGTGTGCGTGTCCGGTTTGCTACGTGTTACTCTCTCTCTCTCTCTCGCTCTCTTTTTGTCTCTCTCTTTCTCTCCCTCGTTCTCTCCAAAAATGCGCATATATGTATGTAACTCTGTGCATATGTGTACGTGGAGACAAAAACATGTTACCGAGATTACCACCTTGGCCGGTGCACACAGCGCAATCTAGAGCAGATTTTGTGACACGAGGTGGCCAAGCCCTCCTCGAGGAGCTGCGACGGTCCTTCGGGCTGATGCAGCTCGGGTGGAAGATTGTTATTATTAGAATTAGTATTATCATTATTACTATTATTATTATTGTTATTATTATTGTTTCTTTTTCTTTGAGGTTCTGATTTTTTGGCTGTTTAGCTGCGTGTTCGAAGGAGCTCGTGCCTGTCTAAGGTGCGGTGAGCACCAGCCGAAAGCCCTTGCCTCATGTCGGTGATTTGCAGCCTGCACGAAGGGAGTTCTGCCTTAGAGGCATGGCGTGACATGGAAAGGTGGAGGCAAAGCTGCTGGAGCGCCTGAGCTCCATAGCAGAAGGGGAAGGACTGATTCAGGGCAGATGTGAGCCGTGCTCAAGATTCAGCGCATGTGCAGGGCGACTCAACCTGGGTGCTGCATTCCGCAACGCCCTACCACTGAAGGCCTGGCTTCCTGGCTGTTCAAGTTGCATGAATGGACACTCCAATGACCTAATGTTCCAGACAAGGTCACGAAATGCCACGAACCCATGCTTCCAACGATGTCATGCATGGGCAGTCAAGCTGACGCCTCAACCAGGTGGAGCTTTGCTCCGGAGAGGCGACTGGGGCCTTCGCAAGCATACCCATAGGACGACATGTGCCAAATATGTATGTGCCTCCGCACCTTGGCACTGCTGGTGTTCTGTCTGACAGGGCGAGTGGGTTTGTGCACAAGCCTCTGCTGATGCTGGCAGAGCCAGCTGGGCTTGTGTAGAAAACAGGCCATGCTTCAGCAGGACCTAGACCCAAGCACGCAGCAAGTTGCATGAAGCCAGCTGGCGAGGCGAGACCGCGTCTTCCGCACGTTTTCCCGCGCACTTCTCACTGGAGCGCCGAGCTCAGCCATGGCATGAGACAATGAGACATGCGTTACAGACGAGGATGTAGTTAGCGGATGTTCGCGGGAGCCCATTGCAGCTCAGCTCTTCCATGTATCGGTTGTACTTCTCCATGACAGGTGTCCCCGCATCTCTGCGTAGTTGCCGCTGATGCGGCGGTCTTCCTGCGTATGCCTTCAGCTCGGCTCTCCGAAGACGCGAGTCGTGCCGGCAGTAGTAGTGCTTTGTAGGCTTGCGCCTGGCTCCGTGGCCCATGTGTACGCAGCTGGCCGGCAGAGAGCCGTGGCTTTCCGCGTGTCCGCCTGCATTCAAGGTGATTCAAAGGCAACACTGATCTTAACAAGAATAGCTACACAATAGATAAAACATTGATAAAGAAACAAGCTGCGGAGTGAACAAGTTTGTGAGGTCAACTTCCCAGAGCCGCCCGTTCGACGTGGCTGGAACGATGGCGTGGAAGGCCACACGGGGCTCAGAGAGTTGGTGTCCTCTTCCGCTGCATCGTGCGCCCTGCCCCAAATCTGGGGGCAAGTAGAAGATGTAGAAGGAATTCGGAAAGGAAAGGGATGTAGAAAGGGATCAATCAACGGAGGCAGAAAGGAAGCAGGCTTAAGCATCTTATTGGTCTTGTTTGGGGGAACATTCCAGGGGTCTAGGTTGGCGCTTGTTGGGGTTTGAGTGAGTAGCCCAGAGCTGGACTTTGGCTGCGGCTCAAGAAGCTCTTGTCTTGCAAAAGCTCAAGCCGTGTACCTCTGCTCCGGTTGTTTCAGCTCGCCTTCCACCATGGCGCCTATGAACCAGCCCATGAGCCAGCCCATCACTGAGGCGGGGCCTGTGGTGGCCATCTTCAATGTGGCGATGATCGGGCACGTGAATCCGACCTTCGCATTGGTCCAGGAGCTCCGGAAACGCAGCTGCAAGGTGCACTACTTCCTGCCTCCAGTTTCATCCATCCGTGCTGCCGCCGTCGAGTCTGGGGCAGTCCCAGAAAGCTACCTCCCAGATGATCCAGCAGACTTTGTCATGGAGAAATGTGGCATTGACGAACCGATGTACCATCCCGTGCAGGAGATCCTCGAGGAGGATCGCGCCTTGTGGGAGACAACTGTTTGGCCCTTGGCCACAGTCCTCCGCTGCGGCGAGCATGTGGTAGCCCGCTGCCGCCAGCTGGGCGTCAGCGTGATCCTCTACGATCCCTTCGTGCCCCTTGCGCTCGTCACTGCCGGCAAGCTCGGGGTACCATGTGCATCCTTGGTCACTTATCCTGGCATGGGAAGTCTCTCCGACCTGATGTGCACTATGGAGGCAGAGGGCCGGCTCGCCCATGCTGCCAGCATCCGCGAGCCCTACGCTAAGGCCATCCAAGACAGTTTTGGCGTGGACCTGTCTTGCCACTTCCTGACCCGGCGGCAGTACTACGCGAAGACAAACTTCGTCACTACATGCGAAGACCTCGTCGCCCAGCTGCCTCCGCCGGGACAGCATCGGTGGGCGGACGAACTGCGCACCAAGTTCAGCTTCACCGCAGTTGGTTGCCTGGTCAGCAGCAGCGCGCCGCATGTAATCACGGCACGGTCGGACAGCTTCATCCCGCGTGTCAAGAGCTTTGGTCACTCCTTACCGGTGCCGGAGCTCTCCGAGCAGCTGGCCAAGGGCCGGAAGATCATCTACGCCGCCCTAGGCACAATGGCGCTCTCAGATCGTTGGAGCATCGACCTCGGACTTGTCAGCAGCTACAACCTTCCAATCGGGACCACCGGCAAGGTCTTCTGCCAGCACGTGTGGCAGGTTCTCCTTGACACATTGAGGGACCTGGGCGACGAGTACTTCTGTGTTGTGTCCGTGGGCAAGCAACCTGATGCGCTCGACTTCCTGGGCAGCAGCGAGGCAGAGATCTTCGACCAGCTACCTTCCAACGTGCTGATCCGCGGCTTTGTGCCGCAGGTAGAGATGCTGAACAACTATGCTTCGGTATTCATCTCTCACGTCGGCTTCAACAGCCTCCAGGAAAGCCTGATGGCCGGCGTACCGCTAGTCGCGATACCCCAAGCCGTGGATCAGCCAGCGAATGCCCGCAAGGTGCAAGAGCGTGGGTGGGGTCAAGCCTTCTTCAAGCCAATGGACACAGTGACCAGCGATGCCTTGGCCAAGGCGCTGAGACAGATCTGCAATGACAGCACCTATCGTCAGGCGGTGCAGTGCGCCCGCGCTGAACTCGCGGGCGGCGCCCCTCGCCTAGCCGAGCGTCTTGTGGCCATGGCCCAGGGGGCCCAGGACCAAGGACGGGCAGCATTGGGAGGCTGCTAAAGCGATTGGCGAGTTAGTGGCTTGTACAGCTCTTCTGGCTGCTGGCCTTAGGGTTAAACCTCTGTTGCTGTGTTGTGCCCCTGGGCTTCGGCATCGGCCCTTCGGCATCGGCCCCGGAAGTCTCGGGACTTCCCTGGCCGAAATTCGATCTTCGAATGTAGCGACTGTACAGGGCGGGCCACTGTGCTACGCTGTACCTCAGGCTGGCAAGTGTACAGATGGCAGGAGGTTCAGATTGCAAGCGTGAGTCTGAACCCCCAAAAGGGACTGTTGTACAGATTGTCTGCGCCATAAATAATGCCAGGCCTACCTCTGCAACATACACGATACTGCGACGATGCAGCAGCAAAAATGCAGGCATTCTGACTGTGAAGCCTCGCCCGGCGTGACCGCATGTTATAAGGTTCCAGAGCTCGGGGAGTTAGCCAAGCGTATAGGGTACCCAGTGGACAGGATCTGGCGACGCTGCGGCTGAAGACGGGGCCGCCCCACATCTTCTCACAGCTGCCACCCAAGATGCAGTGTGTGTGGCAAGGAGGCAGCATGGCGCAAGCATTCCAAACCAAGCAAGCAGCCCATTCTGACTGTGTTTTGGGCGGTCTGCGTTCCCAGGCACAAACCTTCCGTTCCGTGCGACGGGCGCTGTCTTTTGGCGGCACGCTTCTGATTCATTCAGACAACGTCGGGTTCACAGTCTCTCAATCACACAGATCAGGCTTGTGTGGCTCCATGCATCAGGCTTGAAAGCAATTGCTGGAGGTGACATATTTACGGCAGCTTGCCACATCCTTGCAAGCCGTGGGAGGCTTTGCGAATGACCCGGCCTTGGGCAAAAGCCTGCAGTCAACTTTTGTTTGAAGCAGAGTTCCTCGCAGCTACGCCTGACATCAAGCCTTCAGGTCGACCCTGGCCCTGGCATGGTGAGGGATGGTCTTCAGCCTACCTGACTTGAGTTTTTGGTGACGTTGAGAGCCTCGTGACCTCTCATGCCCGGATGCCCCGAGGTGCCAGTGACTCGAGTCAATCGAGTCATGCAGTGACTGCTCCTGCCTCTGCGATTCCAGCGTCGGTTGGCAGGGCATGTTCTCATACACTCCAGGTCTGGCGAGGGCGGCCGGGAATTGAGGCTGGCGTGCCAGATCCAGAGGCCAGAAGCACCTGCAACCTTGGCCGAGCCGGCCCGAGCGGGCCGAAAGACCTTTGGCAGATTTTAGCAACACGCGCCAGGCATCGTCATACTTTGACCGTCTGTGGAGCCACGGCCGCTTTACTCGACGTTATTTCATTCTCGTGCGGCGAGAGGAAAAGCATCCGAGAAGCCTGAGCTGCCGTCGCATTCGCTGTCGCATTCCAAGCGAGCTGTAGATGTTGAGCCTGACCTTGACCGAAGCTTGTCTTTACCAACCGTTGCAGCTCCCGATTCAGCGATACGAGCTTGCATGGAACATACTTCGACCTAGGCCCCGAGAACAGCCGCAAGGGCAAGTCTGGCATTAGGACCACCACAATGATCCGCGGTTATCCGGATCGTTTGGTTCCGCTTCATGCGGCCGCCCAGCTGCATTCACCTTTTTCTTTCATTGACTCGCCCTAAATCCTAACCCGTTTATAGAACGACTTCCTGAAGCAGCCATCTGCCCTTACCCCGAGTTTCGAAGCCCTGAGCCTGCAGCATCCGCCGAGGCATCTCTTCATTGCCCCTGCTCTACTGCTGCTGCCAAGGCACTCGGCCAGCAAGGCTCGACAAAGCACTCGGACAAAGGGGGCCGTGAAGAGGTTTGGTTTACTCTAGGTCCCATTCAGCTTCAGGGCGGGAGACAGTGTTGTCGCAACACCGGAAATGTTCCTCCAACCCTTGCTTGGCCGTTTGGCCCGATGACCTCCTGGGGCATGGGGAGTGAGTGGTTGGCATCCAGCATCTTGCAGAATGTCTGAGCGGTCCGAGCGCGAGCGATCAAGATCAGCCGAGAGGACGGAACGGGCGGTGGAATGCAAGGATGGGGCTCCAGAGCTACTGAAGTGCAGGGATGTTGTCCTGGACTTTGATGTACAGCGGCACATGGAACTTCGAAGGGCCAAGAAGCCCATCTTCGGACTGCCCACAGGTACCTTGCCTTCGAACCCCCAGCAGAACTCACAGCTCGGGACTCCATTTGCCTATGACCCAGAGCAGCTGCAAGGCACTGGGGCCAACGAAAGGTCTGTGCGGTCGGAGGTGTTTGCGGATCTGACCTCTCGCGGATACCATGTAGTCTGCGCTGTGCGTCATGGTTTCGACTTTGTGATCTACGAAGGCGATCCTGCTCGTCACCATGGCTCCTCCTTTGTTGTCATTGTGGAGTCTGCGAAGAGCATATGCCCACGCCAACTTGTGCTGTGGCATAGGCTCGCGGCATCTGCGCACAAGACCTTGCTGCTGGCATTGAAGAACTCCCAGGAGAGCTATGGTGAGACGAGCTTGCGATACTTCAAGCTTTCTGGTGAGGAAAGATGAGAAAGCCTTCGCAGCTGGACGGGATGCACGAGATCCTGTGCTGGTGAAGCTGGAGCATCAGCATTGCTGTCTATTCGTGCCGGGCAGTGGCAAACGTGGCAGATGCTTGTCAGGTAGGCGGTGGCCATGCTCAAAACGTCTTCTCTCTGTTCGAAGGATGTACCTCAGCCTGAGTCGACAAGGTCTCGAGGATTCAGAAGTGGCATCTGCAGCCGTACACTCGAGGCTTATAGTCCATCCCTGCTCTTTATGGCTTTTGCGGTGGCTGAATCCTGTGGATGTACTTTCCTCAACCAAGCTAAGCAACCGATCGCTGCCGGGTCAGGAAAACATGGTGCGTGCTTTCATGTGGGTTGTTGCATGGGAAAGGGGCATCTCACGGTAGCGCCAGGCTGCAGCACTGCATGAAGTGCGACACTCAGCGATGGCCCCCTGTTTGTTCAATCCGGTTTGAGTTGCAAATCGTCTAGAGTGTAGAGTGGAACCTGGGAAGCCGCAGCCCAAGCACCGGCAGAGAGAAGCGTCGAAGCACGTACCGCTTGTCTTCGTACTCTCAAGCAGCTAAAGGATCTTGAAGGCCCGGAAAAGGTCATGGCAAGAACTTGTCACCTTGAACTAAGGGGCGCTGGGGCGAAGGCACGCTGCTGTTAAAGTTGAACCGTTATACCCCATTGGCCCATGGATGCCAACTCACCCCTCTCGTGGCACGCGCTGATTTTGCTGTACTGGATATGCCATCATAATGTGCCACAATGCGCCATACATTGTGCCCTGACTTGCCTTCGGTCACATGCTGTGGACCGCTGCTGCCACACATCTCATGTCCCCTTTGTCGAGGTGCGAGCTGCTTCGACGCACACTGGCCACAGCTTCAGCTCGACATATCTCCAGATGCAGAGCTTTCGCCAGCCCGGCATCTTGTTAAATGGAGATTCCTGATCGTACATCTTGGGGTGCACACTTGAAATTTCAAATCACAAAACATCTGAAGACTGTTAGCCTTCATCCCCACTCATGAATACAACCTTTTAGCCTCCTGGTTGCATTCTCTTCTGTCAGACTCTGATCCAGGCTTTGGAGAAGGGAAGACTTCGAGCAGGCCTCGCTATGTTCCAGAGTTTCTAGGGTCTAGGTTCTAGGGGTTCCAGGGTCACCTTTGCTCCACACCTTACCGGAGTGTCCCAGGGGTTCAAAGGGGGTTTGCAGCAGGGTCCAGGAGGCTTCAGCTTCAGGAAGATTTAGGGGGGGTCACCGCGGCCCTTGCGCAGGGCTTTTGTCTCTTGTGCTTCAGGCAGCACCCACACGTGAAGGTCCCAGGAGTCCTAGAGTCCCAGTGGGGGTAGAACAGATCACACCGGCCGGGCGCCGAAGCGAATTCGGGCTCGACTTCGCCCTTTTTATGTCTCCAGCGCCGCGGGCATGTTCATTTCGCTGTTCTTCAAAACGGCACGCATCTGGGAAAACTCAGAAAGCTCAGCATTATGAAAAGCTGGAGACCATCATTCAGCTGCATTCACTCTCAAGTCTTGGTGTGTGGCAGGCCACTGCTCCACCCGGACAGCCGGAGACGTATTCAGCATGCTTCTTGCGGCGGCACCAGGCCACTGGCTCAAGCCCAAAGCAAAAGGCACGGTGAATGAAGTAGTGAGTGAAGTTGCGAGTAGTAGGTACTGGGTAGAAAGCTGAAGACTCTTGTCCTTTGAAGTCCTTTGCAAACAAATTGGCAGGTCCTCATCGTGCAGCTCGACATTTTGGAATACACGGGCAATCGGGCGAGGCGAGCCGCGACATCCTTGAGAGTCAATGCTTTTTAGGTCGTAGGATGCCATCGTTTCCAGCTGCCCATGTCTCATGAGAACCTCCATATGGGATCACCGCCCTCAGTTACCTCCTGGAGAGGGAGATCCACGTTTTGACCAAGTGTTGCACTCAGGGGCAGCTCTGGGTGCCGGTGCCACTCGGGATTCGGGGGCTGTCTCAGATTCAGAGGTTCCTGGACCACCTGGAACGAAATGTCGGGGAGGAACGCTGGGAAGCGTGGGCCTCAGACCGTCTCGGACCTGATCGTCGCTCAGGGTGTTGACGCATCTGAAACGATTTCAGCAGTGCAGTTTATTCCCCTTGTCATTTCTGTCATCTTGAGCAGAGTTGGAGGCACTGACCGCAGGCGTTGCGGTATGCATACCTCGGCATTGTGCGCAAGAAGAGGACGGAGCGTTGCATTGCTCGCCTAAGTATGGGCAGTGGTGAGCTTCGCGGAGGATGCGGGTGTTCTGCGCAAGAGTAGCGTGGAGTGCCTTGGCTGTCAACGTCTAAGCAGCCCTTGCAGCCATGGCCAGCGTGACTCAGACCCTTTCTTTCGGGGGGGCGACTTCGTAGTGACTTAGGTACATAGCCTATGCAACCGGCTTTGGCGATTCGTCAGTCTGGCTGCCAACGCCGCGCGAGCTGGACATGAACATTGTTGCCCAGTGCGAGACGTAGCCGCGAGTAAGAGAGCATTGCAGTTGCATCTTAGGCCTCAATGTGGTGCAAGAGGTTCAGATAGTTCGCAAGTGGCAGGTACTCAGCCTTCGCAATGCCAGCCAAGTCAGCATCACCGAATGAAGTTCCAGGACACTTTCTTTCAGGAACCAAGGCACTCAACAGGTTTTAACCTACTTCTCCGAGCCAGTTTCGTTCCGGCGAAAGGATCGGAGCTGGGGCCGTTGTCGCATGCTCGTTCGCGGCAAGTGGGATATGCTGGGCTTCCTTCGGATTGCTGCAGAAAGGACCGGAGTTCGAAGGCGGTTGCATCATCGGACGGGTGCCAGTGACGGCTCGGCTCTGCAACCCGGCAATAGTATGTCGGCATGTGCAATTATTCAGTGACTTCAGATTGAGTTCATACGAGGTAGAGCTGAGGCAAGCGTATGTGACTCGAAGAATATGTACAGTGTGTTTCTAGCCACTGTAGCCAATGAGGTTGGAGTGGAGCAGCGGCGAATGAAGTACTCCTCGACCGCTTGCTTGCTTGGCAGCCCAGTGCGATTCACAATTGTCAGAGCCACGAGCTCTGATTTTGCATGCAAGAAGATCGCGCAATACGTATACCTCACAGTTGAGACTCCTGTGCAGAGTCTTTTTGTCCACTTCATACTTCACGCTGGACAAGCAAGCTCTCTGAGCCTTTGAGAGCTCAGTTTGCTGGTGCTGGTGATGTGCTCCCTTATAGATCTTATAGTATTCTCATAGTAGGTCCAGTCTCAGCAGCCTCGCATCGCCATGCGCCCGGGCTCGGACAATCTGCACATGCCGAACGAGTGCTTGGATGCCGCGACGAGCCGCTTGCTCATGAAGAAGACCTGGTGCCACGGTCAAGTCATTGCTGCTTTTCAAGGCATTTTCTACGCGTACTGGGGATATGAGAGCACGGAAGTGCCGAAGAGCAGCCGCATTCTGCTTGCGTGCAGCGCCGTGGTGCTGCCAGTTTGGACACTTACCAGCTGGTTTGCAATGCATGGTCGAAGCTCCAGCTGTGGCTGGATGATTCTTGGATTCGGAAGCATTCTGCTGCTCCTTTACTTGTCTGTCTTCGCGATTGCTTTACAAGCTTCCGGAGACCCACTTCAACTAGCGGCCATTATCGTAACTGGTCTTCAGCTTGTTGAAACGTCAGCGTACTTGACAGTTGTCGCTTGCTTGAAAGAAGCTCTGGTGCAAGACGCCGGCCAGGACCAGTACGACCTGATGTGAGTCGATGTCAATGCTTTGTCGATCACGGCACTTAGGAGGTGAAATCGACATCGATGGAACTGCTGGGCTGGAAAGATCTGGAAATGGCAGGAACACTGGCGCTGGCTCGCAGGGGCTTGCATAGTTGTCCGACAACTACATCCCGCAGAAGCTTCTTCAGGCATTTTCAGGCAGACACATGGACCTGGGCCAACAGCCACAGCAACCTCTGAGAGACAGCTGACGATAATCGCAGGGTGCACATGGGTGTGAGGCCGCTGTCTGCCACAGCCCAGTAGTGACCAGCAGCAGCCCCCGTCACTTAGGTCGATGGCTTTCCGGAAGCTCGCACCTGAGACATCGATCTTCTCCAATGAGCATAGTTGAAGCACCTTAACTTAACGCTCATTCGCAAGGCCGAGGGACAATCTGCTGGCAGAATCAGCGAGGCCGACCCTTTCATCATTGAAGCACTGCATGCCGAAAAGCTCTGCCTGCAATGCCCCGTCTACTCGTGCTTGATGAACGTGAAGGCAATGCACACCCATAGCTTGCATGTGTTTTCCAGAGCAAGGGTGTTCGAGGCGAGGTGCATCAGAGTTACATAAAATCAATCATGTTCATCCCCAGCCTTATCCTCGTCGCCTTCATCATCATTATCACATGCCAACCCCGTTGACAATCTGTACCTCTGTTTCCTGCGCTAGCGGAGGTCAGCGATGAGGCATTCGACTTCTTGGGCAGCTTGCCGAGTCAGAGCCTCGATTAGAACTTACGTCGGAGAGGTCTGTATGGCAAGAAACACCTCGCAGACGGCTTCGCACAGTGAATCATGTGAGTGTCTGCAAGGGAAGCGGAGACCACCCTGGCTTCTATGTGATGATCCAAGCTTTCATGAGGCAGGAAGTGATGACACCGACTGTGCATATCCAGAGCTATAACTCCCCATATGCATTCCTCTTCCTATGACTCCAGGGCAGTTTGGGGCATCAGAGCAGCTCTACGACTGTATGGTAGCGCAGGCTTGGCGAGATTGGGGGCGCGTGCTACGGGAATCACAGGACTTGCCGTGATGACTTGACACGCATGAACATTCCTTTCGGGTGGTCCGTGTGGCTATAATTTCTTTCTGGCGTGTACTGAGTTTACTGTAGCTGTTCGTAGTGGCTCTCGTGCGGTGGATTGCGGATAGCAGTGGCAGGTTGTCCATTCCGGAAGGACACCGCGCACTTTGCTGGCTCACGCCGCGAAAATCATCGACTGCTGGCAGCATAAGGTATGTGTCCTTAGTCCTTCTGTTACCCTATGCCTCAATCAGGGTGACCTGTCTTCGAATCTTCGAATCGCTTCATGGTCAGCTGAGGAGCTTTTTGCAACCGAAGCATGGCATTGGATGGCCACGGTCGGGCTCTTGGACTCAGAATGAGCCTGTATGCCACAGAGCTCAAGTGACTTGGCCCATCAAGGTCTACTTGCATTCCTTTGACCTGTGTGACTCTGACCACATACCAGCAGACTGGAGGCTCGGACAACGCATGGCAGCTTCACAGGTGGACCTACCAATCTAGTTTGTTTTATGAATGACTCAGGTGGAATGGAGACGACTTCTGTGCATACCACTACATTAGAGACGGACATTCGGACAGCTGGGGCGGATGCCTGGTTGCACCACCAGATCCGCTGTTCCCTCCCTTTTGGTTTCAGATCGTCCTTGACAAGGCCGCCGCTGCTGGAAACGTTGGGCTCAGTTCTGTCCATTCGGCTCCTTGGCACCAAGCCATGAACAAACAGAAGCCCCGCTCAGTCCATCTCCACCCACGGCGAGGCTTTGTGGCCGCGCTGGCCGTCCGCTCGCGGGGGCTTCGGGAGATTGGCGAGGAAGCTCGTGCTCTGGAGGCCAGGAGCATGTAGGAAATTTGGAGTTGAGAGGGTCTCGAAGGTGACAGAACAGGGAAGAGATCAAGAGCAGGGTAACCCAAATCAAGCAAATGAAGCTCTCAGGACTTGCGCATGGGTGGGGCGATGCTTGGCAGCTGTGCGGAGTTCGACCTTGTAGGTGAGCTGTGGGGTGGTGCCAGAGACGCATGGCTTCAAACTGGAACCAGCTCTCAAAATTGCTTGTATAGCAAGTAGCAACTGTCGTGGCATAGCCACCAACAGCATGTACAGCTACAGGATCTTCAGTGGCACATAGTTGCCGTCCAACGTCCGGAAACTTTGGCAGCACTGGAGGAAGTCACCGGCAGCCAAGGCAGGTGGTGGGGGGCTGTCCATGGTTTCCTGTCGGAATATACTCACGGTGCAGACTTGAGCCATGGGAAGGTGACCCGCTGATTGACACCACTGATGCTCAAAGGTTCGTCATGTGGCACGCGCTGCAGTTGAACAGCCTTGTGCGCTTGCACTTGCGCGACGTGGCACGCGTGGCTGGCCGGCATGCCAGCGCAGCGTTCGGCAAGCTTGCATCGGCGGTGACGTGTTATCATCTCGGCATGTAGCCACTGTGATTGTTTAACTCCACACTCAGGGGACAGATCTGTCCAAGACACCGGCGCTGGCAATGCTGGCCTATCCGTCCTACTTATCCTTGCTCATCATCCCGGCCCTGCTACAGGTGTGGCCAGCCGTGGCCTCAGGTCGCTGTGCAGCAACTTGCAGTGATGACATGAGATGAGCCGAACCGCAAAGGACCTCGAGCTCTCCCTCTTTCGCTTGGGTCGGTGGATGACGCATGAAAAGTGTCCTGCCTGCGCCCAGCTCTACGAGGACCACCGAGACAGTCTGACAATGCTGCGTTGGGTTCTCTGCTTCCGTAAATCGAGAGCTCGGCCCATGCTGCGCTGCCTTCCTGCCTTCGCAGGAGCGCTTCCTCCATGATGAGCCTGCACTTCAGGAGTTGCCCTTGGACTTCACAAGCCAGCCTGCCGGCAATGTCGTGTCCTGCCTTGAGTTCTCCGCCTCTACTAGTCTCTACTTTACTGCAGATTGACATTGTACATGTGGCCATCATGGGACTGATTGGGGCAGCGACCGATCCATGGTAAATGTGTCTCACTCGGAGACCATGAACGCTAAGGTTTGGTCGGCTGATCCTGCTGATCATGGCGACTTCCTTGTCCGATTGAGCACGCTCCTCTCGCATCCAAGGATGCATGCTGGTGAGGTCTCTTTCCCGCCTTCAATGCAGGCAGTTCTTTCCTTCCTGGGAGCTACAAGTACCTATCTGTTGCGATGTGTGCTGACCACAACCACGCAATCGCAAGATCCATTGCTACATGAGCAAATTGGAAGAACTTTGTCCCTCGCACAATCGCGCGGTCCTCGCGGAGCATCCGCAGTCCAAGGTTTTGGTCTGCGCCGCTCCTCTTTGGCTTTGCGCCAGCCTGCTTCTGGTAAATGCTCAGCGAGCCTTGATCTGTCTTGATCCGTGTTTCTTCGGTATTCCAAGGTTGGCAAGGCTAGTGGCGAGCCATCCTCCTGTTGTCAAAGCCAAGGAAAGCCGCTTCTGTCCTTGTGCCTGATGCGTCATGACTTGGGTGGGCCGCCCGGCTTCACGGCCAGTCAGGCGAGGGAAGTTCTCCGACAGGACCATGAATGCATTCCCTGACATGCACCGAAGCAGCAAAGCAGCACAGCATGGCTTACAGTACGTGTCCCATGTCAGCGCACCGTTTTCTTAGAGCGTAAGAAGGACGTCGTGGAGCCTCTGGCCGCGGCCGTCACCGGTGGACGTCAACTCCGCAACCTCTGGGTGAGGGAAGACATGGCCCGATCTTATGGGAACTTCGAGCTGGAGGAGAATAAAAAAGCAGAGATGTATCAAGTTTCAACCCTTCAGCTTATTTCAACGAACCTCAAGCCGTGGTGCCCTTCCATCGGACAGGAGTATGACAACTTCCATCCTTTCGTTTGGCTTCCGTCGCTCTACATTGAAGACCGATACTCTGGGCCTGGGCCTGAAACATCCAGAAACTGCGGGCTCGCAGAAGGAAGCTGCATGTCCAGCTCGTCGCAGCAGGTGCTACGACACGGCCGATGTCGTCGTCATGCGGGAGGGATCGCTAGGCTGGAGAGCGGCTTGTAAAGGGAGCTTGCCGTCCTTGCCAGCTCAACTTGCCATCAACACTCGCGAGGTCGCTTTGCCCCAACCATCCATGGCCATCTGTTCTTCAGCTTGCTGATGCAGATCGTTCCCTCCGTTGGCTGGAAACCTGCTGCTTGCTCGAGGCAATGTTCTACCTGCTTCCGTGTAGTTTCACATCTCCTGTACCAGTACAGGAACACACGCGTGGTGTATCGCAGCTTGCAGCTTGCTTTCGCCTACCTTTCCTGGTAGAAGCACGAATTGAATCTATCTGAGGCTTCACCCTGGAGATTTCGGCTTCTGCCATACACAACCGAGCGTCTCTCTTATTCTGAGATAGCTTCGCACCGAGCCGCTGTGTTCATTCCGCGGGTGTGGTATGGCAAGTTGAAGCTGGGCTTGACATGCTGTGTTTGGGACCCGCGGGTTGGCTTCTTTTTAGAAGTCTTTCGAGTTTTTGAAGCCCAGGACCTTTAAGGATCTGGTTACCATGGAAATTCCCTTGTTCATGCCAGATCTTGAGCTCCAGGCCTGCTGCCCATTGTGCAAACATGTCCGGACCTCGCAAGTGGCTGCTGTTCTCCTGTCCGCTGTTCTCCTCCAGGCATCAATCTCAACTTTGCACAGCGAATGGGGCTGTGGTCGGTGGGCCCAACATGAGACGTGGGCACAGATGCTGTGCAAGGCGGTGCTTTGCTCGGTCGTGTTGGCAAATGCGCCATGCACCACTTCTTACCTTATGGTGTGGCGCAGCTGTGTGTTTGACCAAGGTGCGTGTGACGCATCGCTTGCCTCAATCGTCATTTTTCCGTCTCCCGCCTGCGATGGTATGGTGAGTCGAAGGTAGGTGGGGCAGCGTCCAGCAAGTAGCCCAAGGACATCCGTATGTGAAGCGCTTTGGCAGCGCAGTTGATTCTTGCTGGCATTATGTCGCTATGCTTCGAAAGTCTGACTATAACTATGTGATGATTTCGAGCTCAATTTCTTTGTGCTTGCCCTTTGCCACGCTGGGTCCCAGGCATCAACACATGCGTTTTGTTGCTGTTGCGCGATGTTTTTCGGTCGTTGGTTTTTGAGTTCCCGTAACAACTCAGGATTTGGTTCGCCAGCTGGTGATGATGGACTGCGCTGCGCTGCTTCAAGTCAACCAAGATGTTCGGCGATGGAACTCGATGTTGCTGCAGGAGCCTTGGGCTGCAAGGTGTGCGGAGACGCGGGCAGTGACATCTGAACATCTCTGACCCCATGCCAGAACTGCTAAGGATGACTTGGCATTCTGGCGAACAGCCATCCAGGTAAACCAGCCCGGGAGGGAGGGTTGTGATTGATAGCTCTGCTTCATCTCAGGGATGAATGTCAGTGCGGACCAATCCTACTCGGTGCGACACAAGCGAGTTCAGATCTTCCATTCAGGCACTAGCTTCTGGTTCTGGCGAGACTGCAAGTTCGGCGGTCGCTGAGGCACAGCTCCGTCTCGCATGTCAGCCGATGTTGATGTTATATGTGTTTCCGACGTTTCATCGCAAGGAGATGGATGCCTTTGCCAAACACAAGCATCATTTCGCTCTGCCCACTCTGCCCGCCCCCGTCGCCCTCTGCGAGCTACCGGCTGCAGCTCACTGCACAGTTCTGGAGGACTTCTTGTTTGACAGCAGGTCAGCGTTTTGCTGCGACTCCCGAATCTATTGACGAATATTGACTATTCAGCTATTTCCTCCCGAAGGACCCTGCGATGGACTCTTGCTGTGTGGAAGCTGCCATCGTCGCATCGCGTGCGGAAAGGAGCTCGGCTCACCAGCCACCAGTAGAAAGACATCTTCCGCACATCTTCTCTAGCCTCTTATTAAAACTTCGGATGTAATTTGCAACTTGGGCCATTGGGTTAGTGTGCGGGGCTCTGTGAAAGGATTGCAGATGCCTGCTCAACCACTTTTTGGCTTTGCGGACCCACCACGCCCCTCAGACCTTCTTGAGGGCAGCAAGCCACATTTTAAAGGGACAGTGATTACAGAGGCTAGGCTTCCAGTTTTGGGCGGGCGCGTGCACTGACACCGCTTGTCATACACCAGGAGAAGATCGGTGCCGCAAGGTGCAGGCGCTCGAGGGGTTGAGCATCTTCAGGGCAAAAAGCCATGAGAGCCGTGGTCGTGGAAGGTTCGACGAACGCCTCAGGGTGCGCCACCCGAAGCTGCTACGCCGCACTGACTCGCGTGATCTCTTTCCTTGTTCCAAGGGATGCCACGTGCTTGGCTCAGATGGACTTGTGCCCAGAAGGCCGAAAGTGTTCAGCCCAGTTGTGCTGATAGAGGCAGTACTGAAGCAGCAGCGCTAAGCTAGGAATTTCGACAAGATGGGTCGACATGTCGTGTGTGCAGGCCAGCTGCTTTATGGCGTTCATCTGCTTCAAGACACACCAGTACAGTGGAATGCAGTACGCCCATCTCCAGAGCATGTGTGATGGTCACTGGAGCTGCGAGCCGTTGCCCTGTGGATCCCACTGCATGTTCTACCCAATGATATGATATTCCATCACGTCTCCGGGGCTGCGCTCAAAATCGCTTCACCATCATGAAACCGGCGAGTGGAAGTGGTTTGCGCATCCATACACGAGTTGGGTATCAGTGCGTCGAAGGTGGATCTGCACTCCCGCTGCCAGGTTGAATAGTGCAGTCGATAAGTTCTGCTTTCTTGTTCGCCACCGAAGATGGAGAGGTGTGAGCGCGAAACTTAAGCAGAGGTCGCTATGGCATGTCTTCATGGTGGAGCTCCTCCGCAACCTCAAACGCCCTCGCTACACCAGCCTCGTGGCTGTCACTCCTTGAGATGTGCTTGCGCTGCCCGAAGCACACATCAGCTGCGCATCCTGACGAGAAACACCGTGTCTCGAGCTTCGATGGGTCAGTGCAAAACCGATACACGCTCTGGCACGTGTACAGCACTTGTGCAACATGCTTACCTGACGTGAAACGTGCAGAGCGTGGTATATGTTCACCGAATTGGACGCACAGGAAGTTCTGGCGAAAAGGGTGATTCGTACGTACGCCTGTCTGCATCGGATTGGAGCCTTAGCTGGCCAGATTCTCAAACAACTGAAGAATTCAAAGCAAGAAATTCCACAAGAGCTCAGCGACATTGCCGAAGGCAAGCTTGATGGATCGTGGGGTGGCAAAAAGTCGGATACGTTGGACAACAAATACGCGGAGTCGACATCGTATGAAAGCTACGAATCTCCAGATTCACGGGCTGGAAGATGCACAGGAGAGTCAGGAGACTTCCTGGAATGCTCAAGAGACTTCAAGAGACGACTGACACAACGTCCTGGAAGGACGACGACTGCCCTTGGTGAATCGAGAGAACTACTTGGGGTTTATCGGCTTATCGGCTTATCAGATGGCTTCCGGTGCCTGATACGTCTGCCATTGGCTATCAAATGCAATGCTGCGACGCACCTGGCTTGTGCAGTTTGGAAGGTTGTGGGTTTATCTTGGGAAGCTTCAGCTGTTGCTGGCCCTGCCCAACACTACAGATGATTGAAACTGCATGTCGAAATCCTTCATCTTGAGTACCGAGGCCTTTATCTGTGGTCGAGCCAAATGGGTCTGGCGTCCATGCAGATGGACACGTCAAGAAGCCGATGTTTGGCGGATGGCAGCTTGGCAACTTGGCAGCCAGGACGTGTTCTGAAATGGTACGGTTTACGCTGCGCTGCCGCGATAGCTAGCCCATGCTGGCCCTAAAGTCCTTGAAGACAGATTTTTGAGAGCGGCCCTTCAAATCTTAAACATTCTTAAACCTGAGTTTGTTCTCGGCAAAGACACATGGCCCGCTCAAGGCAAGCTCGTCACATGGCGACACCTTGAATGCTGGCCGATGCACAGTTTCTCCAGAATACCTTCTTTCACAAATGCTGTGTCGCGGGTTTGTTGCTGCACGCGCGTGGCCTTTCTCTCGCGTGCCGTCTTGGTGTGTCCACAGCTTGGACTCTGTTCGGGTTTCAACGTTTCGTGTTTTGGGACTGTCCCACTGAGGCAAGAAAGGGGAGGCCGGTCCGTGGTAGTCCCCTGGTGTGACCCCCTATCTACTAAGACACCCTCCGCACCCAGTTCCTCCTCTGTGTGGGGTGCAGGCGCGTCCGGCCTGGTACGCGCGGTGAACTGCTAGCTGGTCTGCCTTCCAAAACTGCACAACCAACTGTCTAGCTTGAGGAAGCCTAGTTCGGCTATTCCCAGTGTGTCTCGGGTGTCTCAAGGGCTCTCAGGAAACACTATCCCTTCTGGCAGTGGGTAAGCTCTTTTTGCTCAGCTTTCGGCTCCGCAGGAAAGAAGGGAGAGAGAGAGAGATAGAGTAGAACCGCTTGGCCGTCGCGGCTGGGGACCTCCTCCTAGGGGGTCCTCTCAAGCGTGGAGATGGAGAAGAAGAAGGATAATGAGAAGAAGAGAGAGTCCGCCATGTCCGGACACCGGGACCACGAGAGACTGGACGCGAACCCGGCCGTCGTGGCCGGGTTCCCCGAGAGGGGGACTCAAAGCGTGCACAAGAAAGAATGAGGACAAAAAGAGGACCACAGAGGGAAGTGACATGATGCGCTGCTGCTTTGGGATTTGATTTTAGATGATTTTGGGCTTGGTTTCCCTGCAAACTGAGGGAGCTATTGGCGATGGGCTGACCCTCATTTGGTTTTGCAGCGAATGCTCATGGCTTCTCCACTTCGTCCTGGCCGGCACTGCGCGAAGTCGTCTGTGCGGCCATTTCCCGGTCTCTTCCGAACGGTTTTGAACTTGAGGCACAACTAACGAAGGTAGTAGTGAAGGCAGCCGCCTCCTTTCACAAGCTGGGGCATAGAACCAGCTCCAGGCAGCGATGAATGGAAACTTTGGTCAAGCGCAAAGCAGATGTCGGTGACATATCAATGTCCTGCTGGCAGCAGGTCTTTCTCTGCTGTAAAATTTCTCTGTTTGTCTCTGATGAGATTTCTGATATCCGGCGCTGCTGCTTTTGGCTTTGCTGGGCACTCAGACGTCGCAGACGCAAGCCAGATGAGAGCATACATCAGCAGCTTCGCCAACCGTCGCGGACAGCAGCATACCACAGTCCTTCACAGAGCGCAAAGCCCACCCACCGAAAGGAAAAGCATTGGCAGGAAGTCACAAGCCTAGCCTGCTGGCCTGTTGAGCACCATGGTGCGTGCAGGCAAGACTATAATATTAAATATACAGATGTGCTGCAGCTCATGGATGTTTGCACAATGCTTACACATGTTCCGCAACACTTCAGTATTCATCCTGCGCATCCTGTAGGGTAGGGTGAAACTCATAAAGCCGGTGAGCAGGACCTCGCGTACTTACAGAGGAGATTCCTGAAAAGCTTCATCCTCAGATGATTGACACGTCGGGCAGAGCGGCTCCTGCCTTTTTGTGGGTGGTTTTTGTCATGAGGTTGGAAGAGTTCTGTGGCGAGCTCGACTTGCATCGCCCTTTGGGTGGCCCATTATGGTGGAACTCTCTGCTATGGAATCTTGCCTGCAGCCTTAACTTGAGGGCAGCATGGGTAGAAAGGTCGGCGAGTCTGGCCTCCTGGTTGCCCGCCCGTTGCCCCTGGTTGCCTTGCAATGTTCTGTACAGGACCAACTATCCGCCTCTGGCAATGTTCAGCGACAAGACCTTCCAAGAGGCATCACGCCGTTGCTTTGCCACGTTGTTTTTTTGCAAGTGCACGCAGAGTGTGGGACATCACGCGATCAGGGCAAAAGATCAGATTTCTTCGCCAGCCTGTCAGCGCTAAACACCGACAGCAGGCCCATTGGGTTGCTGGTTTCAAAGTTGAAAAACCAATGGTCAGTTCTCTACATTTTGGTTCCCTAAACAATAGGGGCCGCCTTATAACCCAAAGGGGCCGTTTTTTAGAGGAGTGATCGATCCTATTTGGAGAAATCTTAGATGCCTCAGATTCGATGAGAGACGGATGCATGTGGTAGGGGCGCTGGCTGCTTTGCCTGTATACAATGTGACACACAGTGATGACTCGCTGCAAGCGGCCCTGAGGCTGAGCGAACAATACGTCACGTTTACGGCAGCTCGACATGCTGGGAGCTGAGGGAGCTGAGCGTCTGACCTCTCGGAATGCGGGGGCGTTTCTTGGTGCAGTGGCACCCGCACTCGGAGGACTTGTGCACATCGCGGCCCATACCCGAGAAAAACTGCCGTCTCACTGTCTGGGGCTCAGTAGCTCATCTTGCACGTGGCAGTTCTCGTGGTTGGCATTACCTCGGCAAAGAGCGCCAAGGGAACGTATTGTCGCTCTGAAAGGCAAATCCGTCTCGACCGACCAAGGTTGAGTGCATGCAATATGAGGGCGTTCGCGCGATCACCTTAGATGACAGATTCTCACAGAATATGTGTCCTGATTGTCACGAGCTAGTCAGTCAAGATCTTGGCCTGGTGCTCTGGTAGCGGGAGAGAAGGCGTGTGCTGGGCCTTGTCAGCTGTGGTTTGGCATGTGATGGCCAAGGACTGTACGTGGAACTTCCCCCTGCAAGACTACATTCCAAAACGTGACAATCACAACGTGCCGGACGTTCAGGCTGATCGTGATCGAAATCTGAAGTCTTTGCTTGTTGTGCTTCGTGCGGACAGTGAGAGCCATTCTACGATTCTGGTTCTCGCAACACCTGCTTTCTGCATCCTTGCGCTGTGCTGGTGGCCTGTGCCAAAGGCCCGCAGATTCTGGGACAACAACGTTGTCCACATGGGCCTAAATGCAGAGGAGCTTGGTGTAGGGTGCAGATTTGAACGCGAACTGCCTTGCAAACTTTGGCACGTTGCACCGAAAGAGAAGACACGTGTCGTAAGCGTGTGCTGAAGCGCTTCACAGACAGAGCTCGCGAGGAAGGTACGAAGAGCGAGAGAGAGAGAGATAGACCCCTGACCTCAAGCCCCGAAGAAAGAAAGAAACCAAGAAAGAAGGAAAGACAAGAAAGAAAGAAAGCAAGCAAGTAAGGAAGGAAGGAAAGGAAGGAAGGAAGGAAAGAACGAAAGAAAGAAAGACAGAAAGAAAGAACGAAAGAGAAAGACATAAGAGAGAGTAAGGGGGCCTCGTCTTCGCTGGGTAGTAGAAGAAGAAGAGAGACAAGCCCGCCCACCCCGTGCCCAATGGAACAGGATCAATTTATCCCTCCCCCCTTCTCATCCGAACCAAACTAAGCAGCGAGCGGTCGTGGCCGGGGCTCCTCTCCTGAAAAAAGGGTCTCTTCACTAAACACAAGCAGAAGAAGAAGGGAGGCTGAAAATGAATAGATCGGTCATCTCACGCATTGCAGCAAAGGTCGAAGGAGCCCGGCAGAACCAGTGGATCATGGTTAGGCTGTTGGTTCAGTCGGGGAGGGTTGCGAGCACCTTTAGTTTACGGGCCGACAGTGTAAACAAAAGCTGCGCTTATTGCAATCAGACAGTTCCTTGGGTTCTCATGTCGTGCTGTACCACGGAACCACGCTAGCAGTACACAGTTGCAAGCGGGCATGAGGTGGTGGGAGTACGAAACCAACATAGCATCCCATTACCACTTACCCACCCCTCAATGTCTGCAGCAGGAGTTCTCTCAGAAAATCATGCCGGTGGGTGACATTGAGGCCGCTGAGCCTGCACAGACTTGCCTCAGTCACAGAATGTGGAACCATAGAATCGGAATACGCAAGGCACTCAACAGAAGGGGTCGCCAGCAATTAAGCACCTGCGAGCTGCAAGCCAGGCGGAGATTCGCATAGCCGACTTTGCTGGCAATCCCACCTGGGGCCACTTGGTGGCAGAGTTCCCCGTGCTTGGCCGTCATGCGGACTGCAAGGACAAAGAATTGCGCACATCCACACTTGTGCCGAAGACCACACTGTACAGTGTAAAGTGCAGTTTTGCATCACTGTGGGAATTGAGCGCTGCGCTCCTTGATCCAGGCTACTACCCCTGTGTTCTGCGCCGGTGCCTCGGGACATCCGAGAACGATTGGGATCGTCCTCCCACAAGGGGTCAGGAAGCTGGGAAAGATAGGAGGGACCCTAGTTCAGAGAAGGGCTGGGTCTGCATGCTTTGTTTGCTCACAGAGTTGCATGCTGTCTGATTAACTTGTCGAAGGCTCTAAGGGTTTGTGAACGTCAAGGGCCACGAGCCTGAGTACCCCTCGCCCACCCGAGGTATCGCTGGCTGGCCCTTCCGGATCCGGAAAATCGGAACCTTTGAGGGCTACGGGAAGGCGGGTTTCATGTCAGCTTCCCCTCCCTTCATCCATCCGTGCATTCATCTGTGCACTCAGAATGGCCACCATGAGCTGAACATTGGCTCTTTGCCCAGCATTCAAGGGAAGGGCCAGCAATCAGACGCAGTCTTTGTGGCTGTGCATCAGACGTTTACACAGTCGCAAGCGCTTTGCCGTGGCGAGCAGCCCGCCGAAAGTACTTAACTACGCACTTGATTCTTGTGTCATTTGAGGTCTTCACTATTTCGAGCAGGACAAGCTCTGGAACCTCTTGGAAGGCAGGAAGCTGCAGCATGCTTGCAGCTTGCACATGAAGCCAAGTTTTGGTGCAAACTTCCATGATCCTTGAACATCTGCTGTGGTAGGTCCTGCAAGCTTGGCGGCCACCGGGCCAGTCCCTCAATCCGGTTGTGCAAGTTGTGCTTGGACTGTGGGTTGTGTGGATGCCAATGCCGTGCAGCTCTGGAGGCCTGACCAATCCATGGCGCTGCAGGGAAACCAACGACGCGGCTTCAAGTTCTACGCACTGGCCTCGGCATGCCTCGGCGGCGATATACCACCAGAATTTATGGCCACGGTTTAGATGGGAATGGGACTGAAGCAGGCCATGCTGACAGACCTGGACTGGCTGGGGCCCAACCTGAACCACAAGAAGTATGATGATCCAGAGGCAATCTTCGAAAAGTACTCACGAGAAGGCCCTCAACACTGTAGAAGGCCAAATATGTTTGATGCAGGTGCCGCAGGAGAAGGGCTACGTCTGGTTCACCGTAGAGGAAACGGTAGAGGCTCGTGCAACCTCACCTGTCGCAATAGGCAAGGCTGCCCGAGACCTGGCCCTTTCAGATCTTTTGTGCGCAGAGACATGCTGAACGCGAGGCCTGCCCAACAGAATAGCCGACTGAGGTCCGTATCAAGCTGCTGGACGAGGGCATCGTTCCAGCTTGGCTTGATCTTCATTACTTGCAGGTATTTGCTGGCTATGAGCTCAGTTACCTATAGTTGCATATGGATCTTATTCGTTGTACTGCGAGCGCTGGGGGTCGGGGGTGGTGAGGGCTGGTGGTGGGGCGGGTTCGGGCTGTTGCGCGCCGTGCATCATGCGACAATGTGAATACTGTGACAACACGCTCCCAGAGCATTTGGTGGCTTTGTGTCTGCTTAATTCTGCTTGAAGCCGCAGGCTCTGTTTCGCTTTGATCGCTTAGGTGGAATCCCTTTGGGATTCTTCAGCCAGGCAGATGTGGACCCGGAATCTGAGGGTGCAGCTTTCGTGGAGACCTGAGACAGAGCATTGATATCTTGGCGGTTCTACGTTGCTCTACATTCTAGCATTGTACTTTTGTGTGTGCCTTCTCCAGGACGGACCTCAAAGCTTTGCTCTCGGTGGAGGCGGAAGCTCTCTTGGCAAGGCGAGACCGTGTGGCCCGTGAGCAGGATCAGTACGTGTTGCCACGCGGTGTCTCGAAGTCGCTTCCTGTTGGGGACAGGGGGGGGTTCTTCATGTTGTGCAGGCGGTGCATTTGTCAGGCATGGGAGCAGAGCGTAGGTTCGTAGAGAGCAGCTGGCAGGTGCAGGTGCTTCGCACATCTTCAGCTCGCCGCGTGGTCGCCCAAAATTCTTGCAGCCGCCTGGTCTTCAAGGACTGTGCAGGGTCACATCCTTCTCTTTCACAGGGAAGCAGCCGCCCAGTGCAGGACCCCATGGAAGCTCAGGCCAACGATGTCGTGGACATGGGTGATGCTCCAAGTACATCCAAGTCCATACTGTTGGCAGCTACGCCATGTCGTGCTTGTCCAAATCTCCCCTGTCGGCACGTCAGGTTGGGCAATCTTCGACTGCTGCTACAAAGGCCCGATGCTCACCCACGAAGAGTCTGTGCCAATGCGCTTCGGTCACTTTGGTGGTGAGGTGCGACGATGCGCGTGGGGAAGCATGCAGGCAAGTGGTCCGAAGATCCTGGAGCAGACCGGGGCATGGTGGATTTCAAGGTGGCACTTGCCCAATGTACCTCCTTGCTGACAGAACTTCTGCATGTGGTTGTAGGCCTCTGGCCCGCCACCTTTATGCCACGGAGAGTACAAGGCACCACGGAGCTGGGGGGGGAGCTTGGGGGGAGCTTGGGGGAGCTCTGAACGTGAACGCAAGGACAAGGTGACCATCCAGGCGCCCCGTTCTGACCACCTCTTCGAGCGGCGCTTGGTGAAGTGAGAGAAGCGAAGCAGAGACTGTAGAGACTGTAGAGAGCTCGGCAGAGAGCAGCGTCAGAATTTGCTTCAGCGGGTCGCGACATGCTCCCGATGGCATGACGCGATCACAGCAGAACCTGCAGAACCTGCACAGCAGGGCAAAGCTTTGCTGCTTAGCTTTCCATTTGTGAAGTCTTCCGGGTCACCAAGGACTCTCTTCCTCACAAGCCTTCCTTGTATTTTTGTCTTTGACTTCACGTGCGTGGTCTTTGAAGAGAGTCCTGCGGCCACCAAGCCGACGAGCTGCCGTGGATACAAAGATGTTGTGCGTGCTGAGGCGAGCTTAGGCTTAGGCGTACTGGCGCGGAGTGCAGAGAGCTCTGATGTCTCCGACCTTCACGATGGTCTGCGATGGTTGCGTTTTCAATGTTCACCACTGCCCAGCTGCTTGCTCCTACCTGCCGGAAAGTAGCAAAGCAGTACGTGTCAAAATCTTGTAGGTGGAGTCGCATCATGGATTGGAAGCTTGAACAGAAGCAGCTGCCACCGATCTCTCTCTCCCTCCCTCCCTCTCTCGGCTCAAGGGAGCGGTAGACATGGCGAGAAACACACAGCAAAAGGCCATCGGCAGATCGCCAAGTTCCAGGAACAAACGGGTTTCTCGATGTAGCCTGACGTAGCACCATGAACTGCTGTAGATCTCGAAGTCCAGCATCTTTGAAACACCCCAGAAGCTCCTAGCAGCAACTCTTTGCAACCGGAAACCGGACCTTCGCCGGTAAAGTCAGAGGACCCTTCCACATGTCTCGCACTAGCAAGTAGCGCATAGCAACGCATGCTGACCCAAAGCAGCCTAGCCAAGCAGCCAAGCACATCGTGTTTCAGCTTTTGAAAGCACGCTTACTGGCGCCTTGGCGCTTGAATTGCCGCATCATGGCTGATCCAACAGGTGGCGGCCTCAGCTCGATGTGCACCATGACTCCGGCAGTGACCAGCACAGTATAGGCATCGTGCGATTTGAGCGTTGGATCAGCACAGATGCTATGTTGGGGATTGGGGATTAGGGGTCGCAATTGAAAGCACAATGACTGGCTCGGCCGGCGCGCGATAGTTTGTAATCGGTGTCCAAGAGTCAAGAGTCTTTATGTAGCGCCCCATATATCTTCCTGAAAATTAGAGGCATACTGCATTGTAACTTGCAAAGTTGTGAGTAATGTGGGGTTAATTCTATCAAGTGGGGCCCATTGCTGTTGAGCATTCAGTCCGAATACTGGATGTGGTAGCTTCTCTCCAAGAATCCATTGGCAGCTGCACACAGTACTGCAATGTCTGCCGACTTGTGGGGCGCGCCGCCAACCTGAACGACCAGAATTGTGCGGTAAGGTGATGTGAACACATCTGCCGATGACCTGCTTATGCAGATGGCAGGGGCCACGGTTGGGAGACGGTTGACCGGGCACGGTATCGTCGAGCTGAAATGCCTTGGGTGTGCTGGCCGAGGTCGGCAAGGCCCAGGTGGGAGAAGGCACTTTCATGGCCGCACTTAGGGCCTCTGTTCGGGATGAGCCAGTAGGATGTTGAACTCGGTCTTTGAAAACGTGTACGATGATGTTTGACTTGCATTGCAGTCGGCTTGTCTCGTGTCAGGCGATGCTGCTCCGCCTGAATCGGCCCCAGGGAACAGCGAAAACAAGGAAAACCAGGAACATCAGGAGAACAAGGAGAACAAAGAGGAGAGCAATGAGAACAAGGCCGGGGTCTGCATCGGCGCACACCACGCCCTGTTGTAAGTAAACAATCCTACAGAAGGGATGCTGGTCCGTTGACGCCCAAGTCGACATGCGACCTCCTCGATCATTTTCATGTGAGTCCGCTCGTCAGCGTTGCCGATGCTGGCCCAAGAAGGTGACAACATTGGTCCGAGGACGAGTTGATTCAAGCTTTGAGACCTGAATGGCAGACCTGGCATCAACCACAATGCACTAGATGTAGGCTTCGTGCAGATTTACTCTACCGTAGGAGTGTAAGAAGCTGCAATTTGGCAGTATTTCACCAAGAGCAGCTGGCTTGCATTGTACTGCACTTGCCCACAGAATCTTTTGCTTTGGCCCGTGGCCGTCGATGCTCGGATGTAAAGACTCTCCAGAGGATGCCGCCTCCAATTATGTGCCGGAGCTGCCGCCCCCTCCTGGGTGCTTGGGGCTAGCAGTGTGGACGAATCGGGAGGTACCTCCGCAGGCCTCAGGGCAGAGACTTCACACTGCCCGCTTGTTGCAGACGGGGAAGTCGCATGTACTTGAGACGTTGAGACGTTCTGAAGCGCACGTCCCTGAAGATCGAAGGTACTGGCAACCTTGTCACACCATGATGCAAACCCTGAAAGGACTGGGGCATGACGGCCACGCAGTTCCGCGAGTGCCTTCTCCTGCAACCATGTATAGCCAGACATCCTAGCCTCACCAAGCAGAACCATTACTTGAGCTTACTTGAGCATACTTGGAGCATACTTGGAGCATGCCTGAGTACTTGGGCATGCTTGATTTCCCGTACGCGTCGAGACAAAATCATGTGAACCTGTCCTGGATTGGAAGATATCACCACACTCACCGGCCTCGATCCTAGCACATGAAACCTCTACCTCAGCCCGCGATCTACAACTCCACAGAGCTCCACGGGAGCTCGCTCACCGTCCACACTGGCGCACCTCCAATTCCTTATTTCCCGCTTGTCGCGCTTGACCCCCGTGGCGCAGGTTTTTGTCTGGATGCCGCGAGACCACACGGTGGTCGTGGATAACGGAGGTGCGAGAAGTTGTGACTTTGTACGACCCTTGACTTCACAAATGTTGGAACACCTGGTAAGTCACAGACTCGCTTGGGCAGTACGGCCGCCCTGCCTTTGCCTCCAAGATGTACGTTCTTACAAAGCTACGTGCCAAGGACGTCATGTCAGGTTCCACATGCACAGAAGGTTTTGTTCCAGGGATTATGGGGTCAGGGGTTTCTCTTTGTTTTTTTTAGCTGGATGCGAGTTCCGGCGAGATGGGGTACTTTAGCCGCTCGCAAGACGATGAGAGGGCGACAGAGAGATAGAGGAGTTTCTCACACACCGATCTGTACAGCACGCCCTTCGGGGCGGCCTCCCTTCGGGGGGGTCATGTGCTGTGAAAGAAAGAGAGAGAGAAGGCCCCGTAGAAGAAGAAGAAGAAGAAGAAGAAGAAGAAGAAGAAGAAGAAGAAGAAGAAGAAGAAGAAGAAGAGGAGAGTCTCACGCGACAAGCCAAGTATCGGGGGCATGAAACCAACCTCCTTGGCCAACGAGCCTGTGCCCAACCGAGTAAGCGCCAGTCGAGAATGGAGTGGTCATCATTAGAACTTTAGGGTGGAGCCCAAGCACGGTTGGAGTCCAGGCTGCCAAGCAGCGAGAGAACTGAAGGCCGGAAAACTAACAGAAGTTCACCGCAATTCCGGCAGAGTTGGAACAAGGTCTGGAGGGCTTGGAGAGTTCTGGAGACCTTGGGCTTAATTAAACATTCACGGAAGCTCAACGAGGCCCACAATTGGTCGGGATTTGTATGCGGCTGGCCACAGAACAACGAGAGCGACCGGTGAGGCATCAGACCTTGCATGGCTCAGGAGTGGCGTAACTAGGCTACGACTTCGTGAAAAGGCACGGCAAGGATTAATGAGGACTCGTGGATCGTCTGGGCGCAAGGCTAAGGAGAGGAGGAGGAGGAGAAGAAGATGAAAGCAAAATATTTTAAGGGGCTGCGCCCATGGGCGGGCAGCGCACGCAGAAGCCCGGGGCGAGCAGTTTCTAAGCATGTTGAGGCCCCTAAACTCCCTTAAAATCTCTAAGCGTTAAGTTTCTAAGCATTTTCAGGCCCCTAAACTCCCTTCAAATCTCTAAGCGTTTGAGGCTCCGAGACTCCCTTAACGTTTCTAAGCACTTTATAAGGCCCCTAAACTCCCTTTTTCCTAGCCCCGGGCTTAGACACGTCGCTTATGCCCGCCCTTTGGGGGGCATCATGCTCCTGATGCCCCCCCGCGGTCCCGCCCCGGGAGCCGCTGATGCTCCTGATGCGCGCCTGGGGGTCCCGGGCTGGACCCGCTGATGCTCATGATGCGCGCCCTCTGGGGGCCTCCGTGGCGACGCAAAAAACCACGAAAAAAAAACCGTTCACCGGCGGCACGCGGGGGTCGGCGGCACTGGCGTCCGGCCTAATTCTGCTTCGCAGAAGGCCAGAGGCCAGCAAGGCTATTCCGGGGACGACCCGGGCTAAAAGGTCCGCATTTGCTCGGTCCTTTGGGGACCTCGCGCTGCCCGATTTAATGGCTACCGCCAATGCCGCCGACCCAGACAGGTTCTAGGGTTTACACAAACACCCCCTGGGAGTTGGCGCGCAACCTTAAACCCTAAACCTCACACCTTAAACTCGAAACCCTGAACCCTTAAACCCCACTAAACCCTCAACCCCCTTAACCAGGAGAGCCGAACCGGGGTGAGGTGGGGGGTAAGCGGTGATGGCGGGGGGGTGGGGGGGGGGTTGGGGGCAGAGGTGCGGAGTGGGGGCGCGGGGGGGCGGGGGGGGTCCGGGCATGGTCCGGGCATGCACTGGAGCCCCTCAAACACTTCATTTCCAAGTAAAAGGCAAGGGGTAGGGGTGAGGTGGGGGGTAGGGTCCGGACATGCCCTAAACCTCTGACACACTTATTTGCAAGTAAAAGGTCAGGGGTAGGGGTGAGGTGTAAGGGGTGAGGGCGGTGGGGGTGGGGGGGGCAGGGGCCAAGGTTGGGGGCAGAGGCGAAGGGGTGGGGTGAGGCGGGGCAGGGCGGGGTGGGCGGGTGGGTGGGGGGGGGGCGGGGGGGCGGGGGGGACGGAGGGGGTCAGGGCATGCACTGGAGCCTCAAACACTTTGAGGGGGGGTAGGGGTCCGGGGCATGCCCTAAACCCTGACACACTTCATTTCCAAGTAAAAGGTCAGGGGTAGGGGTGAGGTGGGGGGTAAGGGGTGAGGGCGGGGGGGGGTGGGGGGCAGGGGCCAAGGTTGGAGGCAGAGGGGGGCCGGAGGGGGGGGGATGCACGGGAGCCCCTCAGGCGGTGAGGTGGGGGCCCTGCACTCTGACACCAAGTAGAAGGTCAGGGGTAGGGGTGAGGTGGGGGGTAAGGGGTGAGGCGGGGGGGGCCGGGGGGGCGGGGGTTCGGGCATGCCCCCTCAAAAAGTAAGGGGGAGGGGTGAGGTGGGGGGGTAGGGGTAGGCAAGGGGTGAGTGGGGGAAAGGTTGGGGGCAGAGGCGAAGGGTGAGAAGGGGGGGGCAGTGGGCGGGGTGGGCGGGGGTGGGCGGGGGGGCGGGGGGGTCCGGGCATGCACTGGAGCCCTTCAAACACTTCATTTCCAAGTAAAAGGCAAGGGGTAGGGGTGAGGTGGGGGGTAGGGGTCCGGGCATGCCCGAAACCCCTGACACACAAAGGTCAGGGGTAGGGGTGAGGTGGGGGGTTAAGGGCGAAGGGGTGAGAAGGGGGCAGTGGGCGGAGCAAAAAGGCAAGGGGTTGGGGAGGTGGGGGGTAGGGGTCCGGGCATGCCCTAAACCCCTGACACTTCATTTCCAAGTAAAAGGTCAGGGGTAGGGGTGAGGTGGGGGGTAAGGGGTGAGGGCGGGGGGGGGTGGGGGGGGACGGGGGCTAACAAAGGCGAAGGGGTGGGGTGGGGGGTGGGTGGGCGGGGTGGGCGGGGGGGGGGCGGGGGGGGGTCCGGGCATGCACTGGAGCCCCTAAAACAGCGCTGGAGCCCCTAACAGGGTAAGGGTGAGGTCGAGGGGGTGAGGGCGGGGGGGTTTGGGCACGAGGGCAAATGGGTCTTCACTGACGCCTCCCCCGCTAAAGCAGGGGTCGGCGGATAGCCGGGTATCAGTCGCTGGCTTCTTTTTCCAGTGGGGCCTGCCCAAGTCGGGGGAAGGAAATTCAGAGGAGGGCTGCATCTGCGGAAGCCAAGGATGTCATACAGCAGCTGGTGAAGCCGTGGACCCGAGGCACGGGCTGTGGCATCGCACTGCGGATGAACCACAAGAAGCCATGTCACTCGGCAAGATTTAGGACCAACTTCATAATAATACCCCCCACCCCCCCCACCAGCATCCATTGACCCCCCCCGGACTCTCCATTGAGGGGGTTTGGTCTCTCTTTTTGGTAAGAGAAGGCTTGAACCCCGGTCCCGGGTTATGGTTTAGAGCTAAGGGCAAAAGGGGCTTCGGGCTCCCGCCTGCAGGCGTAAGGCTTTGGGGCCTAAGCTCGTAGCAACCGGCAAAGCGCTCCAGGGCACAGAGTTTCATGCCCCGGGCTTTCTGAAGGTTTCAGCTTTTCAGCTGCTTACAGTGGCAGAGGGCTCGACAGCTTCGAGCTCCAGGCTTCGGGCTTAAGGCTTAAGGCTTACGGGCTTAAGGCCTGGTTCTTACGTAAGGTTTCAATTGCTGACAATAACCCCCCCCCCTGCCGATTGGGGTTTGTTGTTAAAGGGAAACCTCCTTCGTGGACTACTCCCTTGGGTCGATTGATCTTTTGGTTTTTTTTTGCAAGGATTTCAGAAGGAAATCCTGCTCTCGGGCTCCAGATCTTGCAGTCCGTAGTTTAGGCCTGCAGTTCTGCGGTCTCTAGTTCAGGCCCCTGGCAGTCTGTAGCTTAGGGCTCTAGACTTTCAAGTCCCTGGGAGTTAAGGCTCCAAACCCTCGAAGTTTAAAGCGTTGATCGGCAGCCGACTGCCCTAAACCAAATCACCTGTCGGGCCAGGTTTCTTAGTTGAGGGGAGGTTTGTAATTGAGTTCCGGGCCTGAGTCCTTGAGGGTGGGTTTATGTGATATGACGTAAGGAACGAATGCATATCTGAGATATGCATTGGTTCATTTCTACGCGGCACGCGCAATCCTACCTGCGCTTCGTTAGAGGGTGTTTCTTCGGTTCAGCGGAGGTCGGGCCACTTTGATGATCTCCCACACTTGGGCAGCACCTTGACTGCAATGCAAGACCGGTGGGCATCCTCCATGTGGCTCGCAGCCCCATACATTTTTTCTGTGCATCGTGGGCATTTCTCGATCTCCAAAGCCCGCGGTGCTGACGAGGAAGATATGGATGAGTGCGAGGAAGCCATTGTTGACTACTGTCTCGAATCAACGTCTGGACTCGCCACTTGCATTTGGTTCTGCGGGTTTGCTCAATACCAGGCAGGGGATGAGCCGGGCGACATTGGTCCGAGCATAGGCGAACAACTCAAGCTGGATCCATTCGGGGCTGTGATCCGTCATACGACCCCTGCCATGGGCATGGTGGTGGTGCACACCTCATCGGCGCGGGTGTATGAACGGCTTTGGTGTGTTTATGAAATCTCAGAAGCCACTCGCCTGGAATCCAAAGCTGCTTGACTGCAGAGCTGAGTTTTTGCTGCTCATCGGAAGGCCACATCAGCTTTAGTTACAGTATACTCATCACTTGGTTCATCTTCTTCTCCTTGTGTGCAGACCATACTTTTTGCAGCCCAGGTTGGTATTGCTTTTTCCGAGCGCTATCTGAAGCAGCGCCACACATCTCTGGTGGACTTACTGAAAGCTCGTACCGACAACGCTGTGTGCAGCAACCCTGCAGACGCCGAAATGATTCGGTCGCGCATTCAGGACCAGGGAGGCTGCGCAGCTTCATTGGCATACCCAACCTAGAGGTCATATGTTTTGGGATCCAAGCTCTGTACCTTTTTTTGCATCCGGCGTGAGTTCTGCCAGCACCAAGGCTTCCGAGCCCTCGACTGGAAAATCTTTTCTTTTCGCCTGGAGTCCCTGCGGGCTGTGCTGGCCAAGAAGGCAGCGGGGTAGGTTCTCCAGCATACGCAGGTCCTGGCAGGGCCTGCTTTAGGATTTCATTGGAGCCGTGATGCCCCCTTCCATATCCCCCACAACAGAATGCGAAACGAGAAAGCATTCGTGGCCTCCTTGGTGCGAAAAATCCTTTCACTGGCGCCCCCGGATTGTTTTAAGGAGCCATCAGAAGACACTTTCAGAGACCCCTATTCAGAAGAACAGCAGATGCAGGCGATTTGAGTGATGCAGGCTTTCTGTGCCGAGTTGATAGGTCTGGTCACATCACACTGCACAGGGCAGTTGGAGCTGTCTGTTCCACATACATCTTTGATAGCCGGTGTCCACATCGAGCATCTTTGTCTGATTGTTCAGCCAGGGATGTTGTTAACTATTTGTCAGGATCCGAACTGGCAGAACATGCTGGCGGAAGAGCTGAAACGCGCTGAAGAAGAGCTGAACAACTGGTCTATTTTCGGGCCGTCGAAGCCTCCTGGCAAAATTTGTGCCCAGAGACTCCCAGGCTTCCTTTGCCCGGGCTTCTTGAACTCGTGCTGCTTGATGTGAGAAGCCACTACGGGCCCTCACATGGCCTCTCACTCACAGCTGAAACTGTGTTAGGGTTTAGGGTTTAGGGGTTAGGGTTTAGGGTTTAGGGTTTAGGAGTTCAATACACATCCGGCGTGTTTGCAGAGCTGGGAGAAGTAGCATTGTGGTCCGCGTTGGCGGGGGAGAGTCCATTGCCGGTTGCACTGAGGAGCGAGAAGCCATCCCACTCGCGAAATCGCATGGTGATGCTCCTGGCCATGGGCACTGTGTCAGTCGTCAGGCTGCAGACAAGACTTTCGCATCCACAAGAGAGCTTCGGAACGGGCGTGCCAGAGGCTTGAGCTCCATCCTGTAAGAGTCAGTTCTACACCGGCCTCGGTCTGCCTCGCTGTATTGAGTTTCGGATGTAAGGTTGGCTTAGTGGTCGCTGGCGCTGCGGTGGCTGCAGCTTTGAGGGCAACCGAGGAAATTGGGCGCAAACAAATTAGGGGTACCTTCGGGGGGCTCTGCCACGCAAGAAGCACAGTAGCTGCAGCCACATGCAATGGACAATGCAGGAGAACTGGCCAGAAGACGAAGGACTGGAGTGACTGGAGTGACCCCAGTTCTGCTGATTCCTTGGTTTCGTTTGATGTTGGAGGGGGAAGCATACTCCACGCCGAAAGCAATGTCCTGAAGAACGGCCTTACAATAGACATGCTAGGTCACTGGTCTGTTTACGGCTACACGAGACCGAGCCAAGGCAGAAAAACAATGCCACGGGAAGCTTGCAGCTTTGGCTAACCCTCCGCTCGAACTGTGTAAGCTAATGACTTGCATCGCTTGCCAGGACCAACAACAACGCTTAGGTTCGGCACCCAAGGCTTCGGGCAGCCTTCACCGCAGCCACCGCCGCCACCTCCGCCACCTCCAGCGCAGCTGGAGCCAGGGACTCAGCAAAGCAAGGGGGGCGTTGATGTGTCCTAATAGCGAGTGCCCACCCAGGAGTCCAGCGCCGAGCATGGCCGCCTGGCAGCAGCATGTAGAAGCCATATTGACATAGGGAAACCATATCAAGTGATGACCAACTCAAACAAAGTAACCTTTTAAGAAGGAAGACAGGAAGGAAAGGAAACACAGGAGGGAGGTTGGGAGGGTGCTTCCCCACCGGTCTTGGATCCGTCGGGGGCGGGGGGTGGCTGTTGGAGGGGGGGCGGCTCAGATGCCTGCATAGGCTTTTTTCGTTTCCTGCGAAGACCCTATAGGGTTTTGATTTTTTTTAGATCCCTAGCCGATCTTTGTTTGATCCCCGGCTTTGAAGTTTTCGTGACCCTTAGTTTTTGATCCCTCGCCCCTTCGTATCGGTGTGATGCAGTCGGTGCTCACTATGCAGCGTGTGCCTCAAGGATACTGCCTTGCTGGTGACGCTAATCAGCTTGCCATGGCCCCAGCGTTACGAAGGATGTCTGAGAAGGGTTGCATTCCTGGAGCTGTGCCTTTTGAAGTTTCGTAATCCCTAAACCCCTAAATCCCTAAAACCCTAAACCCTAAATCCCTAAACCCTAAACCCCTAGAGTCCCTAAACCCTTGTGGGGAGGCTCTTCCTGGGCAGTGTCTGTTTGAGTCTGCTTGGCATCCTGGCGCTGCGCCGCTGCAGAGCTCCGGCAGCTCCTGCGCTCCGCAGAGCGATGGACGACCCGCAGCAGAGGACGGCCACCGATTTATAATCGGGCCTTTTCGAAGTGAGAGTACGTGAGATTCCCTTCTGAAGTCCGCAGGTCCAGAGTAGGAGGAAGCAAGATTCCCTTTTGTTTAAATCCGAAGGTCAAGATTGAAGATGAGGGTCGCAAAGGCGCAGAGAAGCGAGTAGCAGCCCGTGTGACGGAAGACAACCCGTTCAGGAGCCAGCTGGACTGGGAGGAGAAGCTCCAGCTCGCCAAGGCTGGGGATGGGCGCGCTTTCAGTTTCGGCTCTGAAGTCACGTGACGTCGCCCGCGGAGGTGCCTTAACAAACAGGCGATAGCGCAAGATAGCTGAAGGTGCTTCTCAAGTTTTCCGATCCCCGAAGTGCCGCGAGGATTGCTTCTGCGAAGACACCTTGCCGACCTTGCCGAACAGCAAGCTGTCACTCTGACCGTTTGCACAGTTCCCAACTAATTAAGTCACCGCGAGCAGGGGAAACCAAGAGTAGCTTCTCCGAAACGGTTGACCCTAGCCGAAGGCACGTTCGAGGAGCATGTTCTTACACCATGTCTAGGGGGCATGGGTTGGTACAGACAGACCTTTGGCCCAGAAATTTATGTAGAGCGTGATTCTGAGATGTACAGCTTGCTCAGATGTACGTCGCGGTTGTTTCGGCGTTTAGCTCCAAGGTTCAAAGCCAAAGTCTGCGGAAGCGTCGTCGCAAGGGCACGTACTTTTGCAAATTGCTATAACGGAAGTCCGTCCCGACTGACATGCAAGTTCGCTGCAGACTTTCAGCGCTGGACAAGAGTTCATGCTTAGCCAAAGGCTAGCACGGTTGATATGCTCCTGTCGAGAAGAAACGTGCTGCATGGATTGGGCGGCCTCAATCCGCACATCGTGCGTGTGAAGAAGCATGGAAGGTTGGAAGGCAACGGCAGCTACACTTAAGACCTAAGACGATCTTAAGATGGCTTTGTAACCGGCTTTGCAATCAGCTGAACAGATTCTGAGCTGCAATGGGCAACACATATGGGGGTTTATGAAAATAGGGGACCCCCACTAGAGATCCCCAAATAAAAGGATCCCCTTATACTATGGACCCCAATAAGGTACCCCAAACATGTGAGGAACACGGCAGCTGACATGACAGGCTGAGGCCGATGGCAAGGGCCCACCACCGGCACTGCCAGCGCCGAAGGCTAGCGCTCTCAGGAAGATGCAGATGGACGTAAAAAAGTACCAAGGAGCAGCAAGTTGATATCGTTTCAACAAAGCTGCAGCATGAGCTGTGAGGTCGCTGCTGCTTGAGCCAAGATATATTCGTGCTTTACTTTTTTGAGATGCCGCGATGTCAGGATGGAAGCCATGCCATGTAACCCCAGGGTTTTCCAAGTTGGCCGATCATGGCGAGTTCCCAGCGTGGTACAGCTCATTGAAAGGAGGCTGCTCCCGATAATGTTCTCGGACAGGTGTCCATGATGGTCATTGAATCTGATTCTGATACGGAGAAGGGGAAGGCTCGCCTGGACTTTTGTGGGCTTGCGCCGCAGACCGTCGCTGCAGACCAAACTGCAGACTGTTTGAAGGCTCCGGTGCCTCCCCCAGCGCCAGCGGCGACGGCGCCCCCTGGGGCCCCTCCAGCAGCAGTGCCAGCAGCGCCACCGGCTCCGCCTGCTGCAGGGGCGCCCGCGCAGGCAACGAGCCTGGCGTGTCGCAGTGTGAGCAGTGCTTCCTTTCGAATATGCTTCCATCTTGTGAAGCTTTGAAGGAGAAGCCGAAGAAAGAGAAGAAGGACAAGAAAAAGAAAGCAAAGAGCTCGTCGTCATCGCGGGGGCCTCTTGTGTCGACGGTCAGGCCTCGACGATTGCAGCTGCCCTCTAGAAAGTTGTGAAGTCGCGGTTTTAAGCCAAAACGACCTAGCACCGAGGGACGTCCCGGCATCGGACGATTCTGAAAGTTTCTTAGATGTGGCCCCAGCAGCCCCTTTGAGCTTCTGAGGAACAGCGACAGCGATTCGGATGCGCCGAAGAAGAAGCGAAGGCCTGGCAGGTTATACATTTATATACAATGTATATTATATATATAATATGATATGATATAATATAATATAATTTAATATAATATAATATAGTATACTATAGTTAATATAATATGATGTAATGATATAGTATAATGTAATATAATATAGTATAATATAATGTAACATAGAATAATATAATATAATATAATATAATATATACATGTTTATAATCATGTAAATCAGTCGTCTTTCACAACGTGTTCCAGCATGAGTTCCACCATGTTTCCCCCACCCTCCCAAAGCACGCGAAAACATAGGAGTCATAAGAATACACGAGTAAGGACTCCGAGGACTGAGCCCATGGCCAAAGCCCTTGATGCGTCTTGCATCCGAAGGATCAACAACTTTAGCTCATTGCGGAATATCGAGAAGGAGCGAGTTTGCCCGGCACGCTTCGAGGAAGTGGTTTCCTGCAGTTGAAATTGCGCAGTCGGTGATGTGTCAGCTATAGCTTCTTCAGCTGACTGAAATACGGCTGTATGAGAATCATACTTGCACGCCAGGCGGAAGTGCGCAAAAACCGCAACGCGGGTGCGGATGCCGCCAAGGCAATGCTGAAAGCAAGGACCTCATCTGCCTCATCACAACTCAGCCTCAACCTCCGCGATTGAAGTTTTCTCAATGCTCCAGGCTTTTTGAGCAACGGATCGAGCTTTCTGAAATTCTGAAACATCTGATTTGATCCCATTTGCCGTGCAGCGATCTCAGGCACTCAGCGACAATCCGTACTTCGCTCCATAAGGCCAGATGTTCGTTTGCAAGTTGCAACCAAGTTGAAAGGAGCATAGGTTTCGAGCAGTCGCACGTCCGAGTTGAATGGAGAATTATTGAGAGCGTAGATGACAAGCGAGACGGCGTTCACATGCCACAGCGCTTCCTTGCATTTGTGCGAGACTTATTGGCAATTTGACTGTTTTCTGCGTCTCCCCGTGTGCAAGAATGTGCAAGATGGTGCGAGTATGGATTGTGCTGCAGGCGTTCGGCCATGTCCACAGCGGGCTGCAGCTGCAGCTCTCATGATGATTCAGAGATCGTGAACAAGTTTCAGTTCTAAACCTCGTAATTAAGTTTGAGAGCTGCAGAGCTGTTCGACCGTCAAAGTATGTTTCTGGGATCAGAAAGTGGCACCATGCCTCAAATGCGCCTCTACGAGCAATTAACGTCAGTGAAAAGTCGCCGCCATCTGCCGCTATTTTGTTCATGTTAACACAAATGAGTTTTATTCAGCCTGACTCAGCAACAGAGTCTTGTGATAGCAAGAGTCTGCCACTCTAGCCTTTGCATACTTCATGGTCTTCTGCTTCTGTTTATGAATGCCGAGAGTTCTGAAATTTGTACTCATGGCTGCAGCGCATGACTCGCGAAAGGAGCTTGTTTGCATTAAGTCTGTTCTTCCACCCTTCTTTGGGCTCAACAGGGCCTGTGGAGAGGGCAGGGGTAGATGTGACGAAGTAGACAGTCTCGACCACCACTTGGTCATTGCTGGCCTCGTGCCATGCGGCATCAGGCCCTGCCCTGAGAAAAGAACTTAGCACGGCTTTGCCGGTGGCTCACCAGCTTTGCGACCTTTGCGACGGATGTACGGCACTACAAGCGGCTAGGAGAAGAGTGGCTGCATCAGGCCTTGTTGACAGCTTTGCCACTCTTCGTTCTTCTTCGCTACAATCTGCAACTCGGATTGCATGAAGCAGTGAAAGCATGTGAAAGCCACACGATGCTACATGGACGTGCAATCCCAGTGTCTGCACAATGGTGTAGCCCTTCAGTTATCTGGCATCAAGGGTGTTGTGGCATCTCAGTCCGGAACAAACACTTTACTGCTAAATAGAACTACCAAATGCCGAAACCAACGTGCCGAAGCCAGCGTGCAAGAGCCTGGAGCCACGCAATTTTCTTGGTTGGCTGTGAGTGCTCACTGAGACTGCGCTGCGCGCTGTGAGTCATCGGGTGCAGTGGCCAACCTCTTCTGACTCACCGAGGTGCGAAGACAGACTGCCCAAGAAGGCACGTTGTGCAGTGGTTGAACCATCCTGGTTGTTCAATGGCGCGCCTTCAGCTCATTGCGAATCTTCCAGCAGCGCCTGCCCCCCGCAACCGTCCCCACTCCTGAGAAGCCTTGGGCAATCTCGGCCAGCTGCATGTGCAGGGGGTGTACCCAGCAGAGACATGAGGTGTGTCAGATTTGTCTTCAGATGCAGGTTGTGCAACCAACTTCGGTGCCCAGCCTGCCTCCACAGGCATCTTCCCTTCTGTGCACTTCCATGCTCATGCCCACATCTGCCCACTCGAGACATGCAAGGGGTAAGAATTGCCCAGTGTCTACCGACAGCTGCTCTGTGTGTAAGATTGCTCCATGTTGCTTGTTCTTCAGGCCATGGATGCCTGGCGACCCGAGAGCAAGGTCTCCCCTTCAGTTGAGCCATCCAGAGCCTTTTTTAAGCGAATATGCAGGCTTCCAAGGTCCACCAAAAAATTGGTCCCGACTCTGTTCGACTGCTGTCGCACTCCCTCTTCACAAGTTTGCAGTAGTTCAACGTTTTGGCATCTGTTTCGGCATCTGTTTCGGCTTCTTGTGCTTTTCTGAGCAGAGCCTGAGAGCTGCAAGGGAGGCGATCCGACACTGAGTGCGCCCTGGGCAGCCTAGGCCGAGGACGCCCAGGCAGAGTGCCACAGCCTAAGTCGACGTGGATGCCCAACCACACCGGGGCCCTACAACCCATGCCCAGCTAACGCATCGACTTGGGCGGCGATCCCTGCCACTGTCATGGCGAAGCTGACAGCGTCGTCGTGTAGTACAACTAGTACGTAGTGACAATGCAGATTTAGGAGCATGTGTAATCTGTGTTTTGCCTGCGAGACCGTGTCGCTTGCCCCCACCACGCCATATCCCCGCGTCACTTACTTGTATCGATGTGGGAGGAAAACGTGTGCAGCAATTCCACCCACCATCATGATGAAGCTGACAGACAGCACTGTCCTGTGGGCCTCTTGTTAGCCTGGCGAGTAGTTTCGAAAGTCCAGGTGGCTTCTGGGGCTGCCTGGCCTTGCCAGGCTGCATTCCAAAAGGTTGGCCGGCATGTCTGGGCGGCTTCAAAAATCCTAAGGTGTAGTGTGGTGAGAGCTGTCCGAGAGGTACCAGGGCTGTTTCACACCCGACTTACCGAGATTGAGTGCTGCTACCCCGACCCCATTACTCCACTACCCCACGACCCCACTGCCCCACTGCTACCCCACCACTACCCATTACCCCGCCTCACCCGCAGCTGTTCTGATGCACGGTCTTAAAGATGTTCTGTCCCTACTTTGAAAGAATTGCAGGGCGGTTAAGAGGCGACGCACAATGACTCACATGAGCTGCTTTTCAGGCTCCATCGGTGCTCTCTGCGACCCCTCGCAGGGCAAGCCAGGCAACGTGAGCTGGTTGCAGAATGAAACGCTGCCAACCATGCCGCAGACCTGACCGCAACAATCCGGAACATTGCGTTCCGCGAGAGCTGCACCTCTTGAGGACTTGAGGTTGTGGCTGCTGTTGCATTGTGCGAAGGCGAGTTTTAAATACCGCCTGGCCGCTAATCACAAATTCAGGCAGCCTTGGGCTACAGTGCAGTCTTTCCTCCCAGGTGAACACTGTCAGGTATGGCAATTGGTGAATCATCACGAAGCGCCATCACAAAGTGGTACAGTGTCCGACAGTCTCCGACAGTCTCCGATGGGATGGGTGGCGAGTAGTACAGGGCTTTATGTTCTCACTTAGCGTGCAGCGAAGTGCCATGGGAAGCCTGAGTCCACAGTGGCCCTGTGGCCTGTAATGGCCACAACCGGGGGGGGGGGGGGGGGGTGCGAATTTGTAGGCAGTTTGCCATGTTAGCTCTTTCTTTCTTTCTTCCCCAACCCGCCGTAGATTCCCTATAGCTGTGTCCGTATGACTCCTGATTCCGTGGTGGTCGCTGCACGTGCCCGACCAAACCATGTCGAGCGTTTCTTCACATTACAATGTCCGTGGGGAGGGTCCAAGGCGGGGTAGTTATTCTGAGGTAACCCTGCAACAGTATGTAACAGTGCCGTTTGCAGGATGCAAGGCTGATCACCGCACTCACACTCATTCTCACACTCGGCGTGGCGATCGTGGATCTTCTGCGACTTACGCAGCCAACTGCGTTGTTCGACTGCGGGCAGTAAACAGCTGCACAGAGCGAGCCGCGCTTGATGCTGCTGGCTGAATGAGTTGCAGAAGGCTTCGCTGGACCAGCGATGTGCAAAGCGTGCGTAGCACGGAATACCCGAATACCCCGTGTCTGTCCTGAACCAATGAGGCAGATGCAGTGCGCAGTGCTTGAAGATTGCGGTTCAGCATTTCGACTCTGATTTCTTCCTTTCCTGATTGGTTCATGACCTGAACCTGCACTCACCTGGAACTGCCACGGCCTCGATGCCTCAGTGACCAGTGCAGAAGCAGAAGTAAGGTTGTCTGGCTGTTCTTCTTGCCGCATGTCAAATGCAAAGAATGACGCTGGATTGCCCTGTTGCTGAATGTATTTGAAACCATTTTTTTGAGTTGGCAGGTGATAGTTTCATAGTACCACGAGAGCAATCTAAACGTGTCATTTGGCGGCATCAGCCCGGCTTGGCAGACGGCAGCAACGCTGCTGTTGAGTTTCATGAGCTGAGCTCGCTTAGTACATATGGAGTTTGCAAGGAGCTCCACCAACGCGCGCAGTAGTGCCCGGATAACGTGCGTAAGACTGGAGCTGGTGATGGGACGACCTAATCTGTGCCAGTTTAAGGAGCCCAAACGATACTCAATGTTCTGAACAATTCATCGTTGCATTGGGCTGATCTGCAAACTGTCACGGATACGGACCAGAATGCTAGAAATCACCCTGTGAGCATGCCATAGGAATGTTCGGAGAAGGATGCGAGAGTCAAAAGAGGTACATCATGTCAGATTTTCGTTGCAATCGGGGCGATACCTCTCTGCGATCGGGCTGGTTTGTGCTAACATTTCAGGCGCGTGGGCGCAGGGGGTGGGGGGGTTGGGGAGGTCGGGGGGGGTGGGGGGCGGGTAATTTCGTCCATTCTAATATGATGCCCCTGCCCAAAACATCCGTATGTACAGCGTTTTCGCCCTTGGCGAAGGTGCCCAAAACACTGGTATTTGCAGTGTTATTCCTTCTCTATACAACATGTTATGGAACAAGACACGCGGTCACAAGCGTTCATGCCTTTTCCGAAGATGCTATTGGTATTTGCAGCATTTTTGCCGTACACATCTTTGCCACTTTGTACAACATAAGTAAGCACAAAAGCGCTGTGCACAGTGCTTTCGCCCGAAAAAAGCGTCAAAAAAAAAAAACAGCACTTTCAAACTCGCACTTCGCAAGTTTCGAAAGCATCACCGTGCGCAGTGTTTTTGCGCACGCGAACACAAATCCCTTGGTGGCAGTGGTGACTTTGAACATAGTAAAGATACGTCCAGCGAATGCGAGCACAAAGACCTTGAGTTCTTCACGTTGTCCGGAGTCCAACGCCAAAATGACACGCGCAGAACCCGGCCGCAATGCATGATGTAACCTTTTGGGGTGACCGTTCGGCAATGGTTGCAAAACATACTCATACACAAAAAGTTCAGCTTCATACGTGAGGCTGAGCCGGGTGTCGAGAGCTCGTCTCCTGAATCTGGACTCTGAAGCTCTGAGCGTGGCACATGTCTAGCTTTTTTGAACTCTTGCGTTCGACTCAGACCGCCAGGCGCTTGTGGCTGGTACAACAGAAGCCATAAGTTGGAATTGCAGAGCCTTATCGGAAGGACTCAACGCATCAAAATGCAGTGCTTTGCTAGTCCGGTGCCACCTCATCCAGCCGTGATGGCCACCAACCGAAAGTGCCCAGGCCGAGAGGAGCTTTCTGTCCGGAGCTATTTGTGTTTGTGTTCAGTGTTGCTCAGGATGCCATAAGGTGCCATAGGGTGCCCAGTGCAGCTCTCGGGGTTCGAAGGATGTTGGGACATGGGTGTTTGTGCGTTAGTTCATCCGCCCAGAAGCTTGTCTGCTGTTGGAGATTGTTTGTGGAATGCTTAGCTTGTGGAGCTTGTGTGGTGCCTTGAACCTAGCCGAAAAGGCGTGGTGCTCTGACTTCCGGGATCGGGATTCCCGTTGCGACGGCTTTGCACCATCTATTGTTGAACGTGTTGATGTGGGGCACCACGTGAGAGCTGGCAATACGTCGGCTCTCCGCGGCAGGATGCGCTGGAGACGCGCTGTAAAAGAGCTGCTGTAGATGCTCGCAGCCTATGGAAGCTTGAGGCAGGTTTGCATGGCAGCTTGCCGGGTACTAGCACATCAGGGGTATCGTGCTATATCATGTTGGAAGCAATTTTTGCTCTTCAGTCACAGGGGTCGCAGCGCGCAGCCACAGGAGGTCGACAGCCATGGCCACCAGCCGTAGTGCACAGATCTATGAGGGCCTGAACCATGCGACCGAAATGCCAGAGCCGCGCAAGGCTCCTCGCTGGTACCTCATTGGTGCCGGTGTGGTGCTGCTTGCGGTCGCCGGCGTGGCTGCCAAGGCGTACTCGTCCTCCGGGGCCCTGTTCTCCGCCAGCGCCACGCGCGGGGGTGAGGTTCAGGATTGGGAGGAACTCCCAGGGATGGACAAGGTCATCAAGAAGGCGCAGTCCTTGACACTCAAGCATCCGCTCCGCAACTTGAATGATCTATTCTACGACTCCCAACCGGAGGAAGTCCCTTGGATCCGCACCGAATCTGGGTCCATGTTAAGGATCCTTTTCTTTTGCTGCTTTTGTTGTTGTTCCAGGGTCCTTTATGGCTGCTTGACGTTGCCCACCATTGCCCACCAACCGACAGGGTAGCTGGGCCCGTAATTTCTCGCATCAAGGAATGCGTGATCGACACCGTTCAGGCAGCGGCCTACCTGGGCCAGGCCGTTGTGTTCCTCTACAAGGCCATCGACTATGCGTCTTGTCTGGTACAGTACTTGCCTTTCTTGTTCAGATTGGTTTTGTTCCACCTCGGCCTGTGTTTTTTGAATGTTTCCCGTGCTACCTAGAACGGCCTCGAGTGTCCTGACAACTCCCCAGTGGGTTGCGCTGCCAGCGTCGCCGGCTTCATCACATCCATCACCTGGATTGCCTCGTACTTGTCCTTCGCAGCCAACGCCTGCGGCCAGGCCGTGAACTCGGGTGCGCTCTGCGCAGGCACAAAGAGGGCTTTCGACTTTCTTTTTTCAAGTCGTTTCTGTACAACCTGGGATGGGGATAACAGGCCGCTCTCCTGCTGGTGTTAGCCTTCACACATGCTTGTGGCACAGGCGACTTCACAGCTCTCATGGCCAATTTTGGCGAGATCGCGACGGTAGGTGCCGCAGTGAAGGCGGACTGCGACTTCGGCAAGAACGCGATCAGCATCATCACGAATCCAGACCCTGTCTCCCCGCCCTGGGCCCAGTTCGTCCCGGGCGGCGCCGGACCCGAGGCCGAGAAGATCCTTGCGATCAAGGGCCACCAGGAGGCCAAGCGCAACCGGGACTTCGACATCACGCAGTGCGTCATGGATGTGACCAACTCAGCCTCCTACATCGTGCGAGTCATCCTTCAGATTCGAGCTGCTGGCAGTGCTTGCCCAGACCCCAAGGCATGTGCTGTCGGGATCATGAACATCATTTCATCCTTCGCGTGGATCTCCCAGTTCACGGCCTTGGCCGTGTCGGACTGCCAGGTGGGTGCCGACCAGAAAGCACTGTGCACAGCGGACATATCTGACATGGTCGCGGCTGTGACCAACGGCCCTGCGGCCGGCATCGCCTCCACTTCCGACTGCGCGGACCTTTAAACTCTAAGAGCAGCTTGCAGCTGTGCCTTGAAAATAGTGTATAGTGTAGTGCAGAATTTCAATTTTGGTTTAACTGGTTCTTTCCTGGTCGCATTCCCGGAAGAGTTTTGAGCCTAGCCGAAAAGGCGTGGTGCTCTGACTTCCGGGATCGGGATTCCCGTTGCGACGGCTTTGCACCATCTATTGTTGAACGTGTTGATGTGGGGCACCACGTGAGAGCTGGCAATACGTCGGCTCTCCGCGGCAGGATGCGCTGGAGACGCGCTGTAAAAGAGCTGCTGTAGATGCTCGCAGCCTATGGAAGCTTGAGGCAGGTTTGCATGGCAGCTTGCCGGGTACTAGCACATCAGGGGTATCGTGCTATATCATGTTGGAAGCAATTTTTGCTCTTCAGTCACAGGGGTCGCAGCGCGCAGCCACAGGAGGTCGACAGCCATGGCCACCAGCCGTAGTGCACAGATCTATGAGGGCCTGAACCATGCGACCGAAATGCCAGAGCCGCGCAAGGCTCCTCGCTGGTACCTCATTGGTGCCGGTGTGGTGCTGCTTGCGGTCGCCGGCGTGGCTGCCAAGGCGTACTCGTCCTCCGGGGCCCTGTTCTCCGCCAGCGCCACGCGCGGGGGTGAGGTTCAGGATTGGGAGGAACTCCCAGGGATGGACAAGGTCATCAAGAAGGCGCAGTCCTTGACACTCAAGCATCCGCTCCGCAACTTGAATGATCTATTCTACGACTCCCAACCGGAGGAAGTCCCTTGGATCCGCACCGAATCTGGGTCCATGTTAAGGATCCTTTTCTTTTGCTACTTTTGTTGTTGTTCCAGGGTCCTTTATGGCTGCTTGACGTTGCCCACCATTGCCCACCAACCGACAGGGTAGCTGGGCCCGTAATTTCTCGCATCAAGGAATGCGTGATCGACACCGTTCAGGCAGCGGCCTACCTGGGCCAGGCCGTTGTGTTCCTCTACAAGGCCATCGACTATGCGTCTTGTCTGGTACAGTACTTGCCTTTCTTGTTCAGTTTGGTTTTGTTCCACCTCGGCCTGTGTTTTTTGAATGTTTCCCGTGCTACCTAGAACGGCCTCGAGTGTCCTGACAACTCCCCAGTGGGCTGCGCTGCCAGCGTCGCCGGCTTCATCACATCCATCACCTGGATTGCCTCGTACTTGTCCTTCGCAGCCAACGCCTGCGGCCAGGCCGTGAACTCGGGTGCGCTCTGCGCAGGCACAAAGAGGGCTTTCGACTTTCTTTTCAAGTCGTTTCTGTACAACCTGGGACGGGGATAACAGGCAGCTCTCCTGCTGGTGTTAGCCTTCACACATGCTTGTGGCACAGGCGACTTCACAGCTCTCATGGCCAATTTTGGCGAGATCGCGACGGTAGGTGCCGCAGTGAAGGCGGACTGCGACTTCGGCAAGAACGCGATCAGCATCATCACGAATCCAGACCCTGTCTCCCCGCCCTGGGCCCAGTTCGTCCCGGGCGGCGCCGGACCCGAGGCCGAGAAGATCCTTGCGATCAAGGGCCACCAGGAGGCCAAGCGCAACCGGGACTTCGACATCACGCAGTGCGTCATGGATGTGACCAACTCAGCCTCCTACATCGTGCGAGTCATCCTTCAGATTCGAGCTGCTGGCAGTGCTTGCCCAGACCCCAAGGCATGTGCTGTCGGGATCATGAACATCATTTCATCCTTCGCGTGGATCTCCCAGTTCACGGCCTTGGCCGTGTCGGACTGCCAGGTGGGTGCCGACCAGAAAGCACTGTGCACAGCGGACATATCTGACATGGTCGCGGCTGTGACCAACGGCCCTGCGGCCGGCATCGCCTCCACTTCCGACTGCGCGGACCTTTAAACTCTAAGAGCAGCTTGCGCAGCTGTGCCTTGAAGACAGTAAGTGAGAAAATAGTGTATAGTATAGTGCAGAATTTCAATTTTGGTTTAACTGGATCTTTCCTGGTCGCATTCCCGGAAGAGTTTTGAGCCTAGCCGAAGAGGCGTGGTGCTCTGACTTCCGGGATCGGGATTCCCGTTGCGACGGCTTTGCACCATCTATTGTTGAACGTGTTGATGTGGGGCAACACGTGAGAGCTGGCAATACGTCGGCTCTCCGCGACAGGATGCGGCGTTGGAGACGCGCTGTAAAAGAGCTGATGTAGATGCTCGCAGCCTATGGAAGCTTGAGGCAGGTTTGCATGGCAGCTTGCCGGGTACTAGCACATCAGGGGTATCGTGCTATATCATGTTGGAAGCAATTTTTGCTCTTCAGTCACAGGGGTCGCAGCGCGCAGCCACAGGAGGTCGACAGCCATGGCCACCAGCCGTAGTGCACAGATCTATGAGGGCCTGAACCATGCGACCGAAATGCCAGAGCCGCGCAAGGCTCCTCGCTGGTACCTCATTGGTGCCGGTGTGGTGCTGCTTGCGGTCGCCGGCATGGCTGCCAAGGCGTACTCGTCCTCCGGGGCCCTGTTCTCCGCCAGCGCCACGCGCGGGGGTGAGGTTCAGGATTGGGAGGAACTCCCAGGGATGGACAAGGTCATCAAGAAGGCGCAATCCTTGACACTCAAGCATCCGCTCCGCAACTTGAATGATCTATTCTACGACTCCCAACCGGAGGAAGTCCCTTGGATCCGCACCGAATCTGGGTCCATGTTAAGGATCCTTTTCTTTTGCTACTTTTGTTGTTGTTCCAGGGTCCTTTATGGCTGTTTGACGTTGCCCACCATTGCCCACCAACCGACAGGGTAGCTGGGCCCGTAATTTCTCGCATCAAGGAATGCGTGATCGACACCGTTCAGGCAGCGGCCTACCTGGGCCAGGCCGTTGTGTTCCTCTACAAGGCCATCGACTATGCGTCTTGTCTGGTACAGTACTTGCCTTTCTTGTTCAGATTGGTTTTGTTCCACCTCGGCCTGTGTTTTGAATGTTTCCCGTGCTACCTAGAACGGCCTCGAGTGTCCTGACAACTCCCCAGTGGGTTGCGCTGCCAGCGTCGCCGGCTTCATCACATCCATCACCTGGATTGCCTCGTACTTGTCCTTCGCAGCCAACGCCTGCGGCCAGGCCGTGAACTCGGGTGCGCTCTGCGCAGGCACAAAGAGGGCTTTCGACTTTCTTTTTTCAAGTCGTTTCTGTACAACCTGGGATGGGGATAACAGGCCGCTCTCCTGCTGGTGTTAGCCTTCACACATGCTTGTGGCACAGGCGACTTCACAGCTCTCATGGCCAATTTTGGCGAGATCGCGACGGTAGGTGCCGCAGTGAAGGCGGACTGCGACTTCGGCAAGAACGCGATCAGCATCATCACGAATCCAGACCCTGTCTCCCCGCCCTGGGCCCAGTTCGTCCCGGGCGGCGCCGGACCCGAGGCCGAGAAGATCCTTGCGATCAAGGGCCACCAGGAGGCCAAGCGCAACCGGGACTTCGACATCACGCAGTGCGTCATGGATGTGACCAACTCAGCCTCCTACATCGTGCGAGTCATCCTTCAGATTCGAGCCGCTGGCAGTGCTTGCCCAGACCCCAAGGCATGTGCTGTCGGGATCATGAACATCATTTCATCCTTCGCGTGGATCTCCCAGTTCACGGCCTTGGCCGTGTCGGACTGCCAGGTGGGTGCCGACCAGAAAGCACTGTGCACAGCGGACATATCTGACATGGTCGCGGCTGTGACCAACGGCCCTGCGGCCGGCATCGCCTCCACTTCCGACTGCGCGGACCTTTAAACTCTAAGAGCAGCTTGCAGCTGTGCCTTTAAAATAGTGTATAGTGTAGTGCAGAATTTCAATTTTGGTTTAACTGGTTCTTTCCTGGTCGCATTCCCGGAAAGAGTTTTGAGCCTAGCCGAAGAGGCGTGGTGCTCTGACTTCCGGGATCGGGATTCCCGTTGCGACGGCTTTGCACCATCTATTGTTGAACGTGTTGATGTGGGGCAACACGTGAGAGCTGGCAATACGTCGGCTCTCCGCGGCAGGATGCGTTGGAGACGCGCTGTAAAAGAGCTGCTGTAGATGCTCGCAGCCTATGGAAGCTTGAGGCAGGTTTGCATGGCAGCTTGCCGGGTACTAGCACATCAGGGGTATCGTGCTATATCATGTTGGAAGCAATTTTTGCTCTTCAGTCACAGGGGTCGCAGCGCGCAGCCACAGGAGGTCGACAGCCATGGCCACCAGCCGTAGTGCACAGATCTATGAGGGCCTGAACCATGCGACCGAAATGCCAGAGCCGCGCAAGGCTCCTCGCTGGTACCTCATTGGTGCCGGTGTGGTGCTGCTTGCGGTCGCCGGCGTGGCTGCCAAGGCGTACTCGTCCTCCGGGGCCCTGTTCTCCGCCAGCGCCACGCGCGGGGGTGAGGTTCAGGATTGGGAGGAACTCCCAGGGATGGACAAGGTCATCAAGAAGGCGCAATCCTTGACACTCAAGCATCCGCTCCGCAACTTGAATGATCTATTCTACGACTCCCAACCGGAGGAAGTCCCTTGGATCCGCACCGAATCTGGGTCCATGTTAAGGATCCTTTTCTTTTGCTACTTTTGTTGTTGTTCCAGGGTCCTTTATGGCTGCTTGACGTTGCCCACCATTGCCCACCAACCGACAGGGTAGCTGGGCCCGTAATTTCTCGCATCAAGGAATGCGTGATCGACACCGTTCAGGCAGCGGCCTACCTGGGCCAGGCCGTTGTGTTCCTCTACAAGGCCATCGACTATGCGTCTTGTCTGGTACAGTACTTGCCTTTCTTGTTCAGTTTGGTTTTGTTCCACCTCGGCCTGTGTTTTGAATGTTTCCCGTGCTACCTAGAACGGCCTCGAGTGTCCTGACAACTCCCCAGTGGGCTGCGCTGCCAGCGTCGCCGGCTTCATCACATCCATCACCTGGATTGCCTCGTACTTGTCCTTCGCAGCCAACGCCTGCGGCCAGGCCGTGAACTCGGGCGCGCTCTGCGCAGGCTCAAAGAGGGCTTTCGACTTTCTTTTCAAGTCGTTTCTGTACAACCTGGGACGGGGATAACAGCTCTCCTGCTGGTGTTAGCCTTCACACATGCTTGTGGCACAGGCGACTTCACAGCTCTCATGGCCAATTTTGGCGAGATCGCGACGGTAGGTGCCGCAGTGAAGGCGGACTGCGACTTCGGCAAGAACGCGATCAGCATCATCACGAATCCAGACCCTGTCTCCCCGCCCTGGGCCCAGTTCGTCCCGGGCGGCGCCGGACCCGAGGCCGAGAAGATCCTTGCGATCAAGGGCCACCAGGAGGCCAAGCGCAACCGGGACTTCGACATCACGCAGTGCGTCATGGATGTGACCAACTCAGCCTCCTACATCGTGCGAGTCATCCTTCAGATTCGAGCTGCTGGCAGTGCTTGCCCAGACCCCAAGGCATGTGCTGTCGGGATCATGAACATCATTTCATCCTTCGCGTGGATCTCCCAGTTCACGGCCTTGGCCGTGTCGGACTGCCAGGTGGGTGCCGACCAGAAAGCACTGTGCACAGCGGACATATCTGACATGGTCGCGGCTGTGACCAACGGCCCTGCGGCCGGCATCGCCTCCACTTCCGACTGCGCGGACCTTTAAACTCTAAGAGCAGCTTGCAGCTGTGCCTTGAAAATAGTGTATAGTGTAGTGCAGAATTTCAATTTTGGTTTAACTGGTTCTTTCCTGGTCGCATTCCCGGAAGAGTTTTGAGCCTAGCCGAAAAGGCGTGGTGCTCTGACTTCCGGGATCGGGATTCCCGTTGCGACGGCTTTGCACCATCTATTGTTGAACGTGTTGATGTGGGGCACCACGTGAGAGCTGGCAATACGTCGGCTCTCCGCGGCAGGATGCGCTGGAGACGCGCTGTAAAAGAGCTGCTGTAGATGCTCGCAGCCTATGGAAGCTTGAGGCAGGTTTGCATGGCAGCTTGCCGGGTACTAGCACATCAGGGGTATCGTGCTATATCATGTTGGAAGCAATTTTTGCTCTTCAGTCACAGGGGTCGCAGCGCGCAGCCACAGGAGGTCGACAGCCATGGCCACCAGCCGTAGTGCACAGATCTATGAGGGCCTGAACCATGCGACCGAAATGCCAGAGCCGCGCAAGGCTCCTCGCTGGTACCTCATTGGTGCCGGTGTGGTGCTGCTTGCGGTCGCCGGCGTGGCTGCCAAGGCGTACTCGTCCTCCGGGGCCCTGTTCTCCGCCAGCGCCACGCGCGGGGGTGAGGTTCAGGATTGGGAGGAACTCCCAGGGATGGACAAGGTCATCAAGAAGGCGCAGTCCTTGACACTCAAGCATCCGCTCCGCAACTTGAATGATCTATTCTACGACTCCCAACCGGAGGAAGTCCCTTGGATCCGCACCGAATCTGGGTCCATGTTAAGGATCCTTTTCTTTTGCTGCTTTTGTTGTTGTTCCAGGGTCCTTTATGGCTGCTTGACGTTGCCCACCATTGCCCACCAACCGACAGGGTAGCTGGGCCCGTAATTTCTCGCATCAAGGAATGCGTGATCGACACCGTTCAGGCAGCGGCCTACCTGGGCCAGGCCGTTGTGTTCCTCTACAAGGCCATCGACTATGCGTCTTGTCTGGTACAGTACTTGCCTTTCTTGTTCAGTTTGGTTTTGTTCCACCTCGGCCTGTGTTTTGAATGTTTCCCGTGCTACCTAGAACGGCCTCGAGTGTCCTGACAACTCCCCAGTGGGCTGCGCTGCCAGCGTCGCCGGCTTCATCACATCCATCACCTGGATTGCCTCGTACTTGTCCTTCGCAGCCAACGCCTGCGGCCAGGCCGTGAACTCGGGTGCGCTCTGCGCAGGCACAAAGAGGGCTTTCGACTTTCTTTTTTCAAGTCGTTTCTGTACAACCTGGGATGGGGATAACAGGCCGCTCTCCTGCTGGTGTTAGCCTTCACACATGCTTGTGGCACAGGCGACTTCACAGCTCTCATGGCCAATTTTGGCGAGATCGCGACGGTAGGTGCCGCAGTGAAGGCGGACTGCGACTTCGGCAAGAACGCGATCAGCATCATCACGAATCCAGACCCTGTCTCCCCGCCCTGGGCCCAGTTCGTCCCGGGCGGCGCCGGACCCGAGGCCGAGAAGATCCTTGCGATCAAGGGCCACCAGGAGGCCAAGCGCAACCGGGACTTCGACATCACGCAGTGCGTCATGGATGTGACCAACTCAGCCTCCTACATCGTGCGAGTCATCCTTCAGATTCGAGCTGCTGGCAGTGCTTGCCCAGACCCCAAGGCATGTGCTGTCGGGATCATGAACATCATTTCATCCTTCGCGTGGATCTCCCAGTTCACGGCCTTGGCCGTGTCGGACTGCCAGGTGGGTGCCGACCAGAAAGCACTGTGCACAGCGGACATATCTGACATGGTCGCGGCTGTGACCAACGGCCCTGCGGCCGGCATCGCCTCCACTTCCGACTGCGCGGACCTTTAAACTCTAAGAGCAGCTTGCAGCTGTGCCTTTAAAATAGTGTATAGTGTAGTGCAGAATTTCAATTTTGGTTTAACTGGTTCTTTCCTGGTCGCATTCCCGGAAAGAGTTTTGAGCCTAGCCGAAGAGGCGTGGTGCTCTGACTTCCGGGATCGGGATTCCCGTTGCGACGGCTTTGCACCATCTATTGTTGAACGTGTTGATGTGGGGCAACACGTGAGAGCTGGCAATACGTCGGCTCTCCGCGGCAGGATGCGTTGGAGACGCGCTGTAAAAGAGCTGCTGTAGATGCTCGCAGCCTATGGAAGCTTGAGGCAGGTTTGCATGGCAGCTTGCCGGGTACTAGCACATCAGGGGTATCGTGCTATATCATGTTGGAAGCAATTTTTGCTCTTCAGTCACAGGGGTCGCAGCGCGCAGCCACAGGAGGTCGACAGCCATGGCCACCAGCCGTAGTGCACAGATCTATGAGGGCCTGAACCATGCGACCGAAATGCCAGAGCCGCGCAAGGCTCCTCGCTGGTACCTCATTGGTGCCGGTGTGGTGCTGCTTGCGGTCGCCGGCGTGGCTGCCAAGGCGTACTCGTCCTCCGGGGCCCTGTTCTCCGCCAGCGCCACGCGCGGGGGTGAGGTTCAGGATTGGGAGGAACTCCCAGGGATGGACAAGGTCATCAAGAAGGCGCAATCCTTGACACTCAAGCATCCGCTCCGCAACTTGAATGATCTATTCTACGACTCCCAACCGGAGGAAGTCCCTTGGATCCGCACCGAATCTGGGTCCATGTTAAGGATCCTTTTCTTTTGCTACTTTTGTTGTTGTTCCAGGGTCCTTTATGGCTGTTTGACGTTGCCCACCATTGCCCACCAACCGACAGGGTAGCTGGGCCCGTAATTTCTCGCATCAAGGAATGCGTGATCGACACCGTTCAGGCAGCGGCCTACCTGGGCCAGGCCGTTGTGTTCCTCTACAAGGCCATCGACTATGCGTCTTGTCTGGTACAGTACTTGCCTTTCTTGTTCAGATTGGTTTTGTTCCACCTCGGCCTGTGTTTTGAATGTTTCCCGTGCTACCTAGAACGGCCTCGAGTGTCCTGACAACTCCCCAGTGGGTTGCGCTGCCAGCGTCGCCGGCTTCATCACATCCATCACCTGGATTGCCTCGTACTTGTCCTTCGCAGCCAACGCCTGCGGCCAGGCCGTGAACTCGGGCGCGCTCTGCGCAGGCACAAAGAGGGCTTTCGACTTTCTTTTTTCAAGTCGTTTCTGTACAACCTGGGATGGGGATAACAGGCCGCTCTCCTGCTGGTGTTAGCCTTCACACATGCTTGTGGCACAGGCGACTTCACAGCTCTCATGGCCAATTTTGGCGAGATCGCGACGGTAGGTGCCGCAGTGAAGGCGGACTGCGACTTCGGCAAGAACGCGATCAGCATCATCACGAATCCAGACCCTGTCTCCCCGCCCTGGGCCCAGTTCGTCCCGGGCGGCGCCGGACCCGAGGCCGAGAAGATCCTTGCGATCAAGGGCCACCAGGAGGCCAAGCGCAACCGGGACTTCGACATCACGCAGTGCGTCATGGATGTGACCAACTCAGCCTCCTACATCGTGCGAGTCATCCTTCAGATTCGAGCTGCTGGCAGTGCTTGCCCAGACCCCAAGGCATGTGCTGTCGGGATCATGAACATCATTTCATCCTTCGCGTGGATCTCCCAGTTCACGGCCTTGGCCGTGTCGGACTGCCAGGTGGGTGCCGACCAGAAAGCACTGTGCACAGCGGACATATCTGACATGGTCGCGGCTGTGACCAACGGCCCTGCGGCCGGCATCGCCTCCACTTCCGACTGCGCGGACCTTTAAACTCTAAGAGCAGCTTGCAGCTGTGCCTTTAAAATAGTGTATAGTGTAGTGCAGAATTTCAATTTTGGTTTAACTGGATCTTTCCTGGTCGCATTCCCGGAAGAGTTTTGAGCCTAGCCGAAGAGGCGTGGTGCTCTGACTTCCGGGATCGGGATTCCCGTTGCGACGGATTTGCACCATCTATTGTTGAACGTGTTGGGCAACACGTGAGAGCTGGCAATACGTCCGCTTTGCACGATCTGTCGGATCGCAAAGAAGGATGGCTTGAATGAGGGACATTTCAAACCAGTCGGGGCCCGCAG